>PTEX01000528.1:0-39131 GCA_003342815.1 Eudromia elegans | reverse complement strand
TTATTTTATTTTATTTTATTTTATTTTATTTTATTTTATTTTATTTTATTTTATTTTATTTTATTTTATTTTATTTTATTTTATTTTTTAATTTTGATTTTAATTTTAATTTTAATTTTGATTTTTTTAGTTGATTCTAATATATGTAAGCTAAAAATTATTTTTACATAAAATGAGAGGAATAAATAAATACATTCACTTCAAACACTATTAAATGATATTATTTTGACAATAGAGAATACTGCAACACATCTAACATATCCAGTTGGGATACTATACTAATTATTTTGCTTTGTTTTGTTTTGAAATAGTCAATATGAAACAGTATGGGAAAGTTGGATTTTCTGATTACTTTTTCATAGATTTAACAATTAACTACCATTTAAAAGGACTTTCATTATATTAATGAAGAACGTAGAGGTTAAATGTTTTATTTGTAATGACAAGGTTTTATCTTTTATGATACGTAAAACCTATTCTTTTTTTGTCCTAAATTTGATCTGTTAGTTTTTTTTTTTCTTCTTTTTTTTGTACTCTGTCCTTAACTGAGAAAATGTTGCTGCTTGCTGCCAGACAACTGCCATTTTGATGTGCAAAATTTGAGATGACTCTCAGCATATGGAAAAATTGACCTCACAGACTTTGCAACCTGATTACCCTTCAAAAGTAATTTCAAGGGCTTTCTGAAGAGTGGGAGACAAATCCTACGGCACAATAAACCAAGAGTTGATCTGGCATTCTGAGTTTTTAACTTACTACTCAGAAAGGAGTGAAAAAGTATGATAGACTAAATCACTGACTTCCCAACTATTAAAAAACAAACAAACAAAAACCTTCATATAGGTTAGCTACAATACCCACACCTATAAATGCTTCTGCATATGATTAATTTTAAATATATAAATATATATAAGGGAGTCTGTAAGATTGCTTATACATTTGGTTAATGTATTAAATGAATTAACACAGTGTTTAAGAAAGCTTTTTCACATATAAAGACTGAGTATAAGCACAAATTGAAACCCCTGACTCAGAGGGCATTTAACCAAGATAGCTAAGGTGAAGAGAGGTGGGATGTTGTGGGGAATGGAAAGCATAAGGTAATGCTGGTTTCAGAATACCAGTAGTTGGGCTCCAGTCCTTTTTTGGAACATGTCAATGTGAAAAGAAATCTTAAAGGCAGCAAAAAGGATGACCACGGTATCTCTTTGCTCATAATGATGGGGAAATTTCTTCTCTCCACCAAAGAATAAAAATTGCTGAAAGAAATCTTACCAGTTAGAAACGGAAGCTGATTACATGAACCTAATGCTAGAAATTGCATGAAACTTTTAGCCCCGAATGAGAGACTCTAAACCAGGAGACAAGAGTTTGCTGGGATTTTTGAAAGGGAAGACTGCTTTTGTGATGGAAAAGGGAAGTCATTGGAAGACATCAAGAAAGGAGATAAGGCCATTTTAAGCTAGGAAAATTACCTTTTAGCAATATTTGGAATGTTTATCACCAGGACAGCTATTAGTCTTCACAATCATGCAAAATGTCACCACAGTCAAAAGCAAAACAATGTGAGGCTGGATAAAAACTGTAGACAGTTAAGAAAGGGTGTTATAAGGGATATGAGGGCTTTAATATGAAAGACTAAGGTTTCCTTTTTAGACTTACTGCATCTTGTCTATTGACTAGTTATCTATTAGAAGACTTTTGACAAACAAGAGAATTTGGACAGAAGCAGTAGATATATAAATGTGTGTCTTGTGTATAAAACCTGAAGCTGAATTTATGCTTGTGCATAAAGCAACATGTGTACACATTTGTGGGATTAAATCCTAATGCATTACTCCACATTTAAGTTAGAGAGGTAACTATAGGTTTAAATAGTTAATTCCTTACATTAATCTCTTAGCATCTTATCATCTTAATATTGATATTTTAAAGTTTGCTTTCAAAGTTGCTGTGTTTCTACCACTTAACCAGATATTTGTCTGTTCTTTTTGCCATCATTTGAATTTCTGATTACCCTTTTATTGAAGGATGGGATACACATTTCCAGCAGAGTCACTTTTTATCATTATTATTGCTATCTGCATTACAAATGTTTTCATTAACATTCTTGTCACAAAAAAGAAAGTTAATTATCTGATAAGACCAAAATTTCTTCAGATACATCTTGAGATATTTGCTTTGCCTTATTTATATTCTCAGTGGGCATCTTTCTCTTGCCTGCTGGAGATGAGTAAAAAAGTGAATTGTGATTCCACTCATTACTTTCTTCTGACTGGGATATTTTCCTTCCTTTGGAACACATAGTCCTTGTATATATTTTCCTTTATTTGCTTAGTTGGTTGTGACTCCTGAGTTACTACATACATTCAGTTACTGATGATGTAAAGTAGGTTTTAATGTTCTAAATATGGGGTTTATATTCATTAACATCTTAAATTAAAAAAAAAAGGGTAATAATTATAAACAAAAAAAATAATTGAAATGTATATCTGATGAGATTTGTTTAATGATTAATTCATGACAGCCATATTATTAAACCTGTACAGAGGGCTTATTTGCAAACGACACCTGTCAGGACTTGGTGCAGGTATATTTCATGAATTTATTCATAGCTTTTCCTGTGATAACATATAGCTTTCCCTGCTAATCTAACATTTTTTGATCCTGTCACCTACTCAGATAAGTCCCATTCAATTTCAGAACATGCTGTATTGTGCCAGGCCATTATTAATATGCCAATATATGCCATCCAATGAGAATATGGAATATACTTAGAATAGTGTGGCTTGTGGTGATTAAGATTTCTTACTAGAATTCTCTATTTTTGGCAGCTGGAGGACAGACAGACATCTGGTAATGCTTGGAATTATGCTCAACGCCTGCTCATAAGCAGCTTAATTGAACCCTGACTGCAATGCAGATCTTGGCTAGAGGATATAAGCATTATATTCTTTATAATAATACAATTCCTATCCATAAGATTTCTTTTTGTAACACTGGCAAAGAAGTTTTATTTTTCTGAACTGCAGTGAACATGATATAATGGTATGAATTTTTTTTAAATTGATGTGTATGTACAGTGAGCCAGAACATTGCAGCTGTTAGTATTTTTCTTCTCAGTGTTAGACAGACACATTTATGCTCTTAAATAATGGGAGTACTTGAGGGGCAAACATTGCTGAATGAAAGCAACCAAAGCCTGTGTTAACAGAGATAGTAAAGGGAGGCTGTTAATGTTGCTATAATTTTGCATTATTGCTAACACCTTTCTCAGCAATTTTTCTTCCTCATGAAGCAGCAGCAATTTCAAATCCCTCTCCCAACTTCCATTCTCAATGCAGAATTTAAATATCATAGGACAGAAATAATCTGTTTCTTTTTTTTTACATATATAATATGTTGGCTACTTTTGTAATTTGTTGTATGACTTTAACAGCATTTCTATTGCTGCTCTTCTGATTTTTTTTCTTGTTATTATTTCTACAATAGTTGTAAAGCCTTATAACTCTCATCCCTCTGTCAAAGAAAAATACCTTAGTCCTTGCTCTAAACTCCATCTGAGATTTCTCATGAGTTGTAGCATTCTGTTGGATGATATTTAAACATACTGTGAAGTAGTCATCGGAAGATGATGTGCGTTTAGGAATATTTTAGAATTATGGAAAGAGTGGATGCCTGTGGTGGAATGAGTTCCATGACTGTGGTGTAAGGGAGGTACTCAGAAAGGAGTTGGGAGAGAAAGACAGGCAGTGGGTGCGGGATGCAGAAGCGCTAACCTCCTGCACGCACCCCTTCAGACCCCTGTGAGCGGGCATGGAACTCAAAGGATTCTGGAAACTATTTTTTCGCTTAGTTGTAAAGAAGGACTATGACACGAGACAGAGGTAGCATTAGACTGTGTTTTGGAAAACGATATCCCTCTACTAGTGCAAAGTAATTGTGTTCTGTGACCTTGCTAGCTTCAGCGCTCCAACCACTTGGATGCTGCATTCAGCTGCAAATCTATGCCTCAAAAATGGAAAGCAATTTGGAAAAACAGGTTCCTAAGATGAAACTTGCTCTATCTGCTGGCACTCAAATGAGTAAGAAGTGTGTACACATCACACATGAAGACATAATATTTTTTTCATTCACTAGGTGATAGAGACACTTGTATTTTTTCCTTATCAAAATGTATTTTGTTAAGAACAAAATAGAATAGCTAGCTTACCTACACTAATATCCTCCAACTGCTTTATTTCCAAATAAAGGAAATAAAAAGTGATGGCAAGAGAAAATATTGTTTAATATCAATATTCATTAGATGTAAATATGGAAAGGGCTATAAAAAAGCAGAATAAAACAGAATGTAGTAGTAGTTGACAGAAGAAATTAAACACTGTCCAAATCTCATTTGCGTTTTCATGACCTTGAGTTGACTTTCCATGTTAGTTCTGCCTGGCTGGAAAATAGCTCCTGTTACTGTTAGCCCAAAGGACAAATGAAGAGTTCAAGGGCAAAGGAAAATCCTATTTGTGTTTTCATGCTTTATTCTTGAAGTCTTTGGCTCCCCTTATCTGATCATTTTGTGTCACTGATGCTAATTCTGTGTCAGCTATACTGACAGAGAAGGTAGATTTGCTTATTGTGCTAATTCCCCCTTCATGGACAGTTATGTCAATTTCCAGGCAGAATGAGACTATATATATTCATTGCACCCATTTGTCTGAACGAAAAGACTTATTTGCAATAGACGGCAGTGTGGCGCTATCATTTTTTAATGAATTCTAACATTTACAACCAGGTCTCAAGTTCAAAAAATAGATATATCATCTTTGCTAATAATAATTTCATAACTGTTACTTAATGGTACAGAATCAAATGGGTAATTCTTTCCTTGAAGAAGATTTTATTGAATATATGAAAGGCTGTTCTCTAGATTTTCTCAAGTGAAGAAGTACCTAAACAGAATCACTTGTAAGAGCCATCTCTCAAGGTAAATATTCTTTATTCACTTTTTTGCCTCAAAAATACATTTTATGTGTTTATATGTATCTCTTATAAATTAAAGATATTTGTGTGTATATATACATATACATATATATATTTACCTCTGGTGATAGTAGCAAATTCAGAAGTGATATGAATATGAAACTCTCCTTACATTTGATTATGGATCCATATTAAGTTTTTTTAAAATATTTGCCTTTCCTAGTCTTCATAACAGTGAATGACATGATGCCAGCTTAAAAAATTACTTAAGTACTTCACAGTAAAGGATCTTGCAATTTATTCATCAGTAGTAGAAAATTATTCTGTAGGGATTTTACTATTGATTTTTTAAACAAGTATGATCAAGAATTATTCTTTTTTTGTTTTAGGTCATTGACACAGTTCTACAGAGTTTTTCTATCTGCATTGCTGAGAAATAGTCATCAAAAATTGTACAATTTTTAATAAATTTAATAAGGTAATGTAAATGCAAATATTTAGTATGAATAATTACTATGCCAGTCTATACAGATACCATGAAAAAAGATTACACACTAACCCTTAAAGAAGTTAAGTAAATCCAGACAAAATAATTAATCTAATAATTGTAACACAGATATTTTTGAAGTTAAATCCAGCTATTCTTCCTTTCGAAAGCTGTTGTCTCATTTGAACTTCTGGCATTCAGACCTACCGGGGGGTTTTGTAAATTTTCCCTTTACTTAGTTCAGGAATTTTTTAATTTGCTGTGAAAGCTTTTTTCTCACCAAGTTTTCATTACTCCTTGACATTGAAAAGTTTCTCTACCTTTTTCCCTTGAATTTTTCCTTTTGTATCCCCAATAAGTTTTACATTGGTGATTTCATTGCTATTTCTTCTCATTGCTTAGAGCAGTTCTGGAGTTTATAGAAGAATCCAATCCACTGGTTTCAAGTCTAGAGATTAGAAGAAGAGTTAGGAGATGTCCTTTGTCTTTTTAGTAGTGAGAAAAGCATGTGTTTGTCATATTACATGAAATACTGCTTTTTGCAGAAAATGAGCTTGACCTCTGTATTTTTTTTTCTGTACGCAATCCTTTCAACAGAACATGCTTCCAAATACACAGGAGATCATAAAAACCATCTGTATTTGTAGTATCTACTTCAGTTGTTTTCCCCAGTGAATAAAATCATTCCAGTTTTATTTACAGAAATAGACAACATAGCAGAGGCTCTACAAAACACACCAAGGAGAACGCTAAATCCTTGTTAATTCTACATTTCAAAAAAGTTCTGTGTTCACAGTTTCACTTTGAGAAGCCTTGACATAAATCTTAGTCAGACAGGCTTTTAGTTTTTCCATCTCAACATCAGGCTGAGCAATCATTATTGATCGTAATTGTAATTGTTATCTGTGCTTTCATCTAGTCATCTTATTGATGATAGCAAGTCCCATTACAGAGCTTGTTCCTCATAATCCTCTGTAAATACCTATCTTCTTCTCCTTCTCTGTGGGATGGATCTGGATTTTCCTTTAAGTCTGAGTTGCCTACTCCTTTTTTTTTGTTGTTGGTGGAGTTTTTTTTGTTTTCCCCTGAGGAAATCAGTGCACAGGGCACTCATTTATACTGGTTTCTACTTTTTTCCTCCACTTCCTTCTCCTGCTGGTCCTAATTCATCCCTACTTGTTTGACAGATGCACCTATGAAGGTCCAGACATAGACAAAGTCTACTTTCTCCAGGAAACTCAGCAGGAACTTGGTTTTATGGAGCTTTTTTTCGGATTTCTCTGCTCTCTTGCTATCTGCCTAACAGCTAAGACTCCAGCACATATGGGGCCCCCTTGAGGAACTTAACTACTCAAACCCAAACAAAAACATTTATTTTAAATACTCAGTTTAAATAGTTCTATATTTTGAAGTTGTCTGATATCCACCTCTTTTTTAGAGCTCTGAACAGAACTGAGATTTTTAAAATTACTTATCCTTTCTGACTCCCATAAAACTTTTATCTTTTGTGCCTGTAGAGTAAACAGCAATAGAACCTTCAAAGTGTATCCATGCAGTTCTACCACTCTTCTAAGAGCTGCTCATCATGAAAGGATAGCAAACATACTTGCAATTGAAAAGATGTATCTTTTAACAGGAGATATGTCACAAGAAATCTATCTTTCACAGACTACTTCACATAAAACTCTGTGGTGTTCAGTTTTCTGTAAGACTTACTGAATTATTCATAAATGACATATCCACAAATTTAGTTAATTCTTATTTGTAAGATATGCACAATCTGTTTTGCAACTGATGGAGTGTATACAATGAATGTTTGGGACAATTTAAAAACAATTCAAAATTAAAATAGATGCATTAACTTCACAGAGTCTAAATGATCTGTGTTAGTGAGAATCTGTTCCTAAGTGTGTAAGTACGTAATTTCTGCACTGAATGCAAGCTATTGAAAATGGAAAATTCATAGGAGGAATACAAAGACAACAATGTTGTAAGAGATTTGGAATAGTAAAACAAATGTCAGCAAAAGCAAGGAATAGACTGCAAGGCAACTTTGATAAAGATGTGTATGATTATAACTGAAGAATCAGTGAAGACCTATCTTCAAAAAGTTTCTTTAAAAAAAAAAAAATAGAAAATTCCTTGTAATTTTATTTGACATGAGTTTTGTGGGGCCAAAATACAAATTTAAGCAGGTTCACAAATTACACCAGGTAAGAGGGCTGACACATTTATTTTCTAAAGTGTCTTTATGTAATAAATATTTTATATGCCTGGGGATAACAATTACTTTGAGTAACTACATATAATTATTTAAAGCTTGAGTAGTTGATTAACATATACATTCTTTCAAAAAGATAGAAATTAGGCTATAGAGAAATCAGGTTTAATATAACATTATTGTACTATTCAGTTAGTGAAAATCAACTCATAACGTTTTTTTCCCATTTCTTTGAATTATTCTGAAGATATGCCATTCTGCAGAAAGATAAATGTTTTGAGAAGCAGCAAGAAAAGATCCATTATGGCAATAACAACAACAAGAAAACCAGAATAGTGTGTGCAACTGAGATATTCATAAAATAAAAATGAAAATGAAAAACCTGAAATCTACAAGGCCTACTGTACTTTTTCTGTATTTTACTGAGGTTCTGGATCTGAAGATGAGGAATTTGCCCTGAGATACGAAAAAAATGTTAACAGCATTTTCAGCATTAAATTCACCAATTTCTCACAATACTGGAAAACAGACAAATGTGTAATAGTGATATCCATAATGAATAAAGCAGATATTTATTTGTTAGAGAAATACCCAATCACAACAAATATGGAAAATATGAGATATTAAATGCCAAAACATTAACAATAAATGGTTATGAAAATATTTTTTGTTTTAATAGTGCAAGTATAGAATAGAGAATAGAATATAGAATAGTGCAAGTTTTTTTTTTTTAAACTTTCAATTTTAACTGGGCATACTTCCGTATCTATTGGCAAAGTTTGCTGTGAAAAATGGTAAAGATGTAAGTATTTCCATACATACACAAATTCTGTGTCCACACTTCTCAATCAGAAAAAAAAAAAAAAGATTCATACGTATTTGTCAATGTAAAAGGAACTGACTGTTTAAAACACTCTCACTTCATTTTTTGACTGGCTGTGTTCTGAAATCAGACAATGTGTCAATGATTATGCTTTATAAATGTGTAGATGAGTTGATTTGATAAGGAGAATTCCATGAGCTAAGGTCACAGAGAGGCTGTTTGGTATATTCTGTTTATTTTTATATTCTTGATAAAATTCATTTGTAAAAAAGTTATTGATTTGCAACAATTTATAAATAAATAAAATAAAATGTCTGTCTCAATGAATGGCTCCTAATGCCAAGTGCCAAGCATTTATATGAAGTAGTGATGTTTTAGCTGATGTTAAGAATATACATATAAACAGAATATACATATAAACAGAATATACATATAAACAGAATCATCAATATTTTGTTGATAAGAATTGTAGCCATTGTATTTTCCTAGAGATTGTGAACTATCTCTGCAAAAATGAACACTTCCTTTACTACTCTATTCTTGAAGTCTTCTAATGAAACTCTGTGATAGATGACTTGCCCAAGAAATGGTTTCCATACTCCAATTAGATAGAAAATTAGGAACAGTGCTTAATGGTCAATATCTCAGGAAAAAGTGGGAAGTAAAACTGCTTAACACATATGGACGAAACTAAGCCTTAGAAATGAGATCATTCAGCAGTATTTCTGGACATCTTTTGCGCAAGTAATGTTATTATATTACCTATTTTATGGGGCTCTGTGTGTGCCCAAAATCAGAAACAAGATATTTTTCACACATATAAAAAAGACACAGTCCACTGTCCATTGCCCTTCCACACTTGCCGTACCCGCCCTTTCATGGGGGTAATAGAGGCTCTGCAAATGGATGACAAAAACGCAGGGGCTCTGTTCTCATTTACGTGCTTATACATCAGCTTCAGTGTGCACAAAGAATGCTAAATGAAACAGTCTGCCAGTCCAGGGGCAATTGCTGGTGAGATCAATGCTCTCTTTCGCCCTGTTCTGTCTCAGCCTTGCATTTAGAGCACCTCTTGGCAGCTTTTCCAATTCATTTATTTTTTGCTCCCATGATCATTGCACTAGGTATAGTAGAAGATGTACCACTGTCTGTTCTTTTTATTTTCTGCTTATGGAGTTATGGTCCTTGCATTTTCCTAGTCTCATGTGAACCTGCTGCTATGTGTGTATCCACCATTTCCTTGTAGCAGCAACTTTTAGAAGTTGCTAAATATGTAAAGAAGTCCTCTTAACTGCTTTAATCCAAACTCTTAAAAGTTTTATTCAGTGGTTTCTATCTCTACTTTTGCAGAATTTGGAATCTCATCTGTATTCACCTTATTGATTTTTTTATAGACTTCAGTCATAATATTTTCAACATTGTTAGGATCTCTGTATAAGAAAGCTGCTTCACTCCATTAGTAATCATAGTTGCCCTCTTTGGTAACTTTCCTAGTACAGTGTTCTTAACTTACAGGCTTGAATGCAAAGCTCATGAGATGCATATACAAAGGTTTTATAAAGTAGCAAAATGGCATCATGTCCGATCCCGATTTTTTTATCTGTATGTGCAAGAGTCATTGCTGTTCTCTGAAGCTTCATGCATAAAAACTGTATAAAACATTCTATTCTCTGACCTTAAAGAAAAATTGCTGTCATATAACAAAGGAAAAATTGTCGCTTTCCATTGGAGATATATACACACACACACACATCTATATCTATATCTATATCTATATCTATATCTATATCTATATCTATATCTATATCTATATCTATATCTATCTATATCTATATATGACGTTTGGGGAAATGGAATGGAATATAAATTTCCAAATGTTGGTAAGCAATGTTTTGGTTTTATAGACTGATGAACCTACAGGAAATTTAAAGAGAGTAAAATTAACAGCAACATCTTCCCCAAAAGAGCATAAACTGCTAAGATAATTATTTCTTGGAAATGGGAAGCTATTTCATTATTAAAAATACTCATATCTCATGATAATCCAAAAGGGTTGGGCAGTTTAGAAAAAATATCCCTCATGCAAATGGAAAGTATATTGAGAATATCTTGTCATTTATTTGTGCTATTTTCAGCAATGTGTCATACCAGAAAATCAGGAATTCTGTTAAATAAGTCATTATTTTATAGGAAATCATTCTAAAAAGGGCCTCACCAATAGGATAAGAGGAAATAACCTCAAGTTGCACCAGGAGAGGTTCAGGTTAGATATCAGTAAAAATTTCTACATACAAAGAGTGGTGAAACATTGGAACAAGCTTTGAACAAGCCCAAGGAAGTGGTGGAATCACCATCCCTGGCAGTGCTCAAGAAACGTGTAGACGAGATGCTTAGGGATGTGGTTTAGCAGTCATGGTATTGAGGGGCTTATGGTTGGACTTGATGATCTCAAAGGTCTTCTCCAATCATAATGATTCTATGATTCTGTGATTCATTTTGAATCTCTAATGACAGTTGTTTTATGAGGCTGCTTTAAAAGCCTGAATAGAAGGAATAAGATGATGTTAATGATGATGGCGGAAAGCCTAATTATAATGTTACACTGCACTTTTTATAGGCACCAGGAGAAGACTGAGGTTCCTGGTAGACAAACAGAATATAAAGTTACACTAAGGGTTGTGCTGCTCCTGCCTTTCCAATCTAGAATATCCCCCTCCAGCCTGTATGAGTAACACAGCTTTTTTAATAAATAAAATTTAATATTTCCCCTTTAAACCTGTGATTCAGCAATAATCTGTGAGAGAAAGAATTCGGACTACACATGTTAGTCTAAACATAGTCTAAACATAGTGTAGTGTAGTGTAAAGCAGAGTACAGCAAGATTTTCATGAACGCTAAGCTTAGACAGTTGTTCTCAACAAATATATGCTATTATATAAATCAAAGATACAAGTTGTTATGTTCTAAATGTCCAGGAGAGCAACACAATAGAGACTTCTAATTGCTAGGAGCTAGTTCAGGTATACAGTTCAACCCATCTTACAAAGCACTCGAGCTTTATTCTACCAAAGATATTTTTCACAAGCTTGTTTTGTCAGTCTTATATACTCTTTGTGTCAAGACTACAATCTGCTTTACAAAGAATGAGAATTCCAACTTCTATATAAACTTTAAGTCTATAAAGGAAAGGATGAGATTGTGATTTACCGGCATTATACTATTTTTAATAACTTTTAGAGACCTTAGCTGTTCTCTAGTTGAAAATATGCAGTATTAAAAAGGTATCTGTTTAAAATTCAGAAAAAGTACAGAGTAGACTAAAATTTGATGAAGTACATAATTTAAAGATAGTTTGAAGGAGTACAGAACTTTGTGGCTAACATGTTTTACAGATTTTCTAGGAATTTTTGTAAAAGGAGACTCCAATAAATGTTTTGCAGCAGCAGTAAATGTTCGTTAATTTATTCAGTCACAGTCTAGAATACATAAACTAAATATTTTATGGCATTAAAGTCTTTACCCAGGTGTTAAAAATCTCTTTCAAATGTCAAATCAAGCTTTACTGCAATTATTTGAAAGATGACAGATCTAAATTATCATGACAAGTTATCAGCTCTTCTTTCAGTTAGATTTTTGAACATTTAACCCTGTGATTTTTTTCAATATGTAAGAGAAATGTCTTCAGAGATCAGTTCTTGTCCATTACAAAACAACAGTAATACAGGAAAAAAAAAAAAACACAACCAAAAAAACTACAAAAAACCCCACATTGTTTCCTTGAGAAACTTCAAGATTCATACAAGATGCTGACTATAGCCTGGGAGAACCTGAAAATTCTAAATGGTAAATAAGAGCAGCCTGTTGTACAGTATTTCCATTATTTTGATTGGAAAATAAGGGCCTTTCAGCGCAAGTTATTCTGCAGCTTTCAAGCATGTATGGATCTTTGCAGATTCTGCTGAGCAAGCAGACTTACCACAAGACTATTACAAATTGCCTGCATCTCTGCTCAAGGTCATGTTCTATTAAGACTTTCATCCTGGAAAAGCTTTCCAGTTTCATAAAACCTTGACAATATTGTCTGTGCACTATTAGAACTATAACTTTAACTTAGAATAGTGAAGCTACTTCAAAACCATTTTCTTGAGTGCTTCTTAACAGAGGATTTGGTATTACACAGGATGATATGGATATTTTGGAAACACAATTATTAATTCAGGACATTGCACAATAGTTTCTTTGATAGAACTGATCTTGAGAAGTAGAATGTGGATTTCGTTAACTTTATTCAGGAAGACTTTTTATTATAAACAACAACAGAAAGTCTGCATAGTAACATATATCAATGGTGGAAAATTTTGCTAACAAAAAGTATTTATAATAATTCACAGGCTTCTTTGAAACATTTCTGTTTTGATCTAAAATTTTTGTTAATTTTGGATCAAGAATAAGAATATTTACAAGTCACAGCTTTTATTTTTGCCATTTTCAAATAACTGACTTGTGAGAAGAATTTCCAGGAAGGCAGTGGAAAGATAATCAAATCTGAAATACCTGTCCAGTGAAATTTTCTGAAGCACCTATTTGCCTCTGGAATACTTATTCAGTATTGCTGCTCTTTGTCCAGCCATAATTGGAACATTTAGTGGAAAAACAAACAAACAAAAAGAAATCATTGCATTCACTTAAAAAGATTTTCTAAAAGTGAAATGAAATAAAACTTAACTGAAATTAGTAAATGACTAAAGTCCAATTTCAGTGCTTCAGGGCATGTTTTAGAGAATGAATAAGAGGAAAAATTCTCCAGCACAATCCTGTCTGAAACAGTGGTTTAATAGGAATTAATGGGAATTTGAATAGTGACATTTCATGAATCCTATTTTCACCCTTTCATTTTTCTTTTCACTCAGCTTTTCACTACCTTTCTGCAGCATTAATCAGGTGTATAGCTAATCAGTTGTATGTAATATTTGCTAACACATACCTTGATCAACGTACTGATTTCTGTTGTCAGAGTAAATTTCTGTAGAATGCCCATTAGCATGGAGTAATGTATCAGTCATACTGAGAAACTGAACTGTACTACAGAAATTAGAGATATCTTTACATTTCCTGTTGGAGGCATTGATTTAAGGAATAAAAAATCTTACATTGATTTGATAAGAACTAAGGTTCTTTACCATCCTGTGCAGTTCTGAAATTTACTACCAACCTTTTTATAAGTAGGAATTAGGGTTCTGTAACTGGTGTTACTTCATAAAGATCTGGCATAATAACAGAAGGCAGGTGCTAAACTATTATACGAAACATTACTTTATTTTCTTAAGAATGATCTCCACAAGACAGGCTGGCGTTCACATTAAAAGTACAGAACTGGAAAATCTGCATGAACCTCATGCAGATCATATTTTTCTGAATTCACACTCTGGCAGTTTTTCAAAAGTTCTGTGGGATAAGTTCTAAAACTGTTTCTTCATTTGGACATGGGCTTGTGCTGCTGTTTGTTCTATTTCATTTCATTTCATTTCATTTCATTTCATTTCATTTCATTTCATTTCATTTCATTTCATGCCTTTTAAGGTCTGCCTTACTAGGGTGAACTATTAAACAAAAAGTTTGAAAGGGATAGAGGTATGGGTAATATACTGTCATATATTCTCCTCTAAGAAATGATATTAATGTATTAAGGTTTGAAATAATTCTGTTTCATACTACGCAAGTATCTGAAATGTTTGCTTTTTTAAACAAATAAAAGCTGTTCATAGAACATAGGAATTATTAGTGTCTCATCTGTTACATAGCTAAGGGAGGCTAGAGTGGTAGAATGTGCAAATTGCAAACAGAAAGATTAATTTCCAATAGTCAATCTTAAAGTGTCTTGATTTAATAATAATTAACCAATCCTGCCCCCCAACTCCCCCTAAAAAACCTTATTTCTAGACAATTTGCTGAATTGCTAAGCCATTATACTTTAAGAATTTTAAAAATAGATGTGATCCTTAACTGAGGAGGAAGGTGATCAGTTAGGGAGAGGCTAACAAAAACTGAAAAAGAAAAGGAGACAAAATTTAAAATTCGGCAGTGATTCTTTAGTGGTATACAGGAGTAGGAGAATACATTTGTGCATCAGTAAAAATGACCTTTTTAAAGAAGAACAAAAAGAATTTACCAAAGAAGAAGTTCAATAAATTGTTGTCTATTACAACAGTGGTTCATTGACCTCCAAACTGAGAGTGCATTAGCTAATATCAATGGATCAATCAAGGTTTCATCAAAGGACTTGGACATTTGTGCCTAAACATCTCTGATTTACTTAATATATAGAACTGATCTAAATAGAAGATTTATAGCTTCATCATTGCAAATATAAAGATATCTAACTATTGCACTTAGTAGATTATTGCTCAGAGCAAACAATCTTTTGTCACAAACAAAAGTACTAACAGATTTAGCTCAATTCCTTGTCAGCAAAGATGCTGCTTTAATTCTGTTAAAGGTGTGACTGAAAAATTGTAACAGCACAAATGTATGTCTGACTGAGGCTGTGAGAACACTCATTTCCATCTAGTACAATGCAGGTCATTAATTTATCAGTATCCATATTTTATCTCATGATATGAAGAAGACTTCCATTTAGGATGGCTGTGATATGGTTAAAATTACTTAAAATAAGCAAACTATGTTTTCTGCTATCATC
Source organism: Eudromia elegans (assembly GCA_003342815.1). Taxonomy (NCBI): domain Eukaryota; kingdom Metazoa; phylum Chordata; class Aves; order Tinamiformes; family Tinamidae; genus Eudromia; species Eudromia elegans. The sequence goes on along the minus strand of PTEX01000528.1, from coordinate 23,929 downwards.
TAAATATGGCAGTAGAGAAACATTACTGCTACTTAATGGACATTTAAATAAATAAGCACTGAGTGGTGCTTTGCTTTTATGATGCAGTTATAATGGTAAAAAAGATAAACACTTTTCCCATTTGTTATCTATGTTCAGGTAAGAATTTACTAAAATTGTAACACGGCTATAGAAATGATAAAGATAGACATTTAGGGGATTTTATTTTTTCCTTTTTGTTCAACTGGAATACAATCTTTGTACTGTGCAAATTCAGGACACTTGTGTACTAAAAATGCTCTTGCCAAACAAAGTCTGAGAAATGTCATCTGAAGTGACTTGCTGCATGTTAAGAATAGGCAGTGGAAAGAATAGTGAAAATGTGCTTTGAACCAAGTTGACCCTGTTCAGACTCCCGAGCAGCCTGAAGCCCTTTGTCCCCTCTACTGCCTATACCCTTTTCTATGAGATATAAGCTCTGGCCCAGAGTTTTGGAGGAGATCATGCAGCCCTGAGAGGAAGCCTCAGTGCAGCAGGTGAAAGAACCACTTGTTAGCAAAATCTAAGAGCTATGCAAGGAACCACAGCTATGATGATACACTGCAATGGTCCTTGGTACTCTGAGCATGACTGCGTAACAAGAAGCCAGAGTTGTGAGTGGAATGAGAAAGCTACCAAACTGCCCATGCCCATGTACCAAACTGTCCATGACTACGCTCCAGGTCACAGTGAATTATACCAAGCAATGGTTAACCAATAAATTATGAAGACATTCAAAGAAAACAGTAAAGAAGGGTTGATGGTATGAAAACTGACAACTTCAACGAAAACCTCTTTAACAGGCTTTAGCTAAACTGCTGCAAGCTGTGTAGTCACCATAAAATCACATTGGCCATATCTTGTTAGTAAAAGATAATTTTTTTAAAAGAACTTTCAGACTCCATCCCAAAATCCTATTATTGACCAGTCTACATACAAACATATTCAGATCATTATATTACACATGCTGAGTTACATTTATTATCAGGATAGGTTATGCATATTATACACATAAAGATGAAAGATGTGAGCTTCATTTTAGTCCAATTTATTTAGTATGAAGAGTAACTTTTCCCACCATAATAATGGTTGGAACCATAATCTATAGATCTATGATTTCTATGAAAGTCAGTATATGTCAGGAGACCTATGGCACCAGGGTTTGTGGTGGTTGTTGGCCTTTTCCTCTCTACGGACAGTCAAGTCCTTCATGAGTGGCACAATCTTGCTACATGGGTACATAGTGGTAACACATCAAGCCCTAATTTCACTAGAAATTCATATTCATGGTACTCCAATTTTCTTAAGAGGCGTTAACAATACCTTTTTATTGTATAGGCTGCAATATACTATCTTTAAGACTGAGAATCAATTACAATCTATTCCAGCTTCTTGATGTAATTTTCTATTTCTTCTACAAACATTTTTCTTACCACACCTTTAACATACTTAGTGCACAGAAGTAATGATAACAGTTTTAGAGTATTCACTACTAAATATCATAGTTGAAAAGTCTAACCCTTTGGCACAGATATTAGAATTTGCAATTCAGTGACAGTATCAGCTTTTGTGTCAATATTGTAAACACCTATGTGCTGATAAAAAAATGCAGCAGCCTGACATTCTTTTTTAAGGCTTGCATCAGTGTTTGTGAGTGAGAGAAAAAATCAGGAGGAGAAAGAATCTACGCTACGGACATACAAATAAAAAATATTTTAGCCTTCTGTCCAGAAAAGCCCTATACACACACTGAAAATTCTAAACTGTGAATAATTTCACTTACTGTTTACTTTTATTTACATATATTACATTTTATATGATTAGGAACTGTTTCCTTTAACTGTATTGATACTATACTTACATATGTGGATCTGATTCAAGAATTTATGAAGATGAAAGTAGCCCAAAAAATTATTTCACTCTTCACTGAACATTCTTAGCTTTATATTGATCTAGATCTTTTTCTCTATGATTTCAAAAAATATTGTATTTTTACTGTTGAAGCATTGCAGGCAACAATAATATTACAGGCAGCTCCCCTATACCTGGATAGGCTCAGCAATAACGCTATGAGGAAAAAAAAAAAAAAATAAAAGAGCATTCAATATTAAATTGGCAAGTTCTGGGCCTTTTCTGCCTTCCCAGCCCCCGCTCTCCCCACAAATCACTAAAAATATTTTGTTAAGACAAGTCTCTAAATGGGAAAACAGCTCAATGCTACTGAAACACAAAGTAAACATTCCTCTGAGACTCAATATATTTTCTCCAATTAGTGGAGCTGATAAGTATTAAGCTACACAGTGAAAGGAAACAAAAACAAGGAAAAAAAATTCTTTAATTGTTCTATAGGGAAAGTAGATTTTCCTTTAACAGCTGATTAAAATGAAGTAGGAAAATTTAAATTCACCTACTGATTTCCACTTTCCTCTGCAGCTTTTAAAGCTTTATTACTTATGAAGTTTACTTCATAACTAACTTCATTACTAACAATATGAGGAGATAAGTGCTGACTACTGAGTTTATGCTGAGTTTCCAAGTCTTTTTTTTATTACTTGTATTCCAAAAAACATTGCTTTTATGAAGTGACCCAAATTTACTGCATGGATATTCAGGGTCCCAAATTAAGTCAGTAATTTGCTTAGCATATTTTTCTCCTGAGAGTAGTTTGATTATCAGTTTCCACTACGAATCAAATAGTTTTGGATCCTGCTGCAGTAAAAGTAAGCAAAAACAACTGGAGAGAAGAACTCCTTACAAGGAGATAGCCATGAGGTTTTGCTATCCTAATTTCCCCAGCTAGTCTACCATTAGCACTTGTTTAAAGTTTAAGATACTTACAGGACCTTTGCTTTATTCTGGGTGAACATGAAAAGAAGAGAGAAGACACAAATACTTAGAAGTATTGTGTTCTACAGTTATTTATTAAGAATAACTAAAGTATAACAACTAAGTATAACTTTACTATTTGAATTTCTCCAATGGCTTTTTGAATATTTTTAAGGCTATTTTAGGACATTGCATCTGTAACGGTCATGAGGAAAATATTTCCACATTCTAATGGTGTTATTTTAAAATGTTTTTTGGAATAAAAATAGCAGAATTAGTTATTCTTGATTCTGTTCCATCTAGTATTTTCCTATTTTCTGTGAACAGGACATTTGACTATACCAGACTATTGTCATCAGATAGTTATAAGTTGTATACTTATAAGAAAAGCAGGTATATATCACAGATCACAGAATGGTTGAGGCTGGAAGGGACCTCTAGAGATCGCTTAGACCAAACTCTCTGCTCCAGGAGGGACCCCAGAGCACGGGGCACAGGGTGGTGTCCAGGTGGGTTTGGCAGATCTCCAGAGAAGGAAACTCCACAACCTCTCTGGGCAGCCTGTGCCAGGGCTATGTCACCCTCACAGGAAAGAAGTTCTTCCTCACATGGAGATGGAACTGCCTGTTTCAACTTCTACCCCTTACTTCTTGTCCTGTCATTGGCCATCACCAAGAAGAATCTGGCCCCATCCTCTTTACATTCTCCCCTCAGGTATTTCTGCATGTTGATCAGCTCCCCTTTCAATCTTCTCCAGGCTAAAGCAGCCCAGGTTGCTTAGTCTTTCCTCATAAGATAGATGCTGCAGTCCCTTAATCATCTTTGTCGCTCATTGCTGCCCCCCTCTAGAAGCTCCACGTCCCTCCTGTACAGGGGAGCCCACAACTGCACCCGACGCTCCAGGTGTGACCTCACCAGAGCTGGTAGGATCCTCTTTCTCGACCTGCTGGCAATGCTCCTCCTGATGCAGGCCAGGATTCCATTGAACTTTTTGGCCACAAGGGCACACTGCTGCCTCATGGTCAACTTGTTGTCAACCAGGACTCCAAAATCCCTCTCCCTAGAGCTGCCTTCCAGCAGGTCAGCCTCTAATCTGTACTGGTGCCTGGGGTTATTCCTCCCCAAGTACAGGACCCTGCACTTGTCCTTATTGAACCTCATGAGATTCCTCTCCGCTCAACTCTCCATCCTGTCCAGGTCCCTCTGGATGGCAGCACAGCACTCTGCAGTGTCAGCCACTCCACCTAGTTTGGTGTTGTCCGCAAACTTGTTCAGGGTGCCCTCTGTACCCTCATCCAAGCCATGATGATAATTTTCTCCTTCAGAGACACCCACCTTTTTCAATACAAAGACCCATGACCACCAACCCCCTATTTTACTGGCTACGTTTTGCATTATTTGCCTCTTTAGTACATTTGCAGATCTCCAATGCATTAGCAGTTGTGCAGGAATGCTCCCACCTTAATCTTAAACACACACACACACACACACAGAGAAGCATTTGGTGCCAGTTACAGTTTGAACTCCCATGTTTTACCCAAAAGAGAGGATGTCAAAACTTTAAGAAAAGACCTGGACCTTGAGAGACAAAGCCTTCTCTCATTGCCAGTGCAGTGTTAATTACTGTGGTCTGGAATTACCTCATTCACATCAGGACTTTGAGAGAAAAAAAATATTTTCACTGCTGGGGTAGTGGAAGTGTTAATTATTGTGGACTAGAATTAACTCCTTCTTACCAAAGCTATGGGATATCTCCTTTGGACCACCACTGCAAGAGTAAGCAATCATTCTCAACCTCCTCTCTTCAGTGCTGAAGAGTGCTTGAGGCAGCTAGCTGTTTGAGCTGTTTTGCCACTCTCCCCTTCACCTGATGGCTCTGGGTGTGATCATCATAACAAGGATGAAGAAGAGTTGAACCCTGCAGCAGCCATGACCTGGAGACTGCGACTAGGTAAGGATAACTGTAACTGGCTGATGAACACCATCACCTCCTTCCCCTGAAGGGTATAAATAGCTGGCCAACAAGGCTATCCATGTCTCTTTGTGGGTGACGGAGGGACTGTCAAAACGTGCAGCCCCTCAGGATGTGGACAATCTCCCACAGTTACTTTCCTGAGATTGAGTGTATGTTGGCTGCTGAGATAATAGTAAGATCAATTAGAATGGATTTGCCTAGTTCAAATGTTTGGGTAATTGAAATTAGTATAAATTAACTAGCATTCTCTATTTGCTAAATAGTTACTGTTAGCATAAATTCTAGTGTAATTAGAAAATAAGTATTGTAGTTGAGCTAAGTTTTTCTTAACAAGAATTCTTGCTTTATATCATTATAACTTATGTAGTAAATTTTGATCTTTGAAACAAATTGTGGTGTCAAGCAGTAAATTTCATCCTTACATCCATCAAAACATACAAAGCCCACATGTAAATATAGTTGATAGTCCTGTGAAAATAGTCTTTTTTGCTACATACAAATTATCTTGCAGACCTTTTTGTTCACTTTTCTGCTGAACAAAATGTCCACAAATTATAACCAGGCTTAATCAGATTCATTCTGTGTTTTCATAGAACATACTTCTCAGAACTTCTTCAGTAGTATTTTATTTTTAATTAAAGTGTTAAACTGGGAAAGAGCATTGTCTATCAGAACCTTTCTTTCCCTGGCAACTATGTAACTCAACCTGCCTAAACCAAGGTCCGTTGTCAGGAGTTAATTATTACTTTAGGTATGTTTTACCTAGGAAAATATGGCTAATAATATCAGTCACCCAGAAAGCTATAAGTTCTACAAGAAGGTTGTCTCAGGAGAAGCAAAAATAAAAAGCCAGAACAAGGCCTCTGTACAAATTGTCATAAACACCTCAGTGCACACTTATGGATATAATTTTTTCTGTATGAGCAACATAGAATAATTCATTTGATTTGGATTGTACTTTTTATATAAGCAACATAATAGATTTATCAACGTTTATTTATATTTGAAGATAGTTTAATGTATTTCCATCTCTCGTCCTACTTTTGAACATGAAAGTGACCTTCATGTGTCCTTTCTATTAATGTACTTTTCTGTAATAACTACTGAATTGTCATCCCTAAGGAAAACATTAATATTGCAACTTCTCCCTTAGGTTCCATGCAGAACTAGAAATACAATCATCATGTGCCTATACATATAATTGCTTTTTTCAAGGTATTTGATTAAAATATATCTCTCAGTTCTTGCAGTTGGCTGCTGTGTACCAAATATACTTTATTTTATCAAATGTAGTTTCAAATTCACTTTTTAACTGAATTAAGTGGAAAAAAAAAAACATGCAGAGTGCTACAGAACCTGCAACTGTCATAGAGTTGCCTTCTGATTATCTTCCACTTAACAGTATGCTTTGCTTGCAGATATATTATAAAGAGCTGACTTGATTTCTACACTTGTCATCCTTATTTAGAAGAAAAAAAGAAAAAAAACATAGTTTCAATGAAGATTTGAATTGCTCCTGTGTTTCACTTCATATTTTCCTACGTCATGTCTATCACTTGTGATCTGCAGTGATATTTCCATGCTAAATTCTTACGAATGATCAATTTAATTTGTTTCCTGAGACTAATCAGCTTCTCATAACAGCATGAGTTTATTGTGCTGCCCAAGTTCTGGCAGAGAAACTCCTTCTCTGTTGGAAATATCCACAATATGACATCCTCACAGAATACTGCCACTTGTCACATTCGCATTCCTTCTCAAGATTCACCGCACACTCATGAGATGAGACTATATCAGCAGGAAACTATGGCCTATATAAAATACTTTTGCAGAATTGTATTAATTCTTCTCATAAAGCCCAATTATCTGCTTCCAAGTGAGCTTAAGACTTACACAGGACACATATGATGGATAAATATGAAATGTGCTACCTGATATGTAAAAGCTCTACTGGAGTATAAAGCCTATTCTTCATCCATCCAGTCCATAACCAGCCAGTCAGTATGGTCTCCTTCTTCAAGAACATGAGACAGAATCATGTGAAATGATTCCTTTCTAGCTGGAAAGAGAGGAGCCATGTACAGTTTGAGTAAATGCTATTAGGATCATCTGGTGAAAATCCTCTAGTGTTAATATATTGAAAGAGTAATATTACATTATATCACAGAGCTTTTTTGCCCAAGTTTGTCAAGTTATTTCAAGTTATATAAAGATCTTACATTTTTCTACAGGAAAAGAAGCAAAAGAAGCGACAAATTAGTTACTAAGTTTTCCAAACTTCATATTTGATTTATTAAAACTTTACATTGAAAAAAAATGAAACTGTACAAAATGGGTTTTATAAGCAATCCCTCTATAAATTGTGCAGGTTTAGTAAGCTATAGTACAGCTACTGTTATACTTGGAAACAAAGCTTGCAATCTTTTACTACCACGACCTGGGAACAGAATCAAAAACTACATCTCAAAATTGTTATTCATTTTTTTCATTTTCCTTTAGCTTTCAGAGCAGACAATTCGTGCCTTAAGGAATTTACTTTTACTTGACATGTTAGCATATTTGTATGATTTATTATGTGTGTTCCGGATGGCAGAAAATTGTCTTGTGGTGATCCCTCATATAAAAAGTTTTTTTGAAAGAAGGCTTTTGTTTTACTGGAGCTTTGAGGTATATTTATTTAAACTATTGTTTCAGAAAAGTGTTTTTTTTTTTTAATTTAAAATTACTTTCCTAACAAAATTTCTACTACTGAAGTGGATACTTAAAATATATATAAATTGTAAATATAAAAGCTGTGTTCAGGTAATCAGTGCTATGGTATTAATTTCCTTTTAAGGATAAAGATGAGTGTATAGAGACAAAACTAACAATGCAGTTTTTTAATCTACTAAGGAATCCATGGACAGCTTAGGCTACAGTGTTTTTCTTCCAACGGTTTAATAACCTACAAGTTGAGTACGTCCCAATGACTTCACTTTTCTTCTTCCTCCAAGGGGACTAAAATACCTCTTTATTAAACATCTAACCTACATCTGTGAAGAGTAAAGAAGACAGTCTTCTCTGGGGTGAAGTTGTTCTCAGATTAATTTCTAAAGTTTGTTCAGATTTTTAGGAAAAAAAAACAGAGAAAGAAAAGGATTGTAACAACTTCTAAGGATAGTACAGAAAGGACAAAATGGAAGGAGAGAAACTGGAAATCAATTGTAAAAAGAAAAAAAGAATGTACAACATGATGTGAGGCAATAAGAGGAGAAACAGAAAAGCCTTTGTCAGTAAAGCAATACACTGAAGAAAGAAGGGAAAAAAATGTCTTGAACACTTTAAAACAACAAGTGATATAAGTGTCTTAAAGTGATAAGCAGTGATAAGCAGTATTAAAGCAAATCTTTTTCTGGAGTCATCATTATGTCTTGTGTGGCTGGAATAATAAAGAGTGTGTTGAGATTCTATGAGAGCTGGAAATACATCTTCAGTACTAATACTCTTGATAAGATGAACAACGGGCATCAGTCATTTGTGTTGTCTGAAATATGGTCATGGATGTCTTCCAGTCCCTTGCTCTGCGAATATGCAAACGGTAAGTACCTCAATTCTGTCCTGAGAGCATACAGAGTATGTGTCTGCACAGCACACTGTGACTTGCCCAGTGTCATACAAACCAAGACTGGAATGTGAAATTAAACCTTTAACTAAAAAGAGTCCAAAAAAAATCCTAGACAATCTTTGCCTTGTTCCTCTCTATAAGTAGAAGAATTTTACACCTGTGTATTTCAAGTTGAATGATAGATCAAAGAAGAAGAAAAACAAGAAAGGGGAAGAAATACAGCATGCTCAGAAGAAGACAGATAGGATTTCAAGAACCTTTGAAGCTGAAGTAAGCACTAGTGGAGAAATATTTTGAAGGTCACGTAAAAGGTAAATAAATCACTTACATGAAGGAAAGGAGTATGAAGGTCACAGGGATATTGGAAAAGGGGAGGATTATCAGCTAAAGAGAGAAAAAAATGGTGACCTTGAGAAAATGAGATCAGGGTAAAAAGCGTGAAGAGATTGGAGAAAAAATGGTCCAGAATAAGAGTCCTCGGACAAGGGTTCGTTTGGACCAAATGTTTATTTGCGACTGTAGGGGGTACTGTTATCAGGCCAAACTAGACAGGAAAAAGCAGGCAGAAGATAAAAGAAAATAAGGAGAAAAATATTGTTTTCTGGAAAAAAAGAGTAGAATTTAAATTAATTTAAATTAAACTAGATTGAAAAGTTGATAATCTAGGCCTAGAGCACAACAATTCCATAAAAATAATTGCTATGATGGATAGTAGGATTTGTAAGGAAAAACAGAGTTTAATAGTGCATTTATTTTCTGTTTGCATGTTGAAATATAAGCTACCTTAAAACACAAACTAGAATTTAATTGGGTCTTTACAGCATGTCTATGAGCGTGGAATATTGTTAACTATCGAAATTAAAGTAATTTTTTGCCTATGCAGAAGGGCTATCAGAAATGTAACATTACAAACCTTCCTAGAGAAAATCAGAAAAAAAAAGATTGTTAAAGTAAATCTAAAGGCTTTAGGGACCAGTATTCTCTATTTTGTTGATAAAGATTTAAAAAAGAGGGATTCTAAAGAGTCAGAGACTGCATTAAGCCCAAGAGCAAAATTCAGGGTGTACTTAATACTCCTTTGTCAAAACCCATGCACAGTGAATACATCTTTTTGTCAAACAGTTTTTTTCTCATTTGAATATCAGGATGTATTTTAATTGTAGATATGACTTTTTGATGTTTGCTTTGCTTTGTTTTTCTTTTTTCTTTTTCTTTTAAACATCAATGTCAAGATACTAAGCATAGCAGTATTTCTTTGACTTTTGTCACAGCGTGGAACTGCTGTCATTTTGAATTTGTGACGAGATCAAAGAGACTGCAAAATAGTGAATGGCTGGTGCAATGGATAAAAATGATTTTTGCTTGAAGGAAAAACAACTGAATCACAATACAGAAGATGAAGTAAAGGAAGGACAATGGGGGAAAAGCACAACAGACCAACACATGTAAAAGATTTGAATTATTTCAGATGAAAATACAAACTGTTTCGTTTGACAAAAAAATGCGTCAGCCTGAGTCCTCTGATCTGACAAATAACAAGTATGTGTTCTCTTTCTTACAAATGCGTCTTACTACCACACTTGCTGGAAAAATACTGTTGGAGCTGCTGTGAGAAAGCAGCAGAAAATTAATAGTGTATCTGGAGTTTGTTTCTCTTCACTTGTCTGTAGAATCTAAATACCAACTATAATTTCTTGGGAGGTTTCACATACATATATATACAAATATACATATAAAGATGTCTGCTTAGAATTTGAGGCTATTTTTCAATAATAACCTACAGTGGAATGTTATGGAATGTTATATGGGGAATCTGGAATCTACTGCCTTTGAATTGTGGTGCTATACCACCACATCTCTCTATCTACATAAAGAATCCTAAGTGCTTTCATGAATATTTAGATCATAATACCACTCAGCAGTTGGCTGTTTAAAGATCACACACAACCCTAACATATGTCAGTACTAGAAGTCTGGTAACTGCTATAATTCTATTCTTATCTTCCTTCTTTTGTCTTTCTCTTCCAAGGGAATCCTACAGGCCTTATCTGCCTCAGATGGTGAAATCTTATTTAGAGCTTAGAGTGTTCCCCCAAACAAGTTATATAGGTCCAAAACTGCATATAATTGTATGAAGTAAAAGACTTTCCTTATTCTACTTTTTCTGCTGATTAACTGTCAAGATTCTTTGCCATCTGTTCTGCTGAAAGATGTGTCCAAACACTTTGCAACACCAGGGAACATGTTTTAGTAGAATGTATTATGATGAAATACTGACAGACCTAAAGCTAAAAAGACAGTTTTTATTTATTTATTATAAACAAAAATAATATAGATAGTTTTAGCTATTCTGATACTTGCTGGAAGGACAGCAGGACATAAGCAATCCATGAAGTTTTTGGAATGTAATGATGGTAACTTTCTTGAGAAACAACCTTGAGTCCACAGGAAAACTCTAGAGCACGAAAGGCTTACACTTGGAGAAGGATGATCTGGTTAGAGTACACTTGAGCAAACTGGGCATGTACAAATCTAAGGGCTCAGATGAGAAGCATCCACAATTGCTGAGAGAGCTGGCCCATGTCACTGCAACGCTACTTTTGGTTATCTTCGAAAGTTTGTGGTGACAGGGGAAGTTCCAGTCCTTCCTGACTAGAAGACTAGAAAAGAGCTACTATGATTGCTCTCTTTGAGAAGAGCAGGAAGATGCAGGAAAATACAGACCAGCCAACTTTACCTCAATCTCTGTGAAAATATCTGAGCAACTAATCCTGGATATCATTTCTAAGAACAATAAGTACTCTGTATGGATTCACAAAGCAGAAGCTTAACCAACCTGACAGCCTTCTATGCTGTCTGGCTTGGTGGATGAGGGGAGAGAAGTTGATATTATTATTTGACCTCAGTAAAGCTTCTGACATTGTTTTAAATATCATCCTCATAAACAAGCTGAAGAAATAGAATAGACCATTCAATGAACTGTGAGGTGGACTGAAAAATCACCTAATGCTTGGCTCACTGTAGTGGCATGAAGTGACACTGAAAGCTGGTCACTAGTGGCATCCACCAGGTGCTAGTATTGGGTCCTATACTGTTCAGCATCTTCATTATTACCTTGATGATGGGACTGATACCCCTCACAGCATATTTTCAGATGAAAAAAAAAAACTGTGAGAAGCAGTTTATACACCAAATGATTGCAGTGCTATTCAGAGAACCCTGACAGGCTGGAGAAAATGGCTGACAGGAACGTTAGGAAGTTCAACAAAGGGAAATGCCAAGTCTTGTATTTGGAGGGGAATAACACCATCTACTAGGAGCAGCCAGCTCCAGGAAAGCAGTTTTGCACAGAAGGATTTGAGACTACTGGTGGACAATAAGTTGCATATGAACCTGCAATGCGCCCTTGTGGAAAACAAAACAAAACAAAACAAAACAAAACAAAACAAAAGACTGTATACTAGGCTGCATTAAACAGAGTACTGCCAGCAGGTCAAGGGTAGTGATTCTTCCACTCTATTCAGCACTGGTCAGACCACACCTGGAATTTAAGGTCCAGTCATGGGCCCTCTAATAAAAGAAAGACATGAACACATGGCAGCAAGTACAGAGATGAGTCAGAAAGACAATTAAGGTCTTGGAGCATATACCATGCAGGATGAGATGAGAATGTTCAGCCTGGAGATGTCTTGAAGAGGACCTTATCCACCTGCGTAAATACCTCTCGGAGGCAGGGAGCAAAGAAAACAGACCAGAATCTTCTCAGTGGTGCCAAGTGACAGGATGAGGCAATAGGCACAAACTGAAACAGGAAATTCTGTCTGGGTATAAGAAAACGCTCCTTCACTGTGAGGGTGTTTGAACACTGGGGCATTTTGCTGAGAAAAGTTGCCTCCCTGGAGATACTCAAAACCTGTCTGGACAAGGCACTGGACAACTTCCTTAGTTCAGCTTGTGGTGGAAGGGGAATTGGACTAGGGGATCTCCAAGGGTGCTTTCCAATCCCAGCTATTGTGTGATTCTGTTTTTGTCAATAACATTTTCCAGGAAGTGACAAATAAAGTGAAGATCACACTCTTTTCATTGCACTTTACAGTTTTTCAAGCAGTGCTGGCACCAGGAGGCAGCATGCAAAGATTCTGAATGAAAAAATTATATCAATCATGACGACAAATATTTCTAAAGATTAATTTTTAAAAGTGGCTTACTAAGTCATTTGAAATTACCCACTGTACATATGGAATGAAATTTCTATTTTATTCATAGAGTTGGAATAACTCTATTTTAGGATTTATGCAAACATCAACCCCATGAACACTCCATGAGCACATTTTTTTTTGTCAAAATCAGAACTGAGCACAGCCTATTTCTGTGCAGGGAAGAAACTCCAGCATGAACAAAGCTCCTGCATTTTTGTTTCCAGAGATGTCTACCTAGACATGCATATATTTAGGATATGGCAAGGCACAGAATGTAAGTTTATATGTAATCATAGTGATTAACTTACAACTCATTCGGAATCTTGGCAATGATGACAAATTTTTCTCACCAGCTGCAGTACGAATCTTACAGATGTTCCCTAATTGTCTTGAACACGTTGGTGTGTTAGATTTTTAATTCATTTTTCTCTTAAAAAAAAAATTAAAAAGTGTCTCTCTATCAGAGAGTCTTCATTGACATGAAGAATTTTGAATTGGACGTAAAGAGTGAGGAAAGTTACAGAGGTATGCTCAGTGATTTTTTTTTTTTTTAACCTGAAGGTAGGTATTTTAAGTGCTGATCTCTAGGTTGTAATACACAGAACAATGGAATTCCAATATGGACTTCTTGAAGTCAAAGGGAATGTCAACATTGACTTGTTTGAGATCAGATGTTGACCTTACAGCAGAGCCAGGAAAGGAGTCTGGATTTTACAGATAAAGTGCATTGGAAGGGTCTGCCTATCTCTGTCATTCAAAGCAATAATTTATCAATGAAAGCAATCCAATGTGAATAAAAACACTGGTAAATTAAACTTCCAATTGCTTCCATGTTCTTGCAGTACTCTTTTTTTTTTTTTTTTTTTTTTTTTATAGCTCATCTGGATTCTTCTTGTATCATCAAGAATCAATAGAAAAAGGATGATGGTTCATTAGATCATGTCAAAAATCAATATAAGGCACTATAAAAAGTGTTTTGGAACAGTGGATTAACAATCTGATTATACATCAAACTACAGTTAGCTAATCAGAGGTAACAGTTTACACCTTGGAATTAATGATCAATGAATAACAGCGAAGTTTCCTCCTCCCACTCATTTGTGTTATTTAATATGCAGGTAAATGACTATAAATGACTATCTGGCTTATTTGTAATGCTGATGAAATATATCCACTTTTTTTTTTTTGTATAATTAAATGTCTTCTACTGTTAGATCTATTGGGACGATGAAATCTTTTGACATTTAATCCAAATTGTGTTTTAGTAAAGAAGACAATTTTAAAAGTCAGATTTTCAGAATTTCTTTTACCAAGATTTTCAGAAAATATTTTTTTCAAAAGGCATTGACAACAGCTTCATTTACCAAAGATGGTTTGTGACTAATATTACTGAACTCTTTTGTGACTGCTTACACAAGACAGCCCACAAAAATTCTCTAGTATTACCTGATCAAGCCTATTAAATGCCTCTAAAAGGTATGGGCATAACAGTTAAGAAAGGAAAAAAAAAAAGAAGGATCTGTATTTGGCTGTAGGAGTACAAACATCACTGGATGTCACTTGAAGAAAATAAATAAAAGGATGAAAAACTTTCTTGTCTGGAGCCTTTCTCAGGCCTCAGGTCTGAGATTTTTCAAATCAGTTATAGGATAAGTAGGTGATTAGGAACACAAAACATAGAAATTATTTTTTCTAAAATCAAATGCAGAGCATATTATTTAAATAACATTGAATAACATCGCTGTGCGTATATCTATAAATATTGCACAGATTTAAATCAGATTTCAAACAGATTTAAATCTTGATCAGCTGGCTAAGGTAAACAGTTTTGGATTGTCCATACCATACATATTTGTACAGTGTAAGTGCAGTGTGGCTACACTGGTGCCAGTAAAGGCACTATCTTCTTTCTATACTGATGTATGTGATCTGCTGTGTGCAATATGTGTGTGTGTGTGTGTACTTAACTGGAATGTGTCTTCAGTGCTATTGCTCACCAGGCTTGGAATACTGCATTCAGTGACTTCTAACAATTCTTACAGCACACACACATCTCAATCAGACCTGATCCATTACAGATCCACTGTATATACCACTGGCAAGTCATTTTTCTATGCCCTATTCTGTTGTTGGCACCAGTGTTGGCTCAGATCAAAAATAACAATGGCATTGTGCTGACTGCAGTCAAATTTGGGTATAATATGCAGCTTAATTTGTTTTGTATCCAACAATAAGGACAAGTCCCAATGCTTTTTCTCTGTAGCTGAGCTTTTTGGTGACTTTAAGATAGTAACCTTGAAGTATAGTTGTTTACTTCTTTGAGGGGAGCTTGGGAGACTCGTGTCTTTCTTGCATTGGGGAGTATGAAGCTGGATAGTACTTGAGATACAGTCTCATATCTCCTCCTAAATAAAGAGGAAGAACCATTTCCCTCAACCTGCTGGCTCTGCTGTTGCTAATGATGCAAGGACACGCTGCTGACATGTTAGACATGATGTCCATCAGGACTCCCATGTCCTTTTCTAAATCCTAGAAAGGATTTAAAAAAAAGGAATATAGTATGGAGGCTTATCAAGCCAGTAGTAATAATACATTCTCTGAAAATTAAGAGTACAGCAGTCTTTCTGGATAGGCCCCATATCCATCTCCTAGATGGATCTTAAACCTGTATTATAGGTAGATGTCTCTAGCCCTGCTCCTGCCTGGGTTCTGCTCCTGCCTGGGCTCCATGTATGGTCTCTAGACCTGCCTGGTTATTTCACCTTCTCTAGGATTGTTGGTGGGTCCTCACACTGTCACCACCATGTGGGGCCCTGCTCAGACACTGTGGGATGCTGCGCTTTTGCTGAAAGCACTGCTCTGCCTGTGCTGTGTGCACCCATCCTCCCTCATGGAATAGACCTGCTGGTGCTGCTCCTTGAGATTGTTTTAAACAGCTATCAAAATAACCCGTGTGAACAGCATCCATCTAAGCGTTCTGCTTCAGTTAAACTGACTTTTTTCTTGGAAACATGTTGGTCGCTCTGCTTTTTCAATGGAACCCAGGCGGGCAGAGAGACTTTCCTCCTAGCTACTAGCATGCCAGCTGGCCTTACTGGGAATAGGCAGCCTGTCCCCCTCTCTAGACTTCCAGGCACTCTGGGCTGTCCAGATACCTTGTTTCTTGCCTCATTGCCTAGCTTTCTGGCTGGCTGTCTTTCTGTCTAGTCAACTCTGTACAAAAGTTCTTCAAACATGCACTATGCTGTCTCAAAGCAATCTTTATTTTCCTTTTTTTTCTTTTTTTCTTTTTCTTTCTTGTATGCAATAAAGTTTGCAGTAAAGCAAAGTTTTCCTTGTTTGCAAATAAGAACAACAGAAATAAAAAACAAAAAATTGTCAACAGAACAAAACTATACTTCCATTACCACTTTAGTTTTCACAGCAGTCTCTGTACAAAGAAGGAATACCATGGCAACATTACCTGTATTAGCAAATCTAAAGGACAATACAAGGCCTTCCCCCTTCACTTAGTCTATTCAGCCTATTTTTGCACTTTTTTTGAAGCAAAAAAAGGCTTCAAAAAGTCACTCAAATGTCTCAAAAGTTTTAGGTTTTGAAACTTAGTATTTAGTGAAACTAAGAATATATTTAAAAACATCTTTATGCCTCTTTCTATCTGGGAGTATTTAGGAAGTTAGGAACTGGCTTTTTTTACAGTGTTACGGTATCTGTATATATGCATATAGGTTTCTTGCAGGAATAAATACTGAGCAAACACATAATTCCTATTCAGTAGTTCTAGCAAAAGATATGAAATACCAGGGAATTCAAAAGACATGAAATTCTATGTAACAATGATAACTATATAAATCTGCAAGCTCAGTTTAGCATAGACTACATGTTCAGATGTAACATAATAACTGGGGAATGTACTGTATTGTGAGGGTGACCATGTGTAGATGTATAGACAGATGTAATACTTCAGTGTCTTAACATATTCCATGAATGTCCAGACTGCAATGACTTTGTCTCTTATTCTGCACTCCTGTTTCCTGGTTTGCTTCTATATTTACACACAGCTGATAATGCTACATTGTCTTAAATAAGAGATCTTATGGACTTTCTGACATGTTTGGTTATTCCATATGCTTTTCTCTAAATGATCTTTAGTTTGAATTAACACACATAAACACAAAAAAATCATAATATAATATGCTAATAAAAATATTAATTCTACTGCTCCTCTGCTTTGCAAAGAGGCAGCTTTGGAAAACAACAAAATATTAGTGGGCTGTAACTGGTAGCAAACAATCCTGGTGTAACAAAAGTTCCCCTGGAATCTCTCTCTACCACTGCTCAGGCCCAATCTCCTATTTCAGTTCTGCCTGTGCCCATCAACCCCTGTCCCAGTAGCACGGCAGCAGTGCCAGTTTTCAGCTTTTTACCCTATCTGGCCATGGACCCTGTTGATCCAGATTGTGACTTGCACTGCACAGTCATGCACTGATTGCGTGACTGATCTTCAGCCCATTCGATCCACATGGTCTTGCCCATCCATTGCAAGGCTGTGTCTGACTATGGTTGCCCTCACGAGGCCTGATACGGACCTCTGAATTGACTTCCTGGCTTGACCTCAGGTCTGGCTGGTGAAGCCCCTGTCCTACTGATCATGCTATCCCCTCTTGGCTCTCCCTCCTTACAGAGCAGCTGGTCTTTGCTGCCTTCTGACAGCTTTCTCATCTGAGCAATTTCCCGGAGACCTTGCCAAAGCCTCAGCCTAAAGCCAGGGCTATTGTAGGCTTAAGTTTTGAGCTGAGAGCAAGAAAGTCTGGAGTTCCAGGCAGCATGGGACTGAAAGAGAGCCACCAAAGGAAAAGGTGGGCTACTAATAGAACTTCTCTGCATGCATTTTGTACAGGCCCTTGGCTAACACTTAACAATGCTTAACATTTAGGTTAGGGTTTGTGTTGAGAAAAGAGAGTCTAGAGCTCTTGATGGAGTAGGAACAGGAGACAACTGCCAAGGGAAACTGTTGTGAGAGCTTCTTCTTGTCTGTTGTTGCTTGGAGGCCTTTTGCAAAGGTCCATCTACAGCTAGACTTCTATAGCTGGTATGGCTGGATAATTTCAGAGCTGACAGCCAAACCCAGACAAGAATGTCGTGTATAATGTAGCAGCATCAATGTTATTACTGTAGAGAAACTCCATCAGTGGATGGAGAGCAACCCAGTCGTTATGGAGGAAATGGTTGTAACACCAGATGTGTTGCTCCAGGTTTGATTTCTTCCATCCACTTTTTGGTCAAAGGATGATGTGTGGAAAAGAGGAAAGAGGAAAGTTAGGCAGTTCCACAATTGGTGAAGATCAGAGTCATTCGTTTTCCTGAATCTCATTAAATCCATTTAAAATGTCTATGCTTAAGTTAGTCAAGAGATATGAAGCGCCAAATAAATAGCTTATTTTGTAATATAGGAAGAGGATAATAGCCAAAATATGCTGTTTGTATTGTTTCACTCAATCAGTTCAAATTCTAGCAGATAAATGCAAGAGATGCACTTGCTATGTGAGTGCAAATCTGTCCTGTGAGCTTTTATAATCCAGGAAAAAAATATTTATCCTAATGGTGTGCATTTCCAAAAATCTCTTGGAGATGACATAAAGTATAACCGTATTACAAATAAATAAATAAAAACAACATCCAACAAACTTGATGCACAGAGCAGTTAAGTAACTCAGCCACAGTCACTTACAAAGTCTGGATTTTAGAATCTCCAGTCTCAGAATGGAGCTTTAGAAATGAGAAATGAATCAAAATTTGGTTTTTGTTCACCTTATTTTTGGCAAACTCAAAGAAGACAAGTGAGAAAAGTAATTCAGAGAAATGCAATGGAAATATTGTTGGATTCATAAATTGGAACTACAACCAGTAAGTATTTCTGTAGCATTAGTATAGCTTGTTTCTGTAAACTTTTACAGAAAAAAATCCTAGATTATTTTAAATTATAGATAATTTTAAAAAGAACTCTTCAAAGTTGTTAAATCAGAGTTTCTTTTCTTGAACTTCATCTTCTGGAGTTCACTTTCACACATTCAAATTCCTCATAATGGGATGTGACAATTCTAGGTGATGGAAAAGGCTTACACTAAGTTTTGTCTGCTTGTATCTTTCTTTAATTTGCAAGTGGTTTGAGGGCTTTGACACTTACAGAAATCTGTTCCTCATAGGTAAAGTCAAGCTAAAGAAGATAGTCTTCCCAGATAAAGGAAAGTTAGATTCACGTTGAAATTGTGAATATATATCAGTGATAAATTGGAAAAAGTATATTTAAAAATGCTGTGCTTCTCTAAAAATAAGAAATTAGATATCCAGAAATTGAAAATAAAGGTGACACTTAAAAGAGACTTAAACATTTTAAAGAGAGAAAGAGCATATTTTATACTGCTAAGTGCCTTAATTCAATGAAATGACCGAGTAATACTTTGGTAGACGAAACCGATTATTTGTCAGTTATTTGTCTCTTTTAAACTGATTTTTATATGTTCATGCTGAGACTTTTCTGGTGTATTGATGTTTGATACTGTAATTTTTGTAACACAGATGGCTCCTAAGTACTGCATTAAGTTATGTGGAAAGTAGAGACACAGAGAAGAAAAACAGAGAGAAAACAAAACACTGGGGAAAATGTCAGGCTTTTAAAGTGGAAATATTCATTAAGAGTACCATTTTGGAACTAAAACTGATTTCAGAATGAATGTTTGTGTTACATAGTTACATCAGTGATCAGTTGTCATAATGCTTATGGATAAACTGGTGTGCCATACAAATTAAGGAAGTAACATCAACATGATGCCATGATTGTTGTATCCTGTTGTGACTACAGATGTCTATGTTTCTAGCTTACTGAATCTGGCAGCACTTCTCAAACTGTACCTTAAGGAGCAAAATGAGTTATAGATTAACAAGGAGAGCACGGAGAAACAAAATTAGGAAGGAGGACTAACATATAAATCAGACAAATATAAGGTCCAAGGGTTAAAAAGATATGGCAGCCAAATAATTCTCATACAGTATTTTTTTAAATTTCTTTTTGTGAGAGAGAAGAAGAATATGATTGTTTTGAATGATCCACTGTAGTAATGGTTTTAGAAGAATATGGATTTATGGCCTATCAAAACTCACTCTTCTCTTAGCATAACTGCAGGACTGTCTTGACATGACTGCAGACTGTCTTGGCATAACTACAGGCCGTGCTGATTCTGCAAGGCTACAAAGATACTGCGAATAAAGAAGTAAAGACACAGAACAAAGAGGTAAAGACATTGAAAACAAAGAGGTAAAGACACTGAGGACAAAGTAGCAAGAAAYTTAAACTGTTTAAGTCTACAAGGATACTTAAGACAAAGAAGTAAAGAACTCAAACTGTGAAGCAAGCAGGAAAGCAGGAACTCCAAATATGGGAATGGATGAGCTCAACAGGATCACCTGTAGTCCAATGAGAAGGATGTGTTAACAGATGCCTTTAGCCAATCATTATGTTAGTGCGCGCGGGAACAGTAGTATGTAACCAATCATATTAACTGCCGAGCTGTGGCAAAGCTGACTCTGCAATTATTATAATATAAATATCGCTTTGTAACGTGAATAAAGGGATTTCTGCTTGATTCATATAGAAGCCTTCAGGAGTCGTGACTGGCGTCCCGCAATCCACAATTCCAAAAGCAATCAAAATAAGAGTAAAGAATTATATATAAATGTACATTTTGGTTTCATCTAATGACACAATGTAATATATTCACGAATCTTTCAAAGTATTTATTATTGCATCTATCTCTCCAGTATATAAAGGTGCAGCAACTTTGGCGGACTTCAAGATCTAGGGGAGTGTTCCTTCTCAGTCTCCTACATGCCAGTTTGTTTGTTCTTAGTTCCCAATCCCTCCTGTGTTTATTTACTAAATTCAACTACTGTGACTCCTGTTTGCAAGTCTGGCCAGGAGTGAGGCCAAGCACATAGTCCATAGAGGCCCATCCTGGTTTGCCCCCTCTGGCTGATCAGAGCTGAAGGTTTGCTAGTGAAGAATATACACCATTCCCCCTAGAGTGAAGAATACATCTCTCCTCTCTAGAGCACATCTTATTTATGGATGCCTCAAGTATTATCAATGGCTATAAGTGCATATAATACCAGATGGTGCAGATTCCAGGCCCATTATCCAGTCATGGCATCAGACCTTGGATCTTTCCTGGTCATGGCCTCCTTCTGCTAGCCTGGTAGTCCAACTCAAAATTCGTTAGCAACTAAAAGAAACATGCTCAGATTTGAGATTTGGAGTAGGATTCAGTTACAGAATCAGATGAGATCAGACTCAATCATGAAATTGCTTGAACATAAATGTCTAGTGTCATTATACCATAATGTACCATGCTGTGACTGTCAATTATTTCTCTAGGA
The DNA here is from genome assembly GCA_003342815.1 of Eudromia elegans. NCBI lineage: Eukaryota > Metazoa > Chordata > Aves > Tinamiformes > Tinamidae > Eudromia > Eudromia elegans. The sequence goes on along the minus strand of PTEX01000528.1, from coordinate 2,874 downwards.
ACATGTGAGTGGGATACCATCGTGTTCAGGGACCTGTTTAGGCAACTGAGTCACTCCTCCTAATTTAAGCATCTACAACATTAATATTGCCCACGAAGTATGTATCTAAGCTCCAGTTGCAGTCAATAGAAATCTAATTAGCAGAGTCAATGGAGGAAGAGATTTTTTCACTTAACTAAAAGCAGATGTCTTCTAAGGATGACATAAATAGATCCCAGGACTTCATTGCTTGTATTGCCTACATCTTCATTGACTTTGATAGGAACTTAGACAACTTACATGTTGTAAGCTATATTGTTACTGCAAGAATTAAAGTGTCAGAATATGGAGCTAAGTTCTATGCTTAAAGATATTTGACTTTTTTTTCCAAATAAAGAAATAAACCATTGATCTATTTTAAGTGTGAATATGACCTAAATATGCTTATCTCTCATATTTTGATTAGATATTAATATAATTTATCTTTAACAAGTTATGAACTCAGAAGAAATTTCAGTGGGTTATATCCCAGGTGTTATTAGCTAATGCTCTATATTTTAGGCTATTTTATGCTGGTCAAAAATTGTGTTTGGATATCTAGTCTGAATTTAATGCTAATGTATCAAAAGGGTTTGGGATGAAATTCTAATAGAAGTGTTGGTTAAATAAAATTAATAAAAATAGCAAATAAAGTCTGCAAATTTTATATTTTGTCCCAGCATATACATCCCTGCATTTTATTATTTTTAATATTTATCAGTTCACTATAATTAATGATATTTAATGTGTTTAATATTTGAACTACTGCTTTTGAGATAGATGAAAATTAGATAACTGTGGATTATTGCTATATAAAATTGCAGCATAAATGCAATCTTATTATAAGCTCTTATTATTCCATTTTAAGTACGATTGCTGCAACAGAAAGGGTTTAGGTAAAGTTCCTGTAATTAGGTGCATCTGTCAGTCAATACAATTCGATTATCTCTGTTTTATTTCTACTTGAACTTCTAAGAATCTAGAGTATATAAACCTTAAATAGTGTAGAACATGCATTATTTCATTTTATTTAAAAGTGACTTCAGGACATAAGGTAGAAATTCACATTTTTTTTAGTAAAATACTTCTAAAAATACCTGTAGGAATACTGCAGATTTTTTTTCCAATAATATTTGTCCAATTACAGGATAAGAATAATGAATCTAATCTGGTGCCAACAAAATTATGAGCAATTCAGATTCTATTGACTCTTGTCAATACTCTAGAGACAATGCTTTTGAAATGAGTCTAACTTCCATCCACCAAAGTTACTGCAATACTGTTACTACGCACTTTGGAGGATCTAGTGTGCATAACAGAAAAATTCAGTGAACTGACAAAATTCAAAATGAAGCTTCATTGTTTTGAAACCAACAGAATCTCTAACTATTGACTGAAGAAGAAATAAATTAGGACTTCAGAAGTTTTGTCTGTAGTTTCACAATACAAAATCACAAAAGAATTTATGATGAAAAGCTCAGTCATTTTTATGGTCATTATTAGATTTAATTAATAATCCATCTGTTAAATCAGTTTTCACCTTCTGCTTACATGTTACTTAGCACGTAATTTCTTCCACTGCATCAGGGAACAATTTCAAACTGGAAAATATTGAAGGGCTGTATTTATAAGAAAGGAAATGCAATTTCCTTTTGGAAAGCAAGAGAGAACCTCTCTCCTTTTTACGGGAAATATTTCTATTTTTTATCTTTTTTTTAGACCAGTCTGTTAGACTGGTCTCTTAAGACCAGTGTTCCATGGAATTATCTAATCCAATATTAGACAAATCTGTTCTAGAGAAATGAACTGTTTTATAAAAATATAACAATAAACTCTTCTATAAATAAATTCTGTATTTGGCCACCTTTACAGAAGTCACTCCTACTGAAACTTGAATAAAAAAGCAAAAATCAAATACATCAAATACATATTAATCTGAAAGTATATGATAGATCATATGCAAATATACAAGCAGAAAATCAATAATAAATGTTGGCAATTTCATTTTACTCATCTTCTGATAAATATGAATCTGTCTACTTCATATAAAAGAATCTACAAACTCTATCATTATTTTCATTGGCATTAAAAAATACAGCAGGTCTAGCATGTGGTGTGTGCACCTGAGATGTGAATTTGTACAATTAAAGATGAGCAGAAGTTTAGTGAGTTAGAGCAAAAAGACTGAGCATGAAATTGAATGGAAAATTCTATTACTGTATATTGGTTTTTGAGTACAGAGCTTCTTTCTACAGTTAAGTTTAGAGACTAGGTGTCATTTTTATACCACTGATCTCATCAAATCCTTTTTCAGTGAAATATTTTCTTTTTCTTTCATTGCCTTAGATCCAATCACACTACAGGAGGCTGCTGATAGTGATATGAAACACCTAGCTGTGTTAGATGATTTCTTTAAAATATTTTGTATATAGTATGAACAAAGTGATCAGCTTTATGAGCAAGTCATCCAAGTACCAGCTATTGGACATATCTTCCAGCCCTTAATAGGACTTCATTCACATTCAAACATATTTGAAGAAGCAGGCTGGGGAAAAGAAAAGACTCTTACAAAGTTGTATGAGCACAACAAAATCATGGGGAAAAGAAAAGACTCTTACAAAGTTGTATGAGCACAACAAAATCAATCTGTAGTTCCTAATTTAATCGCCAAGCACAAAGACACTGTTTCTCTAAACCGAGGCATATTCCCTTTAAGGCACTGAGGAACATACATAAGTGATGAAAGATTACATATTCTCTGCTTTCTGCTTCATTGTATAGAAATGCAGATATCTAACTTGTTTGGACTTAAAAAAAAAAAAAAAAAAAGTTTGCGCAAAGCCTGAAACAATGGGC
>PTEX01000527.1:95484-126544 GCA_003342815.1 Eudromia elegans | reverse complement strand
CCTCGTGGCCAAGAAGGCCAATAGGATCTTGGGGTGCATTAAGCAGAGCGTCTCCAGCAGGTCGAGGGAGGTGATTCTGCCCCTCTACTCAGCCCTGGTGAGGCCGCACCTCGAGTACTGCGTGCAGTTCTGGGCTCCCCAGTGCAGGAGGGATGTGGAGCTGTTAGAGAGAGTCCAGCGCAGGGCTACAAAGATGACTAAGGGCCTGGAACATCTGCCCTACGAGCAAAGGCTGATAGACCTGGACCTGTTCAGCCTGGAGAAGAGAAGACTGAGAGGGGACCTGGTTTATGTATATAAATACCTCAAGAGAAGGAGTGAGGAGGATGGAGCTGGCCTCTTCTTGGTGGTGGCCAGCAATAGAACTAGAGGAGATGGCCGCAAATTAAAGCACCAAAAGTTCCACAGGAACTTGCAAAAGAATTTCTTAACAGTGAGAGTGACAGAGCACGGGAACAGTCTGCCCAGAGAGGTTGTGGAGTCTCCTTCTCTGGAGATCTTCCAAGCCCGCTTGGACACTACCCTGTGTCACATGCTGTAGGAGACCCTGTGTGTGAAGGGGGGGTTGGACTAGATAACCTCTAGCGGTCCCTTCCAACCTTAAACATTCTATGATTCTATGATCATTTCAGTAAGAAAATAAACTTACTGGATCAGGGAAATGGAAATACCTTAAGGAAGAGAAATATGAACAGTTACAAGGAGTAYATGCAGCTCAGCAACTGAAAACATCATGGAGAAGTAAGTTCACTGAGCAGGAAATATGAGGACATTGACAAGGGTATGCATGGGTTAAGGTGTAACTTTGGCAAATAAATAAAAGTATAGAAAGGTAAATTAAATGTAAGCCAATCAGCACTGGAAAGAGGACAAAAGAGCAAAAAGCTATCATTAGAGTACATGCTGCTGAGAACCGTCTACCTGAGATATTCAAATGTAGAGTGAAGCCAGCAGCAGCAGAGTCGTGTGCACTGAATGAGTGTGGGTGCACCAGAATACAGAACAGTCACATCAGTCAGATCAGCAGCAACACTCGTGCATTGCTGATCAAAGTTACTGAGACAGAGCTTGAAGCTGACATATTTGCCACCAAGTGATGCTACTGAGACAAAGAAAAAAAAAAAGGCAATAGAGAGGAGGTGGCAGTCGAGTGAAATGGTTTTCATTAGAAATGGGTGTTTACAGGCAGTCTTTGAAAACTGAGTCCTTGAAAACAGGAAGTCCTTGAAAACTAAGGCCAGCATCAAGGCAGTATAAATAGAATAAATATTGCTGGATGTTAATGTGAAGCTATATGAGTTATCACAATTAAAAATAATTCTACTCAGTTAGATTTCTTGTTGATATGGACTCTTGCTTTCACCTGTTTTGTTTTGGTGCATGTAAACTCCTGAACAGAAAGACATTTTCTATGTAGAGTAAGAGAACAGACAAGTGGAAATGAGCTCAATTAAAGAGGCTAAGGTAAGGATTTTGTCCTTGTGTCAAGTGGCATATTATAGCAGTAATTGATAGGTGAAGCAAATAATATATCTGTCTTCAGAAAAATTACTTCTGATTGTTACACATTACTCAGGTAAAAGAGCTGTCATCTCACCTATCTTTAGCCTTCTAACTGAGTTAGTAAGGTCCTAAAACCGCTAATAATTTGTTGTATGTCTATCTTTTGTCAAGTATTATAAATGGTCATTTTCATTTTAGGATACAATTTTTACTCCTTATTTTCCCTTCCTTGTAGCAGCTAAAAGGAGATCTCTGAAACATTGTGGCCAGCTGAGTGGCTGAGATAAATTGATTTCTGTGAGACTGGTTAGTCAATTCCCTTGTATGACATAGATAATATCCTCTTTATGTTATAGTAATGTTAGAAACAAAATAGTATTGTACTAGTGGAGAATATTCAAATAAATAAGCAAATAAGCAGTTCTTTCATTTTAAATCACCATTTCCATCAATAATAATCACATCACTTTTGCATCACAAGCAGAACATGGCTTTTTTTTTTTTTTTTTGTCACAACATTTTGCTTGTTACACCTTGCTACATGTTCTATTTACCCTACCTTGCTAGTTCTTTCACTACACTTGAACAAACTTCTCCTTCCAGCATTTCAATTTATATTGAGTTAAGGATTGTAAGGATTACACTTTTTGGACTTCACTACCTACAATGAAGGTGATTTGAAGTCTGAATTGCACACAGGCTGAATACTAATATGATTGCAGTCTACATGTGGAGTATCAACAACAAAGCATGTGCAGTTCTCAATAAAAGATTCATAGCCTGTGTTTAGTGAGGTCTGAGTTGCAATATAATAAAACATTGATGCACTAACAAGCTCCTATGCATATCTACTTTAGCTTCACATGTTATTACCAATGCTCTTTTCGCTTATGACTTGTGCCTTTATACTCTATGATGCAATTTACTTTTAAAAACATTCCTTTTTCATATTTCTCTAATGAATAGTATCTGCCAAGAATTGTCTGACTGCTCAGAAACAGCCAAGGGCTCAAATAACGAGTGTCTTCAATGAAGCATGTTTCACTCTGTGAGCACAGATATTTAAGGAGCATCACATTGTTTTATTTTGCCTTTGGGAATTGGCACTGGGAGAATGCTGTGACCAGACATGTAGCTCTGATTAACCTTACAAAGTGGTATTTGAATATGGAGAAGCTGTGCCCTGGAGAAGAGCACATTAAAAATGTTCTTTGGAGGGAGGCAGAGGGTTTCTAAAGAAGAACACTGTCTTTACAGATTTTGCACCTACATGGCAAATCCCAATATTTTGTCGATGATACTGGTAAGGTATAGCTACAGAGATACCTTATACCTGGATGATTTATACCCATCTTATGGCCTTTATACTTACTTTGCTTRTGAAAAGGCTTTGATTGCTTTATTTACACTACTAGAAATTAGTTTTATGTGGAAAGAATTGGAAAGATCGTGTATTCATGTACTGAAAATCCACCCACAAAGACTAAATTTGCTTGAATTACTTTCCCTGTTTGAAAAACAAACAAAAAATCTTTTACCACTTCTCTACTGAGTTTATGAAGTCTGATATATCCACTGAAGCAATTAGATCTCTCCCTTTTTTTCTTTTTTTAAATTTTCTTCTACTCACATAATACCAGTGGTATTCAAAGTGGTTAATATTCACTGCTACAATAGTGCTATGAAGTCCCAAAGAAATAGTCACTTGATATGGGGAGGACACTTCTGCATAGGGAACAGAAAAAAAAAATAAAACACCTACTTCTCAGCTTGTCCTAATAGAAAAGAAGATCTCTTCATTTTAATCTTTTAAGTAATGACACCATGGCACACAATTCAAGCATCAAATTTCAGTACATTGCCTCTGCTAACTTTTTGGACATTTTTTTTCTCAGATGATACCGTCTATCATTAACCTTCCTGGGGTTATTCTTGTCTGATCCTTCATTATGGTGATCACTGTTGAGATTGTTAACATTTGCCTCAGCAAGTAGATAACTTTGCCTGGACTCGGTAATGGGAAGAGCATGCTAATGTTAATTATAGCAAAGGCATTTGTGAAGATTTAACGACAACCATCTCTCTATATTCTGGCTTCCCAGACAATACTGAACAGTTCTTTGCTAATATTAAGACAAATCCATTTTTAATATGATATCTTCATTTAATACTAGAAAAATCACATTCAGCTATTTCTGGCTAAACCGTACAGACAACTTTTCACATAATTTACTCAATACGTTTTACAACTTTTCAGTCAAATTACCTGAATAATTGCTTTCATTTGGCCTAGTTTATATAGTGTAATGAGAGGGTGATTTGATGGGTAAGTTCTAAAAGCAGAAGTTGGATGCTTTAAATCACACTAATTTGAGAAAGATGCCAAATTTATTTTGTACCAGGACTACAGCTACATCCTATGTGTTGATTGTGCATGACTGTGCTTTGCAGAAGAGTGTCTGATCCCTGAATCCCTCATGTTCCAGGCAAAAAAAAGGAGGTAGTGGTATGTGTGAATTCTTTCTTTAGAACAGATGACGTTCATTTCTGTAACTGCCAGCTTGATTTATAGAGAAATGATTTGTTTACAGAAGGATCTTGGAGGATTCCAGGTTTTTATCACCAGGAGGATGACTTTGATATTTATTGCATAATAAACTATCTGTGGAACAGATTCCTTCAGATATCTGCTGTAAGAACATGAACCATCTGAACAGCAATTACGATGAAACCCTGTGTAAAAGTACCCTTTTCTTTCTTCCCTCTGTTCTTCTATCTGTCTCACTCTTTCTTTTTTATTTCCTGTTTTTTTTTTTTCTTTTATTTTTCTTCCCTTCTCTTTCTACTCCCCCAAACAAAACGAATAAGAAACACTTCAGGTACAGGGATAAAAAGAATCTGGAAAGTGTACTTTTTGAGATTAGTTGTTGAGAATTGGTCTTTTAAACAATAGCAGACTTTTTCCAGAATTACCAAGGCCTAAGTAGCAATGATGCAATTTCCCAGTCCTGCTTCCATTGAAAAAGAACTTTTACAAATCAGCATGATGAAAGGCAGGTCAGAACTGCAGATCCTTTAAAGATGATCCTTTAAAAAAGTTCAGAATGAGTTATCATGCATCCCAGAGAATCCGAAAACAAGGCTAAGAGATTCAAGCAGAGTACCTGAATATAGAAGAGCATCTGATGGGCGAATAAAATGTTAATGACAAAAACGCTTAAGTATACTAGCTCTGCTGAGCTCTGGTAGTGTGCCAGACGGATGGCAGAACAGCCTATCAGGTACGGCAGAAACATCTACCAGAAAAGCGATGGTGAGGCTTTGAGTGCTCTCCCCAACAAAAAAGGGAAGCAGGAAGTCATGTGGAGGCAGAACAGTCCCACTTTGGTAATGCATGCACAGACCGAACTCACTAAAGAACTGATACACTTACAAAGTATCTGATAAGGGGCCAAATTGCCTGAAGATACTGGAAGGATCACCTTGTAGGGATAACCATAGCACAGCCACATACTCCTTTGCAAAGAGCATAAAGGACAGAGTCTAGCAGTGATGAGCTGAGCAGGGGTCAGGAACAACACCTGAACAACTCCTCTGGCTGGACCATGAGGTGAGTATCCCTTCACTCCCCTTAACCTGGGACCCTGGACTGAGGTGATTGCTTGAGAGGTTGAATGTCCACTGTACTTTGAGGGTGTAGAAAAGCTAGCATACATCTTTCAGTCCTTGCAAGGTTGAGAGTCCTTGCATACTCAGGGTGTAGTAACACTAAAACAACCTTTTTTCAAATTTTATTTTAGCTTTTTTTTTTTTTTTTTTTCTTTTTGGAACAAGCAGTGAACAAAGCTACTTACTAACCGATCCTCTGAATCCTATAGTAATTGCACCAGTTAATGGTGGATGTTGTTATTGAAAAGATCTTGCACTGGGAATAAAATCAGCTGAATAACAGCCAGTGATTATCGCCTGTCTGGATTAGTTTATTGTCTCCTTTAACAACAGAGAGCATGATGGTATCTGAACCCATTAAAAGTATTACCTCTTACAACTAAGTTTTTTTCATGTTTATGTGTATATATGATAAAGTATATACATGATAAAATGTGCTTGCATTTTATAGGTGTCTCAGAACATATATAGGACTGCATTTTATAAAGTTATATAGAATCAGAATTTCAATTCTCAGAAAGAAACCTTTTCATCTACGCCTTTTGCCCTCTTATGCTATCATAGACAGGTCATACCTCATTTTCCTTATAGCAATAGGAAAGTTTTGCTTATTTTGATCCCTGAATCATTGCAAGCAAAGAGGCACTAACCTCTCCAGAGAAAGCAGATAATCAGATTTCAGATCTCATTTTAAAATGTAAACAGAAAATTTGTTAATTGTAACTGAATTTAAATATATATCTAATACATATGCAACTGATATGTAATAAGCTAGAGGATTAGAGATGTTTGTGATGAGACTGCTTAGAAGACTAGGAAATCAGGCCTTCTTTCAGCTTTAAGATGAACAGTTATCTTGACTGATATTCCTTTAGCAACTCCCTTCACACTGACAGCTAGTTCTTACACACCACCATTATTTCTGCCTATGTATGCAAACTGTTAGTCCTTAAGAATCATACCCCTAACAAACTGTGAGTATGCCAAAACAATGACCTGGTGCCTTGCAGTTATACTTTTTAATGTAGGTATGTACTTATGTAGTTAAGGTCTTTACTCATTTTCTTCTCAGAAGGCAAAATCAAGGAGATCAGAATGGCCAGGCTATCTGCAGTCTATTGCAAGCCTATGATGTTCTCTGCTGTTTGCGGTGAAAATTCAGTGACTGGTTTGCATTCTACATGTTTGCTCATAGCATTTATATCCCTAGTTGCCATTTAAACCCCTAAAAATCATATGTCTTTGCCTTTTGATGATTTATATAAAATACTTATATACTTTACCTTGCTGTGCCATCACAGTGTTACAAAAGTCCTTATACTGCTTTTGGTTATACAGGTTTAGTAAGTTCTTTTTTGGTTTCAAGGCCAGCTAATATTACTTCTGGCTTAGTGCACAAACAATTTATAGGGGTCACAGGCCTCTAACGTGACTATCCATTTGTTTAGCAGATTGCTCTGAAATGACTTAATCAATCAAAATTAACAAGAAAGCAAGAAAGAAGAATCAACTGCAACATCTTCTTCCCTGTCTTTTCTTTAAAAGTATGTTCATTTTATGGCTTTGTCATCTCAAAATCTTTGTTTTTCATAAATAGGTTTGCAAAAACAATGTGATTATCATGAAAAAAGAAAAGGATTTGAAAAAGTATGTGGGGAGAAATCTTATTTGCTATCTTCCCTGTCATTTACATTAGTACAGGCGTTGATGTAATATCAAAATTTCTTCCAAAAAACTGTAACTTGCTGCTTTGTTTTATAGTGAAACTTGAGATGCTATTGAGATTTGCACGATATCTGAAAACCCAAGTTTTGAGATAGAAAAACAAACACAGCTAAAAAACTACCGATGAATTATCAGATTTTCTTTCAGCGACATATCATGTTGAGAGAGGACGGACATAGCAAAATGTAACTCCACTACATATCAGAGAACATTTAGTCCCTTTTTTTTTTTTAAGGAATAGAATAATTCAGATAACTGTGATTTGTCACGCGCTTTTCAAGACCTATAACTCAAAAACATTATTTTCCATCATGAACTGAATTCTGTGCAGTCCACTGCTCATATATTGCTTGGCAGTGGCTGAAGTCCCTATGAAATTCCATTTAATTATAATCACTTGCTTTACTTAGTGCATACCAGCATACTTTTTCCTGCTTGCTCTCATGTAATAGTCAATCTAAAACAAAAATAATGCTGAATATCAGATACAGACACATATCCATCTGGACAGCTGTGTGTCTGCACACGACACGTGCGTGTGTGTCCATGTATGTGTATTTAAATGTGTTTATATGTGTATTTTTATGTAGGTATATATGTGTGTGCATGCATACATACATATGTAGAGGGTTGTTGACATCAGCCATTCCTATGCTATATTGCTGCTATCCTATGAAAATTTATTGCCTATTTAATAACTATTGTTATGGATAAATTTGTACAATATGTTCTGGGACCTTTTGGCTCTGTAATATTTTCTGTTTTTCTTGATGAAAAATCCAGCTTATCATAGGTCCTTTCTGCTATTTTATCATTCTGCAAACTTTCAACTCTCTCAGTTTGTTGTCAGTTTTTCTTACCTTGAACATTTCTTCCCTGAATTAATCTAACTACCAATCTCACTCTCCCTGTCCTGTATGGTGTTAGAGATGCCCCAGAATACATAAAGCAGGTCCCCTTAGTCTGTACTTCCCGTTGGTCTATTTGATCTAAGAAAGATCCTTCCATCTTTTTTTTTTTTTTTTTCCTCTGAATCCTCTGAAAGGGATCAAACTGAATGAAGGGAAATAAAAGGAATAAAGGGAAACTCCATTCTAGTGGAGTTTTCATGCAAGTTGTTTATTGTGGAACAATAATTTAGTGACCAATTTCTTCTCTTAAGTTTGAAGTGAATTTCTGCCTCACCAGTTTGATGGTGCCGGATATTTCCTTAGCTGAAGTAGTGTGAGGCAGCAGTACTGTGTCTTCCTATCTCATAAGAGCGGAAGCAATATTCTTGAAATAAATTGTTTTCCTCTCATTAAAGGTCTTCCAATGACATGACGCCAAGTTATATGTTCCCTCAGCTTCTCAAGGAGCACAATGCTTGCACTCAGAGTAAAGGTCTAAATATAGAATAAATACACTAAACAGTGCATGAATTTTTATTCAGAAATGCTATGTTATATGACTTATTAATGTCTTCTCTGCCTGGTTCTTCATATCTTCCTTAATAGTCCTATTATCATTTCTTTGCTTTGATAAATTCACATTACATCCAGCCGAATATTCCTTTACAATTTATGACTCCATAATTCATCTACCTCTCTTTTTCTTACAATTGGAAAGCATATTAAACTGCTAATTACTATCTATTGTAGTATTGGAAAATATTTTCTCAAAAATATCAGTCTTTTTTTATGGGAAGGGAGGGAGGTGATATTGCAATTACAATCCCATCATATGTTTTGATATCAAATCAGAATGATACCTATTTACTGTTTTCAGGAACTGCATTTTAACTGAGAGCACTTAATCATGTTATTTTATTAAACTGTCTCTTTGCTTACTAAGATTTTAGGCCTCAGATCATTCAAAGTAACAGGTAATGTCATCTAACAACTTTGTAGTTCTAAAATCAACAGTTCAATTGATATGATTGATTATTTTCTTTGTATCCCATCGCCTTTTACTTGGACATATTTGGAGGGTCTCTGGTTTGTTTGTTTGTTTGCTGTGTTTATTTATTTGTTTCTCCTCTCTGGGAATCACACTTTTTGCGGTTGAGTGATAAAAGTGCCTGTCATGGTTCTCATTTTTCTCAGGTATCGTTTGTTCCAAATTCCTTAACAGAACATTCTGGGCTTTTTATCCTGAAGGATGTAGCTCTCAATTCTATCACATAGAAGAAGGAAGACTTTTATCTATTTGTATATGTATATTTATATATTTATATATGTGTATATATATATATTTGTATCAGTCTTCGTGCTGTGAACGTGATCTATCACTGAAATGCAAGCACCTACTGAAATGCAAATGAAAAAGCTGCCCAAAGACCTAAGCAGGTCCTGTACCACTATTAAGAGCCTGTGTATTATTTTGTAATTATATGTAGGATGTGCATGTTTTCCTAACCTTCCCTAAACATCAGAGATTTTTTTTATTTAAATTTTGAATTAAACCTGTCAAATATGCTTTGTCTAGCAAATAAAGCGGGATTTAAACATAACTGCACACATTATAAAATGCCAGCTGGAGTAGCAGGGTTATCTTGTTTAATTGGGGGCCTATCTCATAGGAGCACTATTAAACACACACTTGTCTCATTTGATGCATTATGTGACTACTCTACAATGCCTTGGGTCTAACAGCTCAAAAGACTGGGGCATCTTTCAGAAGAGTGTGTAGTACTTTCACTGCCCCAGTTATTAGATAACCGGCCATATTTCTGCTTCCATTATATATGAGCAGTTTAATCTGTTTAGTGCTTGCATAAGTGCTCATTAGGGATCTCTAGATGCTGTGCTAAAGATTAATAACCATAATCACTCAGGGTAGTCATGTGTCAGCAGGTGCCCTAGTAAGTGACTGTGCTTGAGCTTTTAATTTTAACAGGAAGGAGAATGAGCAGTAATATGTCGGGTTTTGTTAGAGTCTGTGGTGTGGAAAAAACCCTCAGCTCTTGCATTCATTTACTCCTGAGCTTCATGTCAAAACCTACTTTGATGTAGATCTGGTCATCACAACTTCATCTGTGGCCATGTTTTCAGATCACTTTTGACAATACAAAGTGTTTTGCTGCATTCTTTTATAATCCTTTAGAAGAAACTGAGCCAAAAGAACTGTCCACCTGTCCCATTTCCTTTTTCTTTCCTCAGAAGGGTTGCCGTTAGTTACGTTTTCAGAATAAGCACATGATTGCACATCTTTGGTCTCATAAACGCAGGTTCAGATGCCATGGTGGTTTTAAATCACATTAGTGAGTATTTCCAAGGCATAGCCAAGTCATGAAGAATACATGCCGTGGCATAGCAGGCATAACCTCATGCTGTGGGGGTTATATGGGGTGAGCATTTGTGATCACTCGTATCCTCTGTTAGTGGGTGGATTTTGAAGTCAGAGCAGTCTCTATAATGGAGCCTGACCAAAGATTACCCTAAATTCAAATGACCATTCTTATCTAGAGATTCAGACAGAAGACTGAGAACGCTACAGTATATAAGCAGTATATATTAAAGAAAAAGGTAGTGTTTGAAGTGTTCATTTGAATCTGTGACACATAGAAGTGCTTGTCTTTTTCTGAACTTTGTGTATTATTCTTCCCCTTAATTGTTACTCTGATCCAAATTCAGATGAAGGAAAAATCCTTTTGATTTTAGGTAGGCAGATCATGAAGGAGGATTTCTTTTTCCTTCAAAATTCACACTTACAGTTAAATAGATGTCATAAGGAAAAAAAGTTGATTTTTCTCCTTGCATAGGCATTGGCTGACACATTTTCCTTAATTTCCTTATGAATATAAAAAGGTTACGGTAGACCTGTAGAGTACTCTGTAACCTGCTGGAAATACACATTACCTTTTTAAAAAAAGTAGATTTTATTTATTTGTATACCACTACAAAGATTCCATTTCTCTTTTATCTTTCTTCTGTCAGCAGCTGTTTCACGCTGACTCCTTTACCTGTGAAAGTTGCTAAGTTTTTAAGGAAATTCCTAATGCTTTGTTCCATTTAGGAAAAATTATCTATTTATTTATTTATTTTTATTTTTAAAGCTATAGAAGTCTACGTAGCAAAGTTTCTATGAATGCATGTAATAAATCTCTGTCATTATATAATATATAGGAGAAAGTTTGCCTGTAATCTGATGAGGTTTCATCTGACACAAAGAACTCTTTTCCAGTATATTAATCCATTTCTAATATGGAGGAATATGATTTACTTGAAGATGTACTAATAAGGTTTTATTTGAAAAGTTCCATGCTCTTTTTGGATTAATCTTTTTATATTTTGAGAAATATATGAAAATATGGTAAGACATGAATAATAACAGCTTAATGTGTTTAGTTTTCCCTATGCTGTTAGCAAATATATCTTCCATGTGATTTAGTTGATGTACAAATTCAACTATCCTACTAAAATCTATTAGATATTACTTCTTCTGTTCAAATTGTTTTTGTTCTTTATTGTTTAGTTTACATTATGTTTAAAATCTGATAAAATAAGCAATCCTAATAATATACACTTCCCAATTCTCCTTTAGTGATCCTATCAAGTTCTAGTTCAATGCCTTTTTAAATGGGACTAAGTATCAAACTAAACCATTTAAATAAACTTATGTATAGTTTGTATAAGTTTTATCTTAATTAAAACACCACTTCGATCTCTATAAGCAGAAAAAAAATGCTCACCTTTGTTGGTTACATTATGGAATATTCTTGGATAGACTGCATGACTTTACTAGGTTTTACAGTTAATCATAGAGTAGTATAACAATAGATACATTGGGGAAAAAAAAAAAAAGTCTGTTCTATCAGTCTTTATGGGCACTTAAAATAAAAATTAACTGGGAAAGAAGAAAACTTCCTAAAGTTTTTGAAGCTGTTCTTAAATTAATGGAACTAGAATTTGGTTTCACATTCTTCAGTGAGCTTCCTTTATTCTGAAAATCAGAATGTTTTAAAAGATATCTGAAAAATTATCTTAACTTCTTTTTAGATAACTGAAAAACATTATATTCCCATTTTGTGGTATTTTTAGGGACAGTTTCTTAGGTTCTCATTTCTAATATTTCAGATAGTACTTTCAGGAAAACATACTCCATTCTACTTCTGTGTTGATACTGCTGCCTCTGCATATGCCTGAGACCTCTAATAAATGTACTTGACTATAATMATCTCCAAGATTTTTCCCGAGCCCTGCTTAGAGTGCAAGGCATTCAGGCTGCTGTGTGTGAATCTTCTTGCTCTAGGAAACCTGAGCTCATAGGAAACAGTTTATGTCTAAAAAACATTTTTTGTCAGTAACATCATTTGGCAGTTTTTGTCAGTAACATCAATTACCTTCAATAGGCTTTGCAAGAGTTTTCAACCAAAGGCATTTGCTGAAGGTTGCAACTTGTACTCTACAGAAGCAAGGATGCAATTATACCTTGCACATGTAGGCAAGAAAACTCACAGTGTAGCTGAAACAACAGTTCATGTGGTCAAGTTTGTTTTGGACCTCTTTGCTTGACATCACATTATAAAATTTATATTAAATCCTTAGATTTTATTGCAAAATACATAGTAATGTTTCCAAGAGTAGCTTTTATATGTAGTAGGAGAGAGAAAGTCCCCTATCTTTCTCCAAAACATGTAATTTTTTCTGGACATCCTCCTCATTCCAACAATTCACATTTCCTAGACTTAGCAAGAGATCTCAGTAAAGCCTCTCAAACAAGTTGCTGCTGGAGGTGCATGGAGGATTTTGTGCCATTTCTTCCTCCTGGATGTCACTGTCAGTTGGCCTGACAAGAGGAGGGTACGTCCTCACACCCAAGAGACACAGCAGGGCCCCAGACACTGTGCTCCCACCAGGAGCAGTGATTTTGATCTCAGGAATCCTTTTATAAAAATGAAGGAAAGAGATTTCTTGAGAAGTAAGCAGGTTCAGTGCAAAGGTCTCTGAGGGTCTGCCTTGCATATGCTTCCCTCTCTATTTAATTTGTGAACAGTAGTGATTTTTTTTCCTGCTGAATGCAAGGAGCTGTCTGTACAAAAGCACATCTGTTCTCATTTCATGGCCCGTGAAATACAGGAGAAAACTTCTACCATACAGTTTAAGTAAAATCTAACAGCACACATCTAGAGACCCTCCCTGAATTCCAACATCTGCTAGGGTTTTTTTACTAAATAAGTCAGACAAAATTTGTACCTGTTCATAAACTTGACAATTAATAGTTACCTCATTTTCCTTCAAATTTTAATTTTACCAACTCTCCCTGTTAGGTACTACTTTATGAAGTACATTAGAAAACTCAGAGGAAGGACAAATATGAGCCCAGTAATATTTGGCTAAGCATTCTCCTTCAGAAAAAATTCATAAGTGTTAAGTTCACTTAAATTCATAGGTTTTTTAGGACAAACATAGGGATTAAGGTCATGTTGGTTCTTTAATTTAGAATTACTTTTCGTCACGGTGCATGTGTAATGTTATAAAATATTTTGAAGGTATTTTACTCTCTGTGTTTGCAGGCTTGGTTAACAAGGTCATTCTTCTGTCTGTAAATTATAAAGAGTAAAGAATTGTAACTGAAAAATTGAAATAACAAATTGTTGTGCTTTTGTTTCTTCATTCAACAATGAAAATAGAGAACAATTAAATCCACAAATATGTCTAATGTAAAATAAATTAAGTGTAAAAGTAAAAAAGGAGATATATTTGTAGCATTATGGTAAAAAATGCCAGGAAACAAAATTATACATTCTATAAAATGTCAGAAATTGTCTACAGAAGTCTGGAATTAGGGAAAACAKCAACCAGGAAATAACTTTATTACAATAGTACTGCTGAGAATCATAATATCTCAAGGTTTCTGCACTTCAATGKAAACATCATTCTTTGAACTATTATATTTGTTTCAGGATTATAAAAAAAAAAATCATGTATATGAGAAAAATAATCATATACAATCAAAAGATATTGAGCAGCTACTTTGTCAATCTGTTAAGGTGTTCACCACAACAATAAAAACAACAAAAACCTTATTTATTAACACTTCCAAGAGTTTTAGTAATTTAAGAGTATTGGCCCAAAGTTTTGGGATAAAATATCCATATCAGTTTGTAAATGACAGTTTGATGACTAATTTGACCAGTCTTGAAAATTAAAGACAAATAAAGTAGTTGAGAAACTTATGCTTTCTTAGACCTGCCTACAAATACTTATATCTATATTATTTTAATATATCTTTATATCTATTTCCTATAATTTCTAACCTTCTATGAAATGTGAAGCATGAAAAGGACTGATATCTCATATTTCAGAAGAAAGTTATACTGTGGGTAGAAAGCCTAATACAAATCCTCCTGAGATAATATGTGCTACAGGTCGAGTAGGGTAAACCTTTCCAAATTTCCTCATTCAGCTTAGTCATTGAGTCACGATACACTGCAGCCCAGGAGTGATGAAAATCGTATTACACTAAAACTGATTACTGGAATCAGTCTAGTGCTTTCAGGGTTGTGTTTTATTTATTTTATTTATTTATATATCTTCAGGTGGCAATCTTTTATTGATGGGCAGGGAGAAATTTTAATTAAAGCTAGAAGAAATTGCTGTACTTTGTGTAGCACACAGACAGGTGAAAATTTTCAGAAAGCAGAAAGGTAGACCAGGTTTTGAATATATTCTTTCTGAAAGGGAGTAAAATCTGATGAAAATGTGGAATGCTACTTGAAGACGGTAGACACAAAACAATCTGAATTCAATTAGAAAACATGCTACATTTCAAACAGAAAACATTTACGTTTAACACACTTTAGTGTTTTATATCATTGAGAAAGTAACTAATTACAGTGAGGATGTGCAGTGTGAATGGCAAAGATACTCAGAAATTTCTGAAAGATATAAAATTTCCAGATGCTGGATTTCAGATCTCTGTGCCTGGGAGGTAGAAGTGGATGGCTGTTGGAGATTCAAGCTGGCGAAGCTTAGGAGTGAGCCGGGATTGCTAGACTGAGACTCAATGTGAGTTACATCTAGCTTCGTTTATTGCCGAAAAGTGCAGATTCTTATACACTTGAGCACTGGCATTGCGATCGTGGTGTACTATCATTGGTTGCCAAGCATGTTACTAGGTGCCTAGCTGCATTCGCTTATCTGAGGCCCGTTCAAGGACACCCCTGTGTACATTGCCTGTGTACACCCACCCTGTACACTTCATTATCCACAGATGGTGTTAGTGAACAGAATCATAGGAGTGCTATGAAATTGTGTAGTATAAAGTACTCGGTCCACGCAACTGAGAGCTCAGGCAAAAAAGCTAAGTTCCGAGTAGCTACATATGGAAACGACCAATGAGAAAATAAACTGTGTTTTGAAGATTATTTTTAGTTTTACATCTAGTGAGAGTCACAGAAGAGTAAATGTTTCAAGTGGTAGTCTGAGCTCATGGAAGAGCCTCTGAGAGAGAGTCTTTCTGTGATTCAGGAAAGAATCATAGAATCATAGAATGGCTAGGGTTGGAAGGGACCTCTAGAGGTCATCTAGTCCAACCCCCCTGCACACACAGGGTCGCCTAGAGCATGTGGCACAGGGTGGTGTCCAGGTGGGTTTGGAAGATCTCCAGAGAAGGAGACTCCACCACCTCTCTGGGCAGCCTGTTCCAGGGCTCTGTCACCCTCACCGTTAAGAAATTCTTTCTCAAGTTCCTGTGGAACTTTTGGTGCCTCAGTTTGTGGCCGTTTCCCCTAGTTCTATCACTGGCCACCACTGAGAAGAGGCCAGCCCCCTCCTCCTCACTCCCTTTCTTGAGATATTTATATACATTAATCAGGTCCCCTTTCAGCCTTCTCTTCTCCATGCTGAAGAGGCCCAGCTCTCTCAGCCTTTGCACATAGGGCAGATGTTCCAGACCCCTAATCATCTTTGTGGCCCTGTGCTGGACTCTCTCCAGCAGCTCCATGTCCCTCCTGCACTGGGGAGCCCAGAACTGCACACAGTACTCGAGGTGCGGCCTCACCAGGGCTGAGTAGAGGGGCAGAATCACTTCCCTCGACCTTCTGGAGATGCTCTGCTTAATGCACCCCAGGATCCCATTGGCCTTCTTGGCCATGAGGGCACACTGCTGCCTCATGGTCAACTTGTCGTCCACCATGACACCCAGGTCCCTCTCTGCAGGGCTGCTCTCCAGGAGGTCGGTCCCCAGCCTGTAGGCATGTCTAGGGTTATTTCTCCCCAGGTGCAGGACCCTACACAGAAGTAGCAAATAAATTTATTAAAATAAGTATGTAGTATGAGAAATCTTAATAAGGCTTTATAATGCTAACCTAACACATGTTAGGTGTTTAGCATATAAAAAGGGCTGAAGATATTTCAGCTGAAAGTAAAGCTTTTTGATATTTATATGTCTGTCCAGAAATAGAGGATATTTTTTTAAAAAATCTGGTGTGTTTCTTTACTGTAGAAAACAGAAGTAACATAATAAAGAGTGTTTTTGATGAGTCCATTAGAAGCTCTATGTAACTAGCCTGCAAGGCTAGTTCCTGGGGTCTTCAACTGTCAGGGTGGGCCCTGATACCAGCTGGAAAGACAGCACATTCCTGGAGGTTCCTGCAGAGCACTGATAACTTTTTGACACAGGTTGTGGGAACCAATGGAGAGAGGTGGGCTGCGGGATCTAGTACTGACAAATAGAGAGGGACTTCTTGGAGATGCGAAGGTGATGGGTAGCTGTTGCAGGCCATCCTAAACCCCATAGTATGCTCAAGATAGGCCCCATGTCGATCAGTTGTGTTTATTTGTCATTTCTATTACGTTTATCTGTTGAGACCCGATTTACTCATTACACTTGTGATTTAGAACCTTCCCGAACCCTCTCGCTCCTTCTTCCCCCACCCCCCTCACACCTGTCGATGTCAGTCACCCGCTGCATCCTTCCCCTGACCAATCCTACCCTGAGAATTTTCCTCCCCGCCAATCCCGTAGCGGTACCTGTTATGCGTTGGACCAATCATTTTCCTGTTTCTGTTCGCTCTCGTTATAAAAGGATTGTTCGTTTTATAATAAACGTCTCCACCTTGCATGTACTCGACTTGCGTACCCCTCGTCTTTGGCGTGCCTGGGTGCGTGGGTGCAAGCTGTGGGGATCCCCTCTTGCTCTCCTCCCCTCCCTACACCCCAGCATCTGTCATCTCCCTGCCTCGCTAATACCCTGGGACCCTGGTGAAGACCTTCGAGGACCTGAGACGTAGGAGTTGAAGCGGCCCCACCCGGACTGTGCTTCTCCACTGGCTAGCGCTATCGGTGACTACGGGCTAAGGGATTTGGGATCCGGGTTACCGTTCGGGGAGGGGTTGCCGCTTCAAGTGGCGCCCAACGTGGGGCAAGTCTTATGTTGGGAGCGGGGAGTTTTAGGGAGTTTCCTTTGGGGTATTAAGGGAGGTATTGACTGGGGACAGAGGATCTTTCTTTCCTTTTCGTTTCTGGGAAAGGGAAGGGAGGTGGAGTGTCTCCAGTGGAGGCGCCTCTAACCCCTGGGTTTTATTCCTTAAAGTTGGGGCTTGGGGATAAAACCTGCGGGTGGATTTTAACCCTTTTAGTTGGAGCTAGGGGTTGAAGTTTTTAGAGGCTCATTTATTCCTGACCTTTGCAGTTGTGGCTGGGGGCCAGGGAGCGAATTTCCACACATTTAGGGTTCCGGTTTAGCACGAGCCGTGACCACCCCTGTGGTCTCCTCTAGTTAGAGATCACTCAGGGTGGGAGCCGGAATTGTTTAAGGCTCCATAAGGCCTTATATTTTCATAAGGCAAAATTATCAGGGTTCCATTTTGGGAACAGCCTGCCGAACCCCAGGAGCCCCGAATAAGAAGGGGGCTCGATAAAATTCGGGGCAGCCGGCGTGATCGGCTTCTGTAGCCGTGGGTGGGTCCGGGACCCACAAACTCGGCGCTCAGACTGCCTGCTGGCAGAGCCTGAGGCCATTTTGATCAGACTTGCTGTCATTTGTTTTGTATAAGAATTGATTGAATATTGTATTGAGTTATATTTGTTTGTAATTAATTTTGTTAATATTGCTTTGTGTTGCTATTATTTGCGGTTTTGAATTTGATATAGAACATCGCACTCTTCCTTATAGCATAATACACATCAGGAGCCACCAGACCTCCTTAAGTTTGGCTCAGGGTAATAATAAGGCCGACGAATTAGTATCCTCAGTAGTCACTTCGCCTACTGACCAGTTTAAGGCTGCAAGAGAATCCCACGATCAATTCCACCAAAACATGAAGGCGCTCTGGAAGTCATTCAATATTTCCAGAAATGACGCCAAAGGCATTGTGCGATCCTGCCCGCGGTGCAGCAGAATTGGGCCAGGGCTAGGAATAGGGGTGAACCCTCGAGGTTTAAATCCTCGAGAACTCTTCCAATCAGATGTCACCTTGTCACCTACTGTTCCCCCTTTAAGAAACTGAAATATGTCCATGTTACCATCGACACCCGTAGCCACTTCTTATGGGCTACAGCGCAATATGGGGAAAAGGCGTCACATGTGATTAGACATTTTCTTCAAGTATTTTCTATCATGGGGGTACTCCAGCAGATAAAAATGGATAACGGTCCGGCATTTGTTAGTGCATCTGTTAGGAGTTTCTTTCAGAAATGGAACGTTAAACATGTTACTGGGGTTCCATACGTACCAACTGGCCAAGCCATCATAGAAAGAGCTCATAGAACGCTAAAAGAACAGCTAGACAGATTAGAGGAACCTGATTACTTTGTCAAACTTCATAAAGCACTGTTTGTAATTAATTATCTTATAATATATGAACCGGAGGAATTACCTCCTGCGGCAGTTCATTTTTCAGGTCCTCAGTCCAGAAAGGAACCGGCGATGATGGTTAAGTATCGACATCCTCGAACCGGGATTTGGGACGGACCGGCCAAAGTCCTTTTCATGGGCAGAGGCTACTTCTGCGTGTCTACCAGCGAGGGCCCCTTGTGGGTGCCCTCGAGATGGACTCGTCCTGTCCTGAATTCCAAAGATAATAAGGACAATTAATCTTTTCCTTAGGTACCGGAAATTATTTGGATCCCTATACTGCTTTTATGCACCACCATCGATGCTACAGGCCTTATGGGCCCGATAGAGAACACATTCCAGCAGAATGTCTGGATCCGACGATCAAAAGAAAGCGGAGAAGAGAGCATGTGCATTTCGGCCGCTCATCCCGGAAAAGAACTTTTTCCAGCTAGGCTGGGGAAACCGCACCTCAACGTTGCTGACTTCGCTACCTGTTCTACAGGATCCTGCAATACCGACATGGACTTGGCTACCTGCTCAGTGGCCCTTTTTGCTAATTTATCAAAAAATCTTTCCGCCCGCCCACCTGAGATACGGTTGGCAGGAGTGGCTGGAGTAGGTAAAACTACAAATCCCAGGGATCGGGCGTGCCTTATATTTGGGCACAAGTATTTCGCCAACACCTCGAGCTATGTTCGAGCTCGGACGCCTTCCTACTACTTCGATGTGTCCCCCGAGAGGTCATTTAATTTCTGGGAGGTAGATGGCTTTTGTGGAACACTTGTGGACACAAAAAATGGCAATAAGACCTCTGCCTTAGGGGCTTACGGTGTTGCCCAACAAGATTCCCTCATATACAATAAAGAGACTTCCAAGGCCCTGCCACCATCTTACTATCTAATTTGCGGGGACAGAGCCTGGAAGGGAATCCCGAAGGACGCCTATGGAGGTCCGTGCTACATAGGCATGATAACAATGGCCAGTCCCCACCATACAACCATGAATAGCTCTCTGACCTTGCAAGGAAGTGACAAGAAGCCTGTTTCTCGTGCTAGGCGCGACCTCGACTTACCACCTGACTGTAATGATAAAGTCACTCTTTTGTCTAAAGGCGCCCGAATAGCCCTTTCGATCTTCATTTCGGGGGCCGCAGCGGGCGAAGCCCTTAAAGAAATTGCGAAGGTCGCGTGCTGGAGTAAAAAGCAATTTAACTTAACGGGAGTTGCATTACAGGAGTTATACCAGGACGATGAAATCTTAAGAACTGCCGTCCTGCAAAATAGAGCGGCGATAGATTTCCTCCTCCTAGTGCATAACAAAGGCTGCTCAGAATTCGAGGGTCTTTGTTGTTTCAATTTATCACTTCCTGGCTGATCCATTCCGTCCCAACTGTCAGAATTGAGAGCTAATCTCCATAAAATCACTGTGCAGTCGGATGATTTTTCCTCATGGATTTCAGACAGAATTAAGGCACTGGGCCATTGGTCGATGGGTTTGCTAAAGATTCTCATTCAGTGGGGAGTTATTATTGTAATAGTTGTATTTGTTGGATGTTTGTTGTTCCGTTGTATTTCCTTGCGAATACAGAAAGCTGTAACTGCCACCGTTACTGTAGCGGCAGCGGTGACAGAGGAGCCAATATACTTGAATATGAGACCTAATTCCTGCAAACCTCCTGAGTCAACCCAGGAGACAAGTTTGTGAGCTTCAGTTATTTGAACTTCTGTTTTATTGTTTCCCGAAAGCTCACACCAGTAAGCACTTCTAATATGTCTCCTACTGTTACTCTGTATGTTGTTTCTAAAGGTTGTAGCTTCAGTGGATACTGTTGCTATGTTGGAATGTATCTATTATGGGACCTATCTTGAGCAAGAAAAAGAGGGGGATATGTTGCAGGCCATCCTAAACCCCATAGTATGCTCAAGATAGGCCCCATGTCGATCAGTTGTGTTTATTTGTCATTTCTATTACGTTTATCTGTTGAGACCCGATTTACTCATTACACTTGTGATTTAGAACCTTCCCGAACCCTCTCGCTCCTTCTTGCCCCCCCCTTCCCTCACACCTGTCGATGTCAGTCACCCGCTGCATCCTTCCCCTGACCAATCCTACCCTGAGAATTTTCCTCCCCGCCAATCCCGTAGCGGTACCTGTTATGCGTTGGACCAATCATTTTCCTGTTTCTGTTCGCTCTCGTTATAATAGGATTGTTCGTTTTATAATAAACGTCTCCACCTTGCATGTACTCGACTTGCGTACCCCTCGTCTTTGGCGTGCCTGGGTGCGTGGGTGCAAGCTGTGGGGATCCCCTCTTGCTCTCCTCCCCTCCCTACACCCCAGCATCTGTCATCTCCCTGCCTCGCTAATACCCTGGGACCCTGGTGAAGACCTTCGAGGACCTGAGACGTAGGAGTTGAAGCGGCCCCACCCGGACTGTGCTTCTCCACTGGCTAGCGCTATCGGTGACTACGGGCTAAGGGATTTGGGATCCGGGTTACCGTTCGGGGAGGGTTTGCCGCTTCAGGTAGCTGTGGCTGCAGTGATCATGAGTTGGTGGAGTTCAGGATACGGAGAAAAAGTAGCAGGGCAGTAAACAGCCTTGGCCTTTTCAGAGACCTCCTTGGGAGCGTCCCATGGGCTAGGGCTCTAGAAGGAAGAGAGGCCCAGGAAGGTTGATTAGTATTCAAGCAGCAATTCCTCCAAGCTCACGATTGGTGTATCTCTGTGAGTAAGAAGTCAAGCAGGAGGAGCAGGAGGCCTGCATGGATAAGCCAGGAGCTTCTAGCAAAATTTGAACAGAATAAGGAGATATAAGGAATGTAGGACAGGCCCCTCGGGAGCAATATAGGAATGTTATCAGGGAGTGCAGGGATGTGACAAGAAAGGCTAAGGCGCACTTGGAATTAAATCTGGCAAGGGATGTTAAAGATAACAAGAAGAGCTTCTTTAAACATATCAGCAGCAGAAGGACAGTTAGGGAAAGTACGGGTTCACTGGTGAATGGGGTGGATGCACTGGTTATGAAAGACACGGGAAAAGCAGAAAAGCTGAATGGCTTCTTTGCTTCAGTATTTCAAAGTTTTCCAAGTTCTAGAATTCCAGACCTTACCGAGGAGTGAAGGAGCCTGGAGAGAGAAAGACTTGCCCTGGATAAAGGAAGATTGGGTCAGAGAGCACTTGATATCCTCAGATCCAATGGCCCTGATGGGATGAACCCCAGAGTGCTGCATGAGCTGCTGGATGTTATTGCTGAGCTGCTCTCCATCATCTTTGAAAGGTTCTGGAGAATGTGATAGGTGCCTGAGGTTTGGAAGAAAGCAAATGTCACCCTTGTCTTCAGAAATGGCAAGAACAAAGAGCCAGGCAACAACAGGCCAGTCAGGCACACCTCCATTGCTGGAAAAGTGATGGAACAGTTCATCCTGGCTGTTGTCTCTAAGTATGTGGAAGACAAGAAGGTATTCAGGAGTAGTCAGCACGGATTCACCAAAGATAAATCATGCTTAACCAACCTTCTACGATGGAATGACTGGTTGGATAGGTGAGGGGACAGTGGTGGATGTCATCTTTCTGGGACTTCAGCAAGGCTTTGGATACTGTCCCTCACATTATCTGCTTGGGCAAGCTCCAGAAATGTGAGTTAGATGAGTGAGTGGTGAGGTAGACTGAGAACTTTTAAAGTTCAAAGTTTTAAAGTTTAAAGGATTTCCGTCCTTATCAGTTTTGGATTTGTAATCTTTGGCTCAATGATATCCCCTTTTACACTTTGGACAAACAGTGTATGGCCTGGATTTGGCTGCCGCATCCCCCTTTTTTGGGCATTGCCTGGCAAAATGCCCTGGAGCTTTGCAATTGAAACACAGGGGCATATTTTGTTGTGAAGAGTTAAAGCCCATCTGAATGTGGGTCACAAGAGCGGCTGCAAGCGCCTGAGCACCTTGTGCATTGACTTCTCTACAGGCCATGATCCATCTGTCAAGGTGTTCATTTCTAATGGGAGTAATTAGTGCTCTGCATGTTGGGGTAGCTCCTTCATATATTAGTTCTCTTGCTAGGGCCTCTTGAGCACCAGCATGTTGAACCTTCCATCTGCATGAATCTAGTACTTTGGAAACAAAAGAGGCAAAATCTTTGTTTGGCCCCTGGAGCAATTTATTAAAAGGGGCTGTTGGTCCAGCCTTGCATCTATTAAAGGCTCACAATGCTGCCAGTCGTACTTGGTCAAAATATTGAGGAGGGCCCTGGGCTTGCACCGTCGAACAGGAATATATGCCCTCCCCAGCAAGGCAGTCAAAGTTCAGAAGTACTCCGCCTTGTTTATTTCTTTGTGCTTGCTAGTCACATTTGTCTTTATAGCAGGCTATCCAGTCCAAATATTGTCCACTAGTAAATATAGCCCTTGCCAACTGTTTCCAATCCGTTGGAGTATTAAGTTCTATACTGATAGTCTCTAGCAATTGTTGGGCAAAAGGGCCTTGAAGGCCATCCCCCCTCACAGCTTCCCGAAGACGTTTTAAAGTGGTATGTTTGTGTGGGTACCAATTAAGAGGTCTCTGTGCAGTTGGATTGATATTTACTGGGAAGGTGTCAGCTGTCTGACGCCGCCAGAGATTTCCATTTTTCTGAGTCTGATCTCTGGTATAACACAGTCCCTGATAATAATCACTCCATTGCGACGAGGCCTGCTGCCAAGGAGATTGCTGTTAGTGTATTGGTCCGCTAAAATGAGCCCTGGGATGCGGTTCCTCACTTTGTCCACTAGGTGGCGCAAGGGGAGCCCTAGGATGTACCTCATTGCCCCGATCATCAGGTGGCGCTGTAGGAGAAATCGCATCAGTTCGCTCAAAAGTTACGCCCATGCTGTGAGACACAGGAAGTGGTTTTACGTCAGAGCTAGAAGAAGGAGGAAGTGACCACTTGTTTTTTTCAAATGGAGGACAGGGAGAAGTTTCTCTCAGCGCCATCTTTGGCTCCACCCATTCCTGCCCAAAGGACTCTATRGGGGGATATAATCCTCCCTCACAAGCAATTTTTGGGTTCTCATATGATTTTTCCACATCTGCCGGTCTGTACTCGCAAGATAGCTCCTTCTCGAGCTGTTGGGAAAGAGGCTCAGGAGTGGGTGAGTTCTCGTCCCACAACTCTTCAGGACTATCAGCGAGCAGAGAGTATGTTTCTATTCGCYTTTCCTTGGGCAGATCCAACCCATTTAGACAGGCGCAGATGGTCAGTAATGCCGGTTGGAGGCCCAAAGGAAAAACTCGGCCCTCAAATTTTTCAGCCGCTTGCACTCATCTTAACAATCTAGTCCAAATCTGAAGGTCACATAAGCTAGCTGTCTTAAGCCACGGATTAAAGGGTAATAAACTTTCCCAGTACCAAACGAACATTTTGTAGGATATCTTAGATTGTCTAGTCTGCAAAAGGGCAGCAAGAGCCCGTGCTTGCGAGTGCTGCTCTTTGCGAAGCGCGCAGCCCATGATGTGGGCGCGGAATCAAATCTTATGTTATCTAATCTGCAACAGGGCAGTGAAAGCCCATATCTGCAGGTGCTGCTCCTTACAAGACACGGAGCTCACGATCTGGGCACGGAGCCACGTAAGTGGGCGCGGAGCCAAATCTTACATTACCTAGCCTGCAACAGGGCAGCGAGAGCCTGTACCTATGGGTGCTCCTGTTTTGCGAGACGTGTGGAGCCCACGATGTGGCCGGAGGGAGCCCACAATGTGGGCGCGGAGCACGGAGCCCACAAAATGGGCGTGGAGCCCAGAATCTGGGCGCAAGGCCACTTACCTCACCGTCTACCTGTAATGAGCCCCACTTTGGGCGCCAATATGTGGGGCGGCCTGCACCCCGGTGAGAGTGGCAACGGAGGAAGACTCCGGGGACGAGGCTGATGGCTCAGGTCCAACTTTACTGCACAGCTACAATTAGCTATCTAGCCCAGCAGTTGGGCAGAGAGTCAGGGGATCATCCCTGCGGGAGGTGTATCCGCTGCCAGCCAGGCCTCTGGACTGCACACTCCCACAGGGAAATGCATGGGTTGTGCTGTTGCTCTTTGTACGCCAGCAACCTTGTTTCTTCTTCCCACGATTCCTTTACAGCATGAGCTCTCCAGAGCCTTTCAGTATATAAAGGTGTTGGTGCAGAGCAGCTGGGGAAACGTGGAGTACACCTGCATTTACCACGTGCAGGTTCACAGGAAGGCGGCAAGACAGATGTCGTTCCAGGATGCCGAGGACATGGGACGAGCTGCTGCTAACTCAAAATAAAGAATTGTAAACAAGAGAAGGGAAGCCCAAGGAAATGACATGAGAACTGTGATGTTAAGGGAGGTCTGGGGTAATGGCAGTGCCAAGGGAGTACCCGGCCCCGGGTACTGGCAGGGGCTTGTGTAGTGTCAGGAGCGGGTCCACTGTCCTGGACAGCGAGTAAGAGCAGAGTGGGGAAATGTCCCGCGGTGTAACACCATGCTCCGCATAGCAGCACGACCCACATTGAACACAGCAGCCTGAGAGTGTAGCAGGTGAGGGTGGAGCAGAAGGTCTGGGATAGCGGCAAGGTAGGCGGCGGCGGCAGCCCCTGTTCTGGCTGTCGTGGAGCAGGTGCAGCCCGAGCAGTCCCTGGCCGTGCTCATGACTAGAGTGCCAGGATCCCTGGGGGCGGCATCCCCTGCAGCAGGACACCACCCACGACCTGCACTGGCAGAGAGGGACCATGTCAGAAGTTAGCCTGGACACGGGCAGTGCTCGTCAGTGACTGCGCTCCTTGGCACCTGAAGTTCTCCCTTCTGCTTCTCACTTTGCTGCTTGTGCCCAGCACTAGGAGAGCCCTAAGTGCTGCTGAAGCATGGGGCTGCCTGCACCACCTGTGAAACAGGCAGAAGCTCCTGCCTGCGTTCACGGTGCCCTAATGACAGGTGGAAGCCGCACGTGGCAGAGGGTTGGAGGCCTCCCACGGTCCTGCAGAGGCCACCACCAGCTCATGCTGTGCTGCATTCTTGCTGGGGCATGAGACTTCTGAGACAAGGAGGAATTACTGCAGATCATCTTCTCTCTGAATGTGTGCCATGCTCTCTACACAAAAAGAMACTCATAGAAGAGCTCTTTATAGCTCATGTTGTGAAGAAATGGTGTCAGGCTGCACAACAAGTGAGTGCCTGTTCTGTCCACTCTTTGCAAATATGCTGCAGAGTGAGAGCTGGTCAGATATGAGCAGGCAGCTGAAAGACCACGTGCCCCCGAGAGCCTTGAAGGCCCAGCACTGTCCAGGTGTCACGTCAGGCTGGAAGCAGAGGAGAACAGCAAGGAATGGGGAGGCTGTGTGGGGGACAGCACCAGTGCCGGGGGAACTGGAAGCACAGGCAGCCCTTTGCCTACGTGTTGCATTTCTGGCCCCAAAGGAAGAGCCTCCCTCCATGGGAAGCAGGGCAGAGAAGTGGAGGCGTCCTGCAACTGCTCAAGGAGGCTCTCCAAATGATTGAGGGAAGGAAGACCTGTCAGGTACATGACAGTTTGAGAAAATTTCATGACAAAAGCTGCCATGATCATAAAAGATGACCATTCTGAGAAAGCAGAGGTTGCCAAAATGTCTGTGTGTGCACATGAGAAGCAGAGGAAGAAGAAGAGGAAGAGAGCGTTTGCAGGTGGGCAGACAGAACAGTTCTGGGTCACAGGGCAGCCTCTGACAGGTTCTGCTCCAGCATTGCGCCTCCCAATGCTGCCCTGTACCCCTGTGCTTGGAAGGGTGCTGCTGGCAATGGAGGCAAGGGCAGCGTGGTGAGAATGACCCAGCATGGAGCAATGGCCCAGGCAGGACTCAAGGCCTGCAGGAATAGGGGATTTGTGGTGAGGCAGATCCTAGAAAAGGGCAGGGACCAGAGTCCTAACAACTGTAGGCCACTCAGCACATCCACTCTAGAGGGAGGCAGCAGCACGTTCCCAAGGGCAAAGATGTGAGGAAGGCAAGGAGTCTGGTTTTGAATGGTTTAGTCTGGGCATTTGCTATGAAACAGCAAAGTAAATTAAAAGAGATGGTATTATTGATGCTATGAGAAAATTCTGGCCCTGCTGCAAGCAGAGTGCTCAGGCAAGAAGTATCCTTTGGACTGAAAGCTTGCTGAGTTTCATCTCTGAAAAAACACCTGCATCAGGAATGGTAGGCCATTTGCGGCCACAAGAGCCTTGCATCTGAAAATGCAATCGCGTGGCTCCTGAGCTCCCCAGTGCACTGGTTTCCGTATCCCCAGCTACCTAGTTAAGGGAACTGTATTGCTGGAGTAGGGCTCTGCTCCTGTGTCTGCCACGTGCCTCACAGGTCTGTGTGTTTGAACACGTGGATAATATCATCTGGGAAGTGACCTGCTTTTAGAGCGAAAGAGAAAGCAAGCACAGCACAAGGACTAGTTTGTGTCTTCACTTAGGACATCTGTCTGCTTGCCGCGATGGTTATGAGCCGTCTTCCGAAGGTGCTCTTGGGCCTCTTTCTTGCAGGAAGCTCTGCGTGGCTGATGATCACTGCTGGCAAAAGCCACAGGCACTGAGGAAAGCAAATTTGTCACCTGACCAGAAAACATACTCGCACTTAGATTCCCATGGGCATAGCTCCAACTTGCGCTTGCAGTCACGCAGTAAGATGGCCTATGAGTACCTGGGGACAATCCTGCAAAATGCCCATGCCTGACTCCACAAAAGGGAGGCAATCTTTTGTTGAAGACTTTGCTGAAGTTGCACATTTATTGATTCTTGCACACTGTGCACAGAAAAAGCGTCAGTGTTTTGGGCGTGCCGGGGCCACTTCCACACCAAGTGTCTTGGCGGAGGGTGCCGGGGCCGTGAGGAGGCTGCAGCCAGCAGGGAAGGAAGCTGGGTATGTTTGTTCTGTCAGTCACCATAGGGATCTGTCAGTTTAGTTCAGGGTGGCCACTACTGGCAAGGGGAAGGAGGTGGCACAGGGAGCTCCGAGGAGGCCTTGTCCTCATTTGGGAGTCCTGGTTGACAACAAGTTAGCCATGAGGCAGCAATGTGCCCTTGTAGGCAGAGGTGCAAGTTGCCAGCAGGTGGAGGGAGGGGATCCTGAGGTGCTGGCTGAGCTCTGGTGAGGCTACACATGGAGTATCGTGGGCAGTCGTGGGCTCCCCAGTACAAGGGGGACGTACAGCTTCTAGGCAGGGTCCAGCTTACACTGGCTAAAGATGATTCAGGGTCTGGAGCGTCTATTGTATGAGGAAAGACTAAGCGAGCTGTGCCTGTTTAGYGTGGAAAGCAGAAGATTGAGAAGGGATCTTATCAATGTGCACAAGTATGTGAGGGGAGAATGTGAAGAGGACGGGGCCAAAGTCTTCTTGGTGGAGGCCAGCAACAGGACAAGGCGTGACAAAGTGTGTGCAAATGGAAACACAAGAAGTTTGATGTCCATAGGAGGAAGAACTTGTTTACAGTTTGGGTGGCAGAGCATTGCAAGAGGCTGTCCAGAGATGTTGCAGAATCGCCTTGCTTGGAGATCTTCTAAAGCTGCTTGGACGTGACCCTGTGCCACGTGCTCTAGGTGTCTTTGTTGAGCAGAGTGTTGGACTAGATATTCCCTAGAGGTCCCTCCCAGCCTCAAGCATTCATTGATTCTGTGTGATGTTGTGATTTTGAGGCACTGGGCGCAGACTTGTCAACATCCTTTGCATGGCCAAGTGCTTTTTGTTTTTGCTGTGGTGGCTTTCTTCTGTGACTCAGATGCTGTGTCCTACCAGAAGGGTGCAGCAAAGAGACTCAGTGGCACCACGTTTGGCAGAGAAAAAGAGCAGGGGATCAGCATGCTGCACTGTGGTACTTGTGTCTTGAACCCTTTGGAAGATCCTGTGAGGACCTCTGAAGTGCACTTGCTGCCTCTTTTAAGGAGAAGGCTTGTTGGCTCACAAGAGATCCCTCTGATCTTTGAGAAATGTGTGATCTCATAGTCCCCCTGGCGAGTATTATTCAGTGAGTAACCGTTTTGTATTTGTCTATACTTGCATTTTTGCTACGTGATTGGAAGGTTTCTTTATCGGTAAATAATGTCTAGAGATATGTATGTATGAGTGTTTGAATGCAGCTCTCCTAATTAAAGGGCAGCCCCAAACCAGCCTTTCTGTAGCAGTTATTGCTGAAGCCTGGACCCCTTCTGGACTGTGATTGTTGACGAGGATGGGATTTGACAGTTGTTGAGTTGAGACTTGCTAGTGAGTGCACAGGTAGGCGAGGTTGTGCCACCATGGTAAGGAGCTGTTAAAGGTGGGATCTGCTAGTGGAGTGCCCAGCTAGGCGAGCCTGCACCACCCAGTTGAGACTGCCGGTGTGTTACTAGTGTGGGTGATGTTTGCAGGATGTTAGTTGTGGGTGTATTGAAGAGGAGGGGGTCTCTGAGATGGTGAAACAAAGACCGTTCTTGAAGCAGTACCGTGGCTTATACATTCCCTGGATCCTCCCTATGAGATGCTCACGTGGTTACCACGAGCACCATGAGCAACTTTTAAACAATCATCGGGAGCCCAAAAGCCTTTATGCAATCATGTCAAAAGGCATCCATTAGCCCATCAGTTTTATGCTTTAAGTGGATTTCCGCCGTCCCGTTTTCTCTTTTCATCTTAACGAGCAGAGTTTGTCCTGGGTTCTGCAGAGCCCTACAGTTTGTATGAAAGAGTGGAACTCCCGAGTGGAGTGCATAGCTGGGTGAGGTCGTGCCACCAAATAGAAGCTGCGTGTATATTATCAGTGTGAGTTACATTTGTATGTTGTAGGATGATATTAATAGTAATATGCAGTGTTTCTGTTTTAGCAATAGTGTAAGAGTGTATTGATAGGAATAACAGGAGTATGTGGTGTTCTTTCTTCAGGAGTGCTGCAGGCAGCTCTGAGTGGCGGGGTATGGATGCTTCAGCCCACATGGTAGCATCGCGACTGGGGACAGGAGCCTTGGAAGACGCTCGGGAATTGATGGGAAGCATGTATGCGAGTATCTTTGTAGTCCTGGGTCGAGTAAGAACCGATGGCTGTGCTACTATACTGCGGTATAGAGTGAGCATCCTGGATGACTCAGACTCAGAGAGGAAATCCCACCAGTCTTTTCCTCGGTGGAGAGGTGAATCTAAAGCAGTGCGGTAGGTGATCCAGGAAGCCCTGCAGAATAGAGACGTGTGAGTGTTTCATGTGGATGCGCATAGCACTCCCATCACAGGGCAAAAAGTTAGACCATGACTTGGGCTAATAGCCACTGTCATCCACATATAGCAAATTGTGCCTCAGGAGAAGATGTTGCAAGGATTCCCCAGCAGTAAAGTAGGGTACATTCCCCCAGATCCTCACACTCCAATAGCAGCTGACTGAATAGCTGTCGATGATTCCCAGGCTGTGACTTTTGCCATAATTAGAGGTCCAGAGTGGAAAAGAGTTCCAGTGGAGCATCTTCAGCAACATTAGAGTTGGGGGTGGAGGGGCAATATTAACGTGTGGATGACCCTAGCCAATGCAATCAGACAGCAGCACATATATCTCAGTGTAACTACACCCAGCAACCCTTTTTTGTGAAGAAACATCCAATTTCAACACAGCAGTAGATTTCTGGACTGCAGAAATGACAAATTCTGTAGGAGATGAATCCGCTTGCATTCCAGACGGTCCTCATAGGTTAGAGGGCCTGGGGACAGCTGGACTCATCCCTTAACAGAGCCACCTGATTCTGTGGCAACTCTAAGCTCTTCTCTGAAAGATATTGGATTCAACAAGAATGTGCCAACTGTAAGTCCGATTACCTTCCAAAGAGCAAATCAAGTTCTCATATACTGTGATCACTCCCCCAGAAGATGGGAGAGGGCTCTCAGTCTCCAGGAGTCTGCTCAGACAGCAGGAGTCTCCCCAGAGAGTCTCCCTCTCTGGAGGGGATGACCAGAAAAAGAGCACAGGAGCAGCATGGTGCACTATGGCACTTGTGCCTTGAGCCTTTCGGAAGATCCTGTGAAGACCTCTGAAGTGCAATTGCTCCCTCATCCAAGGGGGGTGCTGGCTGGCTCAGGAGAGTCCCCTCTCCTTCTCTGGCTATGTGCTCCGTAGGGCCAAAGCAGGCCAAGAGCAAAGCATTCCATCATGCATTTGTTACCTCAGAAGTGCTCTTGACAGAAGTTGTAATTCCTGCTGCAGGGTAGGACTCTTCGAATATTACCGTAGTTGCTTATGTAAGAAAGAAAAAGAAAGCAGGAAAGTAAGGAAGGAAGAGGGAAAGAAAGGAGGGAGGAAGGGAGCAAAGGAGGGAGGGAGGAAGGAAGGGAGGGAGGGAGGAAGGGAGGAAGGGAAGGAGGAAGGGAGGAAAAGAGGAAGGAAGGGAGGAAGGGAGAAAGGGAGGGAGGAAGGAAGGGAGGGAGGAAGGAAGGGAGGGA
>PTEX01000527.1:53492-86647 GCA_003342815.1 Eudromia elegans | reverse complement strand
ACTTTCGGGTAAATAGATGAGTACTTCTCTTAAGCCGTCTATGTGCTGCGATCATAGTTTTATTAGGCGTTAGTAAGGTTAGTTTTCCCAAAGTGCATGGCCCTCCCACTATATGAGATGGTATTGCGGGCCAAGCACGATCTCCRCATAATAAAAAGATACCCCTGGGCAATGTCATATGGCTTCTGAAGGGCATGGTATTGTTGCCCATTGTGTTGTTACACCACAGGGTTCTATTTGCATAGGGACCTGTTCCGGTAACATTCCAAAGGGTAGAGTCGCTGCAGTCCCTTCCTGTATAATTAAAGTACACACATCTCCATGCTCCTAATGATCCTAACAATTCCAGTTCTTGCGGTGGGTTAGCCTGTGGCCGTCCTAGCTGCGAGAGCCATGAGTTTCAGTCATCTCCGACACCATTGGTACAAGATGCTTTGCCATTAGTTTTGTTACAAAGCTCTTGCAGCTCATTATTGTCCAGAGGCACACCCACCAAGCATGTGGAAAAGGAATTTTCAGGTGTAGTCATCCTAAGGCACAAGGTATCTTGCCCAGTCTGATTAGCCAACGTTACCCATACATTGGTCCGAGGCTGGATCACTGGACATGCTTCCGTGAGAGGCCAAATCAAACTGATCAGAAAGATCAGCATCCCTTTTATCTTTGCGATGTCCTAGATCTTCCAAGAACAGTTTCACCCACTTTGCAGGAATCCACCTCAAACCGTCCCCTGTAATGACACAAGCATAACCCCTTCCCCACGTTACAAGATCAAAAGGTCCATTCCATTTTCCTGTCTCCCAATCTCRTACAAGGACKTTGCACRACCCGGAACGAATTTGATTCAAGGCACCCTTCAGTCCTGCTCCATGCTTTACCATAGGCGGAACTGAACTGTCCTGAGGGAGCCGCAAAAAATTTAATACATAAACTGCTTTTGCTAATCGGTCTGCTGGTGTATCTCCCTCTCCCCCTTTCTGTTTTTGCAGTTGGCGCTTTAGGGTCTGATTCATGCGCTCAACAATGGCTTGTCCCATAGGAGAGTGTGGAATCCCAGTATCATGCTGAATGCCCCAAATTTGGAAAAATTCCTGAGTTCTCCTGGCGATATATCCAGGCCCATTATCTGTCTTTACTTTGCAAGGAATGCCAAGGGCTGCAATTGCAGAGCGCATGTGTCTTTGAACGTGTTTACTGGTTTCTCCGGCCTGCGCCATGGCCCAAAGAGCCATTGAAAAACAGTCCACCGACACATGCACGTACTTAAGCCTTCCAAATTCTGGCACGTGCATAACGTCCATCTGCCATAACTCCAGAGGGCCCGAATCTCAGGGATTAACACCAGAAGGTCGGGGTCACCCTCTGGCAGTCAGGGCATGACTGCACTATACCACGAGCTGCTGATTCTGTTAAAACAAACTGCTTTCTCAGCACCTTGGCTGAATGATGAAAGAACTCATGAGAAGTTTGGGCTTTTTGGAAAATATTTGATGGTGGAGCAGCCCACATTGGAGCAACAAGACGATCCGCACGCTGATATCCCTCTGCGATTTCTCCAGGCAGAGCTGAGTGGCTGCGAATATGGGTGATAAAGTATGGAGCTTCGCGGTCATTTAACAGTAACCAAAGTGTTTTAAACAGTAAGAACAACTTCTCATCAGTAACTTCCTTCAGTATAGCTCGTTCTAAGCGAAGCACAACTCCTACAACATACAAGGAATCACACACCACATTCAGTGCCTGCTTTGGCCGTCGTTGAAAAACCATCACCACTGCTCGTAGCTCTAGTTGTTGAGTAGAGCCCTTAAAATCAGAAAGAACTAATTCATTCCACTGGCCTCCTTCTCGCCAGACGAGAGCCGATTTTTGAGATTTTCCTCCAGCATCTGTAAAAACTGTCAATCCKTTCACAGGGGTTGAAGACAAACGCAAGGGACGCTCCGTAAAGTGTCCCAGCTTTACGGCAGCCATCAACCGATGTGGAGGTAAATGAACTTTTASCTGACCTGSATAGTCYAACAAGGCAACCTGCAGTTGAATTGAATTCTGTAAGGCCCACTGTAAGTATTCTGCTGTTAATGGTACCACCACAAAACCAGGTTCTTTTCCTGAAATTTCCAGGGCACGCGCTCGACCCTTCATAATAAGTTGAGCAAAGGCCTCCAAATGAGTGGTTATCGTCTTTTTCAGTCGAATTGGAAGGAAAATCCACTCCAGAACACGAAGAGGATCCTTCCCTTCTACCCACTGCATCAACAAAAGAAAGGAATGATAATCATGATTTATGGTTAGCAACCCTATCTCTTTTTCAGGGTCCCATCGACTGGCATATGCTGTGGCCGCCTTTCTGGCTACTGTCTGTAAGGCTGTCTGAGCCTCCGGGGTGAGTGTTCGTGGGGACTCAACCCCACCTCCTCCCCGAAGAAGCCGTACAAGTGGTTCATTATCTGCGTTGGAAATTCCACATATTGGACGCACCCAGTTAATATCACCTAACAACCGCTGTACATCATTCAGTGTTGACACCTCCGCACATATTGAGAGTTTCTGTGGCCTCACTTCAGACTGTGTTATTTCCCATCCTAGATACCTCCAGGCAGGCTGCTTTTGTACCTTTTCTGGTGCAATCTGCAATCCCTGCAATTTCAGTCCCTGTTCTAATTCTYTCAGAACCTGYTCAGCATCCATTCCTTCCCCAGAGACAAGAATGTCATCCATGTAATGATATAACAATATTTCAGGATGTTTTTGTCGGATCGGGAACAAAGCCCACAATACAAACATTTGACACATAATAGGAGAATTCTTCATGCCCTGGGGAAGCACCACCCAATGATATCTCTCCATCGGTGCCTGTCTATTAATTGTGGGTACGGAGAACACAAATTTTTCATAGTCCTCTGGATGCAAAGGAATTGTAAAGAAACAGTCTTTCAGATCAATAACCAAAATTTCCCAATTCTTGGGGATCATAACTGGTGAGGGCAACCCTGGTTGTAATGCTCCCATGTCTTTCATTACCTCATTGACCTTACGCAAGTCTTGAAGCAAACGCCATTCCCCGGATTTCTTTGGGATTGTAAACACAGGGGTATTCCAAGGACTAGTTGTAGACTGAATATGCCCTTTTTCTAGTTGTTCTTGTACTAAAGCCTGTAAATGAGCAACCTTCTCTTCCAACAGCGGCCACTGGTCCACCCAGACCGGTTGATCAGTAGTCCAGGTTATCTTAATTAATGGTTGCTCTTTTCCAGTGACTGCCCCTGAAAAGCCGACTGGCCTGTGACCAGTCGTACTCCCAGCTGGCCTAAAGCATCCCTTCCTAGCAGCAACAGTGGAGCTGTTGTTACATATGGTCTTATACTGCAAAAGTTGCCTGAGCCTGTAATGCACTGAATCAGATGTTTGCTTATGCAAGTGGATTGAACACCCCCCACTCCCATGACAGGAATGTTTGGGTCCTCAAGGGGCCAATTTGCTGGCCATGCAGACAAGCTGACAATGGTAACGTCTGCAGTGGTGTCTATTAGCATATTTACTGTGGTCTTTCGACCAGTAGGATCTTTTAATGTTACCCGTTCCATTGGTTTTCGTTTTGAAATTTCAAGTGCCAAACGTATTTCTGGAATTCCTGTAGAACCGAATCTCTGCGCCCTCCTTTTTCTTTTTGCTGCGTGTGGAACGCAGGACTGGAAAGGCACAAGTTAAGCAATTTTTTCACCTGCAGGGACATGAATTGGTAGGCTCGGGGTCCACAGCATTGCRTGGATTATCCCCTGAAAATCTGAGTCAATTACACCGGGTAAGATGAAAAGACCCTTATGAGTTGTTGATGATCGTCCTAAAAGTAATGCACTTAACCCCCTTCCTAACGGGCCATGCATTGTGGTAGGAACACACTGAACAGAACTATCAGCAAGCATACCATCTACTGCGATGGCGATATAAACTCCGGCACTCCCTGAGGTGGCGGCGGTGACGCCATCCAAACTCCCTGGGATCTTACTTGCATCATCGTGCGAGATCCCCCCACGCTCGTCCTGCCGTTTCCCAGTTTTGATGGATTTTTGTGGATCAGGGAGCGGCAATCTTTCTCCCGGTGACCATATCGCCCACATCTACGACAGTTTCCACTAAACAGACGTCCCTTGGAATCCGACTTCTGACCCCCTTGACATTGCGCTTTCACATGACCTTTCCGTCCACAATTATAACATCTAAGGCCCCCACCCCCTATGAGAGGGCAGACTGCTGCCGCGAAAGCACCAGCTAGGTACGCTGCTTTTTGTTCCTCTGAGCCTATGTGCTCACAGGCTTCCATCATTTCTGCAACTGAGGCATCTCGCGGTAGTGCTCTAAGTACCCGTCGACACTCGGAATTTGCATTCTCGATTGCCAAGGATCTAAGTATCGCTTCCTTCGCTTCTATAGTTAAATCTGCCTGCTCCAGCGCCTCCTTTAGTCGTTCTAAAAAACTCATGTAAGATTCTGTGGGTCCTTGCTTGATCTTAGTATA
Organism: Eudromia elegans; assembly: GCA_003342815.1. Taxonomy (NCBI): domain Eukaryota; kingdom Metazoa; phylum Chordata; class Aves; order Tinamiformes; family Tinamidae; genus Eudromia; species Eudromia elegans. The sequence goes on along the minus strand of PTEX01000527.1, from coordinate 82,131 downwards.
CGGTGGGGTATGTTTGCCGCAGTGCTTGCAAAGCTAAATCAGAGGACTGCCGGAGTATTTCTGGAAACATTTGAGCCTGATCTCTAGGGGCAGCAAACTGATCCATCCCTGTTAGAGCATTTTTTACCCCGAAACGCAAAGGATCCCCATCCCTCCGTTCTGCATTCTGAGTACTCGTGATTTCACACAGATCTGTCCATCTAGCTCTCCACAACAATTCCTGCATAGGGGTTAAGATAACAGCCATAAGCTGTCGAAGGTCAAAAGGTGTTAATAAATTGCCCGTCACGATGTTATTAATCAGAACTTGTGTAAACAGCGCATGCAACCCGTTCTGTTGCACCGTTTTTCTTAATTCCTTCACTACTTCAAAAGGTAATCCCGTCCACTGATTAGGCTGACCGGGCGCACCAGCTATTACAGGAAACACCGATGACGGCTCGCTCTGTGCAAGCGAGAGTTTTAAGTTTCCCCAGTGTCCAGAGGGTCACAACCCACCTTGTCCTCAGTCTCTCTGTCCATCAGCTCCAAGATTGCTGACGCTCCCGACTCACGCTGATGGCTTTTTTCCTCTATTTGCTCCAAACGGGATAGTAACTCACACACCCAGACTGGCAGTGACTCCTCCGCAGCTGCACATTCTCTGACAGAAGACAAGGTCGTAGTCTCTGCACTCTGCAGCGTTTCTGAGGACTGCGATGATTCTGAGGGTAACAAAGGAGCTGAGGGGGCTGCCCGTGGTCTTTCCGCGAACACCATTACCTTTTGACGAGCTGAAGGCGCTGACAAAGCGGCTGCTGCTTCCGAAGCAACCTTCTTTTCAGCTTTCAGTTCTTTTAAAGAAGAGAGGACAAGCTTCCACGTAGTCGCAAGTTCCCGAGCAATCTTATCTCCATTAGCAATACTGTCCCATAACTGCTGTCCTACATCTTCCCACGTTTCAACATGAAACGCTATTTGTGGCTCTGCATGAAATCCTTTTTCTCTGCACCACAGTAACAAMTTATTCAGAGTCCGCTCATCATATTTAATACCTCTCTTAGAAAGAATACGCAGGAGGAGCTTCACCACAGCTTCTTCATATTTTGACAACAACTGCCCCATCCTGCCCCGGCTGTACCACAACTCCACCAGGTGTTCTTCCACACCTCCACCAGGTGTTCTTCTACACCTCCACCAGGTGNGTCCACTGATTAGGCTGACCGGGCGCACCAGCTATTACAGGAAACACCGATGACGGCTCGCTCTGTGCAAGCGAGAGTTTTAAGTTTCCCCAGTGTCCAGAGGGTCACAACCCACCTTGTCCTCAGTCTCTCTGTCCATCAGCTCCAAGATTGCTGACGCTCCCGACTCACGCTGATGGCTTTTTTCCTCTATTTGCTCCAAACGGGATAGTAACTCACACACCCAGACTGGCAGTGACTCCTCCGCAGCTGCACATTCTCTGACAGAAGACAAGGTCGTAGTCTCTGCACTCTGCAGCGTTTCTGAGGACTGCGATGATTCTGAGGGTAACAAAGGAGCTGAGGGGGCTGCCCGTGGTCTTTCCGCGAACACCATTACCTTTTGACGAGCTGAAGGCGCTGACAAAGCGGCTGCTGCTTCCGAAGCAACCTTCTTTTCAGCTTTCAGTTCTTTTAAAGAAGAGAGGACAAGCTTCCACGTAGTCGCAAGTTCCCGAGCAATCTTATCTCCATTAGCAATACTGTCCCATAACTGCTGTCCTACATCTTCCCACGTTTCAACATGAAACGCTATTTGTGGCTCTGCATGAAATCCTTTTTCTCTGCACCACAGTAACAAATTATTCAGAGTCCGCTCATCATATTTAATACCTCTCTTAGAAAGAATACGCAGGAGGAGCTTCACCACAGCTTCTTCATATTTTGACAACAACTGCCCCATCCTGCCCCGGCTGTACCACAACTCCACCAGGTGTTCTTCCACACCTCCACCAGGTGTTCTTCTACACCTCCACCAGGTGCACCACACCTCCACCAGGTGTTCTTCTACACCTCCACCAGGTGTACCACACCTCCACCAGGTGTGCCGCTGCAGCGCTACTAACTCTTCACACGCGCGGGCTTCCACCAAGCCCGCCCCAGACCTCAGTCCTGCCGAGCTGTTCGTTATCCCAGCCGGGTGCTCCTGTCGGGGTGTCCCGCTTACCTACGTTGCAGGTATATCACGTCGGGGTCACCATCTGCGGGACGCAAGCCACGACTCCTGAAGGCTTCAATATGAATCAAGCAGAAATCACTTTATTCACGTTATAAAGCGGTATTTATATTATAATAATTGCAGAGTCAGCTTTGCCACAGCTCGGCAGTTAATTTGATTGGTTACATACTACTGTTCCCGCGCGCACTAACATAATGATTGGCTAAAGGCATCTGTTCACACATCCTTCTCATTGGACTACAGGTGATCCTGTTGAGCTCATCCATTCCCATATTTGGAGTTCCTGCTTTCCTGCTTGCTYCACAGTTTGAGTTCTTTACTTCTTTGTCTTAAGTATCCTTGTAGACTTAAACAGTTTAAGTTTCTTGCTACTTTGTCCTCAGTGTCTTTACCTCTTTGTTTTCAGTGTCRTTACCTCTTTGTTCTCAGTGTTTTTACCTCTTTGTTCTGTGTCTTTACTTCTTTGTTCGCAGTATCTTTGTAGCCTTGCAGAATCAGCACGGCCTGCAGTTATGCCAAGACAGTCTGCAGTCATGTCAAGACAGTCCTACAGTTATGCTAAGAGGATAGCGAGTTTTGATAGGCCATAAATCCATATTCTTCTAAAACCATTTCTACACATTTTCCCTTTTTTTCAACCCATCTGAGGACTGCCCAATTTAAAGTTTAAAGGATTTCCATCCTTATCAGTTTTGGATTTGTAATCTTTGGCTCAATGATATCCCCTTTTACACTTTGGACAAACAGTGTGTGGCCTGGATTTGGCTGCCGCATCCCCCTTTTTTGGGCATTGCCTGGCAAAATGCCCTGGAGCTTTGCAATTGAAACACAGGGGCATATTTTGTTGTGAAGAGTTAAAGCCCATCTGAATGTGGGTCACAAGAGCGGCTGCAAGCGCCTGAGCACCTTGTGCATTGACCTCTCTACAGGCCATGATCCATCTGTCAAGGTGTTCATTTCTAATGGGAGTAATTAGTGCTCTGCATGTTGGGGTAGCTCCTTCATATATTAGTTCTCTTGCTAGGGCCTCTTGAGCACCAGCATGTTGAACCTTCCGTCTGCATGAATCTAGTACTTTGGAAACAAAAGAGGCAAAATCTTTGTTTGGCCCCTGGAGCAATTTATTAAAAGGGGCTGTTGGTCCAGCCTTGCATCTATTAAAGGCTCACAATGCTGCCAGTCGTACTTGGTCAAAATATTGAGGAGGGCCCTGGGCTTGCACTGTCGAACAGGAATATATGCCCTCCCCAGCAAGGCAGTCAAAGTTCAGAAGTACTCCGCCTTGTTTATTTCTTTGTGCTTGCTAGTCACATTTGTCTTTATAGCAGGCTATCCAGTCCAAATATTGTCCACTAGTAAATATAGCCCTTGCCAACTGTTTCCAATCCGTTGGAGTATTAAGTTCTATACTGATAGTCTCTAGCAATTGTTGGGCAAAAGGGCCTTGAAGGCCATCCCCCCTCACAGCTTCCCGAAGACGTTTTAAAGTGGTATGTTTGTGTGGGTACCAATTAAGAGGTCTCTGTGCAGTTGGATTGATATTTACTGGGAAGGTGTCAGCTGTCTGTCGCCGCCAGAGATTTCCATTTTTCTGAGTCTGATCTCTGGTATAACACAGTCCCTGATAATAATCACTCCATTGCGATGAGGCCTGCTGCTGGTCCTGACGTATTGCACAATACTACTTTTCCCAAGGAGATTGCTGTTCTTGTATTGGCCTGCTAAAATGAGCCCTGGGATGCGGTTCCTCACTTTGTCCACTAGGTGGCGCAAGGGGAGCCCTAGGATGTGCTTCATTGCCCCGATCAATCAGGTGGCGCTGTAGGAGAAATCGCATCAGTTCGCTCAAAAGTTACGCCCATGCTATGAGATACAGGAAGTGGTTTTACGTCAGAGCTAGAAGAAGGAGGAAGTGACCACTTGTTTTTTTCAAATGGAGGACAGGGAGAAGTTTCTCTCAACGCCATCTTTGGCTCCACCCATTCCTGCCCAAAGGACTCTATGGGGGGGTATAATCCTCCCTCACAAGCAATTTTTGGGTTCTCATATGATTTTTCCACATCTGCCGGTCTGTACTCGCAAGATAGCTCCTTCTCGAGCTGTTGGGAAAGAGGCTCAGGAGTGGGTGAGTTCTCGTCCCACAACTCTTCAGGACTATCAGCGAGCAGAGAGTATGTTTCTATTCGCCTTTCCTTGGGCAGATCCAACCCATTTAGACAGGCACAGATGGTCGGTAATGCCGGTTGGAGGCCCAAAGGAAAAACTCGGCCCTCAAATTTTTCAGCCGCTTGCACTCATCTTAACAATCTAGTCCAAATCTGAAGGTCACATAAGCTAGCTGTCTTAAGCCATGGATTAAAGGGTAATAAACTTTCCCAGTACCAAACAAACATTTTGTAGGATATCTTAGTCTGCAAAAGGGCAGCAAGAGCCCGTGCTTGCGAGTGCTGCTCTTCGCGAAGCGTGGAGCCCATGATGTGGGCATGTGGGTCAAATCTTACGTTATCTAATCTGCAACAGGGCAGTGAAAGCCCATATCTGCAGGTGCTGTTCCTTGCAAGGCACGGAGCCCATTATCTGGGCACGGAGCCACGTAAGTGGGTGCAGAGCCAAATCTTACGTTACCTAGCCTGCAACAGGGCAGCGAGAGCCTGTACCTATGGGTGCTGCTCTTTTGCAATGCGCAGAGCCCACGATGTGGGCACGGAGCCCACAAAATGGGCGTGGAGCCCAGAATCTGGGCACATGGCCACTTACCTCACGCCTACCTGTAACGAGCCCCATGTTGGACGCCAATATGTGGGGTGGCCTCCACCCGGTGAGGGTGGTGACAGAGGAAGACTCCGGGGACGAGGCTGATGGCTGAAGTCCAACCTTATTGTGCAGCTACGATTAGCTATATAGCCCCGGGGTTGGGAGAGTCAGGGGATCATCCCTGTGGGAGGTGTATCCGCTGCCAGCCAGGCCTCTGGACTGCACACTCCCACAGGACACCTTCAAAATAAAGATGCTGAACTATGACCTAATTAATGAGAAATCATTACTGTAGAAATAGCAGTGCTTAAAAATGGTTGACTTCCTGGCAAGATAGATCAACCTGACACTGCCCAACTCCCAGCCTAGTTTGGGACTACCAGCAAATGGTTATTTTATTTATTTACTGGGAAATAATCAGAAAGATCATGGAGAATCAGAGTCTGTATTAAAAGAGTCATTATTTCTTCTTCTGTTTGCTCAAAACTGAAGCATAAAGTGACTCTAATTATGCTACTGTGACAAGAAATAACATAAAGGAAATCAATGTTAATGTTCTGCTTCCTGACTAGTATGGAGGCTGAAATGAAGACACAATTTTGGTTCAAAAATATCACTTTACTCATCCGGAAAAAAAAGACATTCAGATGCTTAAACTCTGAAATAAATTTTATTTATTCCTTGAACTGAAAGCTGATTAAGTGGAAAGTTTTCTTGTGGCATGAGGATAAGCACAATGGCAATCTTTAGCATTGTGTAAATGCATTTTGGGTTAGAAAATGCTAGTTGCAAATATATTGTTTCCTGGATACACATTTTTTTCCTGACATAAAGAAGGAAGCACAGTATATTTTTGTGTGAGCTACTTTTCATGAAAAGAGGGAAGAATAGCCTAGTGCAGAGGAACACATAATCTCAAACATGAAAAATGCTGTCATAGCCCTTCTACCCTCACAGAGAGCCAGCTGATCCAAGAGCTGGGAGAAGTGACAAATGAAGAAGTGACCTGGACCATGTCCACTACCAAGGCAACAACACCTGTGGTGACTTCAATTTGCACCTCGAAAAATGTTTATAGCAGAGCTGCAGTTAGCTTTTCTATTCTCTCTTTAGCTTATTTGGCTAAATGTTTATAAAGGGCCTTTAAATTGCAGACATACCTTAATAATGGTCCAACTGACTTTTCTTTTTTTTTTTTTTTTTTTTAAAAACTGCAATTAAGCAATCTGCAGTGTTCCCATAGATGAAAATAAATTCTTCTTTGTGGAAGAAGGAAAAAATTCAAAAATGCTAAATCCTACTTCCTCAGTTTTGCCTTTTGTATTTCTGAGATAAATGACACATTTTAAGAAAAGCTCACAAAGGCATTTAAATGTAATGTATCTTCATGATGAAGCTGCTAAGTAAGTAATGAAAATATGTCAAGTTTGTTTACAGGACAGCACTATTGTGTTTCAAAATGAATCTGAAGCATACGCCATTTTTAAATTTTTTTCAGGGTTGTATAAAAAGAGAACGTTTGGTCCATTTTGTTCTTTTTCCATTTATTGTTTTGAAATGATCATTAGTACATCTGCAACAAATCCTTACAGTGCTTAAGTCCTCCTAAATCTTTTTATTTCTGTTGACAACAAAGAATGAAAAAGAAGTTTGGACAGGATGGAAGATTAAGACCTAGGATTTCTATTATTCCTTAACTAAATTAGGTCTCTGGCTGCTGTTACTCCAATATCTTTTTTCATTATGATTTTGGCTAGGAGGCATAATTCCAAATGCATAAATAAATGGGGAAGATGTTGCCAAACACATACCCATACTTTTCCAGTTAACTCATCCTTTCCTTTGTCCACTTTGTTTTTTTGATAAGGAGTAATATTATTTTTGTTTGCTTTCTGAATCCTGTATTATGTATTTGGATCCACCTAACTAAGAGGCGCAATATCTATAAGTTTACCATGTTTGATAGTTAATGCTAAAGCTTTGTGTGGTTTAGAATTTCTTCTGTTTTGACTTTGTAATAAATTTGGTAGCTAAACACCAGTAAAAAATCAGTTCAGCTTAGAGTTGACAGTGTGACAGTAATTTGTATAGGGGTCTGTTTCAGTTAAAGGCAGCATAATATGTGAAGATGAATGTAATATGATTGCTTAATTCAGAAGCTTATACTTTTCAATTATTTTGATCGAAAAGTAATACTTTTTTTTTTCCCCCTATTACAGATTTCCAGAAGCAGATTTAGGATTGAACTGCGCTCCTTTATGTTTCGAGTATTTTCTATGCTATTTCTCTATGTCTGTTTTTCCTTTGTGCATGTGTTCTTAAACAAATTTCCTCTTATTTATAATTTATAATTTGCTTTCTGGTGATGATTACAAGCCATAGATGAGCTTACCAGAAAGTATATACAAATTACATCTATTACATCCATGTTAAGATGTTACAGTCTAGATGAATGGACAACCAAACAGGTAAAAAATTGGTTGGATGAGGAGGGCCTACTGGGTAGCGTGCTCTACCTGAAGACAAGGATCAAGAAAGAGAAGTCCTGGCCCTGATGACAGCAGTGAGAGGAGCAGTGGTTGCCATGTACCAGGCAGCCCCAAGGGCAACAGCATCCTAGATGTTGTGAACAGGTTCCTGAGCACAAGCCAGGCAGCGATAGTTGCCTGTGCTTGGCCTTCAACATACCCCAGATGGACATTGCCTCCAGTGTTGCACCCAATGCAGGAGAGATATCCATAAACCTGAACAGGTCCAGGGAGGCCTCCGAGCCATTGTGGCTTGAGTTGTTGCTCTGTGAGAAGAGACTGTGGGCATGGGTCATGACGTCTGGAGCAGAGATCTTCTCAGGGCACTTCCTGGCAGCAATGTGGAGAGGAGCGAGAAGAAGGGGGCAGCTCCCCATAGCGGTGTCTGGTGGAAGGGCTTTCAAATAAGGAGTGGATCCAGGGCAGCATGACTTCAGCATGGTCCATCCAATATCTGTGGTCTATCCAATATCCATCCAATATCAGCAGCCTTCACGCAACCTTTGCCAACTCCAGGAGGTGTCTCATGAGTCTGATCTGCACCACTATGGAGAGACTAAAACATCATTATCCTTGTTTCCTTACCCTGAAAGTCTTGTCTGTTGCAACACACAAACTCTATGAGAGATGTCCACCACATCCCAGTGCTTCCAGTGATGCTGAAATGTTTGACCACGCACAATATTCAATTCCTTCTGTTCATTTTACTCTTCATGTGCATTTGTTAGGCTTTAGAGTCCTGTGTTACTGTTCTTGAGATCTTTGTTGTTCCTCTCCTCCTACACTTTCTCTGTCCACCACTTTCTTGACTATTGATCATTATCTCCCTTCAATCATTCCTAGAAGCGGGCCCGCCTGTTTCTACACCCTAAAACCCACAAATTACCTACGCAGCACAGCTCAGCCGGCGAGCAGGTTCCAGGCGGTAAGCGCTCCAACACTCCACACGCGAATCCCAGGGAATCCACAGGGGAGAATGCGGGAGCCGAGGATAGAGGGAAGGGGGATCACAGGAGCGGAGAGGTCAGGGGAAGAAACAAAGGGGGGTTCCACCACCACTCGCTCACGCACGCACTCTTCAACCACACAAAGACGATACGGAGACGCGAGGAGTAGACCATGCAAGGTGGAAGCTTTATTAAAATTGAACGATCGTATTTATAACATCTTGAAATAAACTGGACAAAACGATTGGGCTGTCAAAGTATCGTGTGAACAATGGGATTGGGGGAGCAGAATATTCCCACACTCCAATTGGGTAGGAGGAGGGGACTAATGGGGATTGACAAGAACAGGTGTGACGGATAGGGGTTTCTAGAAGGATCTTAAATCTGAGCAGTTAACTCAGCCATTCCTGAATGTTCCATAATCACTGTAAAGCAGTTCACCAATCAGAACAAAGTTCCCACGACTATATCATAAGACTCATGCAACTCACTGGAATTTGCCTCAAATCATTAGAACCTGCCTCCAACTATTAGAACCTGTCTTGAGCACCATCCTCAGGGCTAGTTGGGGATAAGGTGGTCCCCAACAATCCACCACTTTCTTGACTATTGATCATTATCTCCCTTCAATCATTCCTAGTTTAAAAGACTTCTCATAAGGTTGGCCAACATTTTTTTGATAGTGTGATAGGAATCTAATTTCTCCCTAGCAACTCTTGCTAGTCACAGAGAATCTTGTGGCTGTAAGCCTGTAATATTTTACACTACAATATCTGAGTGTTACAATATCGATCAGAGCTCTGCTGTGTGTCGGAGGTCAGAAACTTAACTCTTTATGCCACTAGCAGTATTTTCAAAAGTAAAATTAATTTGAAGAATCTTCTTGAAGTGCATTAGCTTCATCAAAAGCCTACATTTTGCTCCAAGTAATCACTGGGATGTTTGCTTGCTCATCAACACAAAGAAATTACTTCATGTCTGAATGACTGCATCAAATCCATGTTGAGCATCCTAAGACTTTACAACACACACATTTTCTTCCAGATTTCCTTCTAACTCGATTCTTCAAAACTAAAAAGTGAAATATCATGTTTGTTTTACCACAGGATTTATGTTAAGTAGAACTCACTACAGATTTAGCATAAGATTGAGGTCCTGATTTAGGTCCAGAGAAGATTTTAAAATAAGCATTTGTTTATTTGCTTGTGTTAAGTAGGGACTTGTGTTGTGCTGACTCACACAAATTTGATATTAAAAAAGAATCTGATAATGTATAATTTTCTTTTCTCAGAATAAAATAATAACAGGAAGCTGATATAAAATCAAGGATCATTTGGTAAGACTTTGGAAACAGAAGGTTTCTCATACAGAAATTTCTTCCAACCTGGATTTAAATACTATACATATTCTGTAAAATGTATAATGCATATGCTAAATGTGCATCTATTCCCTCATTTCTCCTCCATGTGACTAAAGCACACTTAAATAGCAGAGTAAATAACTACAAATGAATAAGATTCTTAATCTACCTCATGTGATGCAAAGAGTATGTAAGAAAGTCATTTTGTTGCCCACCAGACAGATTAAATCATGATCTGAATCAAAGCACTGGGATCACCTGGTAAGTATAACTTTTGAAAACAACTATTTACGATCATTGAGAGAGTGCTTGAGAAATTCTTCTTATGACTCCCATTTATATATGCATAAAGGAACACTTCTGAGACCTATAGAATTATAATGATACTCAGCAGCTGTTCCACTTTAGTTTAGTTAGTTGGTTGTTTTTTTCACTGTAGGTATCTTGTTTACAAGTATTCTACTAAATGCTTGAAATTTCTGTAGGCAATTGGGCTGCTGAAGAAAAAAATATGTTAGTTTTCTCCCTTTATTCACATTTTAAAAATTTTCAAAAATCCATTTGCTGTTTTAAAGCAGTGATCTGATCTTTTCAAAAGAGATGCTGATGTATTGATGATAGTATGATTACAAAGGTCTTTGGAAACTTAACATGACCTCAGGCAAAATTCTACTTTCTATCAGTTATTTTGATTTACTAGATATTTTATTTACTAGATACTTTAACTTTTATCATCAGTTAGTCCTCCCTTTGTTCACAGTTGTCTTGCTGTCCTGTTCAGCACCCTGTAAAAAAAAAAAAAAAAAAAGGCAAAAAAAAAAGCCTTAGAACAAGAAAGGAACACAAATGAAAATGAAATGCCTGCCTGTCTAAAGAGCATATCCTCCCACAGAAATAATGATATGAATTAGCAATCAGCAACACTTGGCTAGATATTAATAAGAGAATGTCAACTGGCAGTGGTATGAAACTATAAAAAAAAAAAAAACCAAAAACAAAAACTTTTGGACTTATATCTAGTTTAAGGATAGAGTTTTGAATATTCTTGTGTGAAAAAATTTTCTCAGAAGAACTAATAAGAATTATCTAATGATATCATTTCAAACCTATCAAAAGTAATGTATAAATTTTCCTTGCCCTGATGCAGCTTGTCTTTCTTTAAACATAATGTAAATGTGTTTCTCAAACAGTATGCGGTTCTTAAAGAATCATTTGAAGAGCTTCATTTAAACTTTCCTATAAACAGATAACATAGCAAGTAGTTCACAAAAGAAGCATCGTCATCCTTTGTATTTCATGTCTTTCAAGCCACATGCCTATATGCTACTTCAAACATCAAATCTTCATTGTAATCATGACCATTTAGTCTACACAAATATTTTTGAGAGGTTATCCATGTTATTCACTACTCATGATGTCAAAGTGGCAGCTGAAATACGGACTGTGAAAATGACAAAAAAAAGAATGTTTAATCTTATTCTGAATTCTTCAATCTAGTATAAATCTGTATATTTTTTCCATAGTACTCTATGGCTAAAAATAAAAGTAAAATTTTGATGTATTTTAAAGCTTCTCAACTTTAGGGATTTTAGGGATGACTGTCTTGTATCTGGCAACATGATTTGTTCTTAATTTTCTGTGATACTCATGGAACTTACTGATCAGTTTCAGATGCAAAAACAGGTTTAAAATTAATAAAATTTTGGGAAAACAAAAGTATGTTATGTTAAAATGATTATATCAAATGCAAGCTTTTTAAAAAAATATTCTTTAAAAACAAAGTTTACTAAGTCATACTTTTGAATATTTCTCGGATTCTTGACTATGATCAATATTTCTGACCGTGTCAGGCAGCTACATGATAGTGATTTTGAGCAAGTGAGTCACACCAGCTAGAAAACAGGGACAACTGTGCAGATGGAGGCACATGGCGGTTTTAATGTGTATGTCATCCTAATTCATGCTGTTTTCCCCCTTTTTTATGTCAAAATATCACTTATTTCTTGTTTTAAGCTAACAAGCACTGAGACAAAATTCAGATATGTCTTTAGAAATACTTGGAAAAGTTGAGCCATCGACAGAGGAAGCTGATGTCCTTGATGTTGATTTATATCTACTTTAATGTTAATCGTCGACTTTCTTTTGAAAACGTGGTCCTGAATGGTTTCATGTCATCTTATGTCCGGTTTTTGGTTTATTACTTCATTATTTTTTCTTTATTTTATTGATTTGAATATGTCACATCACATTGGAATATGAGCGATTACAAATGTGAAGTTAGCTTAAATGTCAGTCGAGTGGCTGAGCAGAAGCGCTGAGAGGAGGAAAAAAAATCATCACCACCAACAACCCCCCACCAAAAAAAGCCAGATAATGTCCCCAAGTCATTAACCTAGAATATTTTCAGAGTGTACAACAATTGCAATCTCCAAATTTTTAAGTGTTCTGAGTATGTTCTGCACATCTCAAAATCGTTAAGTGACAAAACTAACTTCAGTCAGAGATATTTTTATATTCTCTTCAATACCCTTCTCATGAGAGAATAATATTTTTGTCTTGGTGGGCAAACCATTCTCCCACCTTTGGCTCCTGGTCTTGAATGGGATTTGGACTGTGATTGTATTCATTGATTTCAATGGAAACCTGTGCAATCTCTGCCAAAGAAGTCAAGGGTCATTCCTGGAAACATTAGAATATCTCACATTATTCTCTTCATTTATGGTATTGCCTATGATTGTAGTAATTCATTTAAAAGATTGAAAGAAGTTTTATGTAGATTATGTCTATCATTTATACAGCTATGAAAAGATAGTCAGTGGGTCATCCCAGTGGGAGGTGTATCTGCTGCCAGCCAGGCCTCCTGAATGCACACTCCCACACTGGTGGACAACAAGTTAACCATGAGGCAGCAATGTGCCCTCGTGCCCAAGAGGGCGAATGGGCTCATGACTGCATCAGGAGGCAGTGTTGCCAGTCGGTCAAGGAAGGTGATCCTGCCCCTCTCCTTAGCTCTGGTGAGGTCACACCTGGAGTTTTGGGAGCAGTTCTGGCCTCCGCAGTACAGGAGTGACGTGGCGCTCCTAGAGAGGATTCAGCAACAAGGAACCAAGATGATCAAGGGGCTGGAGCACCTACCAAATGAAGAGAGGTTAAACAAGCTCAACCTGTTTAGCCTAGAGAAGAGAAGGATGAGAGAGGATCTGAAGGGAGACATGGCCCCTTCAATCTGGTCCGCCGCTTGGGCCTCCCGCAGTGGCTGTGGTGGGGCGCCAAGCAGCAGCAAGGGTGACGACAAACAGAGTCCGGTCCCGGAGGCCTTTGGTAGAGTTGCCGCTAGTGATCCCGTGCCCACACGCACACACACTCACACGGGCCACACATATCACAGGCAGAAAGGAATCACACATGCACAAGATTCTGCAAGAACGGCAACCGTTTATTACAGGAAGCATACGGGGATTTATAGAGACGGGGCTACGTGCCAAGGAAAACGATTGGTTGCGGGTTGGCCGCCCCGCGGCCTCCCATTCGTCCCCGAGATCTTACACCGACCCTGGGCCCCCTGATTGGGGCGCTTTGGATCCTCCCGTCCATTGGCCCTCAGGCCAAGGCAGGAGAATCCAGGCACCCCGTTGGTGGCTCTTCAGATTGCTGGGCAACCGGGACTAGGGCAAAGAGCCTCCCGGCCCCCAACATCAGAGGGGTCACCCACAGGTCACGGGCCCAATCCCTGTAAAGCCTCCCTAAACACCTATTTACAATATCTACATGGTGGGCTGTAGTAGCCGGCCTGGTCCACCAACCCTCAGCCCGGATGTTACCTGCTCAGCCCAGCACAAAGACTCACGGCCCCGGCTACCACAGCCCACTCGCAGGTTCCCAGGGATCCTCGTTCGAGGTGACACGGCGAGGAGGTCGGTAGGAGACAGGGCGAGGGAATCAATGGAAGGAGAGGCGCAGGGGAACTTCCGCACAATCACACTCAAACACGCACAAAGGACACCAGTCGAGGCCAGGGTAAACACGCAACGGAAGCCGTTTATTAAAGGTGAATCCAACATTTATAACGTCGTGGAAAAATATGGGGAAAATGATTGGATCAACCGGGAAGACGCGGGATGCAACCATAGGCTAGGGGAAATTCCCAGGCCCATGACTGGGGGGAAGCTGTGACAAACAGTGACAGGTGCAGAAGAGGGAGGGGGAGCAAACCCTTCGAGAATATTCGCAAATCTCGGAGGGGCACTACGACTAACTAGAACTTTCTATAATCAGAGGGACACAAACAACCAATCAGGGGCAAGATTCCCATAGCAGAAATAACTCGGGGGGAGGCGATGGGCCCTGCCTTGAGCATAATGGGGGCGCATGCCGCCTGCAACAGTGGGCTACTGAACCTGATCTTCTCCAGTGCATCCCTCAAGAAGGGGGGCTGCAGGACAGCGTCCTGCAACAAGGATCTAAGCAATGTGTACAAATTCCTGAGGTATGACTGTAGGGAGGAGGGGGCTAAACTTTTCTCCATAGTAGCCAGTGATAAGAGAAGGGGCAAAGGTTTTAAACTGAAACACAGGAAGTTTCATCTCCATGTGAGAAAGAACATCTTTCCTGTTAGGGTGATGGAACCCTTGAAGAAGCTGCCCAGAGAGGTTGTAAAGGTTGTACAGTCTTCTCTGGAGATCTTCAAAACAAAAATGTTTATCTGAAATCATGTCTGTTGACTAAAGTAAACTTACTAGGTGGGCTATTAAATTGTGTGTTTCTTATTCTCTCAACTGCAAACATTCTAAAATATTTTCAATGATATCTTAAAAAAAAAAAGTTGAAAAGTTACCCGGTAGTTTGTTTACAGATTAAAAAGTAAGCCCGTTCCAGCAGAAATTGTTGAATATTTCTTCCTGGAAAGCAGAATTTACATATCTGTGCAATTAATCTTGCTGCTTATCAGTCACTTAAAAAGAATTAATGAGACAAAACACTGCACTTATTCACAGCTGACCTCAATAAAACATCCATAGCTGAATCATACTTTCTGTTTGAGTAGATGGTAACAATAGTAGAGAAACAAGAGAACACTATATTTATCAGAATCAACAAATTTCTCCTTCTAACTTCTGCGGGAAATTTCTAAAAGCTCCTCCATAAATGTAATCTAATGGCTTGTTATTTAAACATTTTTGTCGCATGACACAGAAAAAAATTGATCACGAAACAATACTTCTTGCTGGCTGGAGTTAATAACAAGGATTTTTATGATAGGAAATTTAATTAGTGCAGTTCAGCAGGAATTACTGAAATATTTTATCTTAAATAGTTAGAAGCATGATGAATGCCTTATGGAGTCTGAATTTGTCAGAGTGAATATTGTTTTGGGAAGAAATTCATTGTGGCAGGTTTGAAAAGAATATCTTATTATGAAATCATTGTGCCTGAATTAGACATGGTGACCAGTGTCAAACTTGACCATTACAGAATTGGGTCAGAAGTTCCACTAGACGGTATGAAATGTCCTCTCTATAGATTAAATGTAGGTTAATAAGATCAGCATCCAGGTTTTTCAGAATGTCATTCTCCCAGACTGACAGGCAAGGACGCTGGGGCTACACAGAGGAAGTGCATGTGAAGAGTCGGTAATAAAAATGTATGCTATTAATCAGATTAAATAATTGTGTGTGAGAAGGAGGAGGATGACTAATTTCTATAGATGAAGCAAAAGGCAGAAGGCACTTATATTGGAGGAAGTTGTATGGGAACCTTGAGTAGATATGTGCTGTATAGTGAGACTGAAGTTCTAGTGACAGGAATGATATATATGAGTGCAGAATGTGCATGTAGATTCTCCTAGGAATGTACAACTATTAGTTTAAGTGCCTAGGCTATTTGGAGAAGCAGCAAATCCCTTGTATCAGCTATTGCAGCACAGTATGTGATTGCAGCAAGAACAGTGCTCAGTGTACAAACGGGAAAGCCCTCTTCCTTTTACTATGACCCTCTGTCACATTTATCAACTTGTAATTCTCTGTGTGAGCATGTCATAGAGTTAATGCTGTTTTAAATGCAGTTTCTGTCATCTAATACAATGAAGTGAGGCTGTCATTACACAAACAATTTGCAAGAGGATTATTCCTAGGTCTCAAAGCCGCGAAGTAATCAAATCAAATAGCAAACCTCAAGTGTTAATAAATGTGTATGAAAGTCTGTCAAGGAGCCAGTTAAATGTCAACAGAACTGAGGGGAGAAGCATGTTGTTAATGAAAAGCAGTAAACTGGAGTCAAGTTGCCTTCCTCCAGGGAGCCATTTTAATGTTGATATATGGATTAATATGGTGAGGAGGAAAAAAAAAAGAAAAACAAAGCAAATCAAAATGAAACAACTGTTACTTGAATATAGTATAGGCTTGTAATCTAAGTTTTGACCAATCTGAAAGAAAAATACTTATTGTATGAAGAATACTTGCATGAAGCTGAAGGTACCTCCAGAAATGATTTGGGAATGCTTCCTCAAGTGTGGTGTCAATCTGAATAGAGCTGCCTGGGAATTCTTCACTTGTTGATTTTCATTTTATTGACACTCTTATGTATATTCATTTGCATAGAGAAGGGTTCTCAGCAGAAGCCGAAAGTCTTAGGGGTTACCCTACCCCACAACCCCCCAGGAACCAGCTTCATCCAGGATTCCATACTTGCTTAGTATGTGAGATCAAGCTTTTTTTTTTTTTCCCCCCAGTGAAACGCACACACACACAAAGCTGATACTCTTTCTTTCTTCCTTTCTTCCCTTCCTCTTTTCCTGTTTCCTGTGAATATGAGGGACATATCAAGATAAGTAAATGCTGAAATAGTTCCTAGTATGGAGCAGAGATGGAAATTCTTCCCAAATGAAGAGGGCCAATTATATCCCACCCCTGCACCTTAAAATCAGGACAAAGAAACTATCTAACAGTACCGGAAAACAAGGTAGGGAACTCTCCAGACACTTGAAGACTAAGATTGAGTCTTTGTTTTATTGCTAGTTCTGGCTAGGCTACCTGTGTACTTGCTAACTCTTAATTATGCGATAAAATGTTGGCACGGAAATCTTTTAGAAGATTTTCATCATTTTTTTTCAGAGAATGTTTTCTTAAAAAAAACATACTCCCATGACAAGGAAACAGTATGTGCCTCCCTTCACCCTGAGGGAGTCATTTTCACCTTCTAGACATACATAAAAAGGTCCCTGCCAGCAGTGACTTATTTCTGCATTGCAGAAAGAAACCTTTAGAAGGTGAATTTTCCTCTTGGTGATTACAAAACCTTCACTAACTTTACAATTTACAGAGCACTTTCACCAGGGAGAATTTACTGATGACATAGATGTCTTATTTGTTTATGATGGATGAATGACCTTATTCTTAAAGAAAGGGATATTATTATAACCTATTTGTAGTCTCTCTTTCTGTGTTTCCCCTTGGTCCTTCTTAAGAGATCTTAAGTGACTTTTTCCACTGAAAATAAACAGTAGCTAAGAGGTTAATTCACAGTAATCCCCTCCATCCCCACCCCCTAAAAATATTTTCAGGTTAGTTGCCAGATTATGCTATTTCAAATTCTTATGTTATTCTCCACAATTTGCCTTCATCAGTGACTCAGTAGAGCTTCTGCCTGCTTTCAGTTAGCTGCTACTTTTCAGGGCAGAGGTGACCATATTTTGATAAAACATACATCACCTACCAAAGCATATTTGAGGTAAAGACCACATATAAGCATTAGGTATTCATGTCCTAAACCAGAATGTTGTAATATCCATAGTGTCTCCAAGGCACGAAAAAGGTGTGTGTTCTGCACACTATAGAGTTGTCAAGACACACTACCACAAGTGGGAATTGGATTTTTATACCAGCCGTAAAAATATCCGTATAGTGGGAAGTTTTCTTTAAAAATGAAATTATATTAAAATTAGGTTGCCAGGTAACTACACTTTATTTACAAAGAGGCTTGCATCAGTACAAAATCTTAGATGCAGACCTAATTTTAGCTATCTGTCTAAAGAGAAGGCAAAGTGCGAAGAAACAGAAAGGAAGAATCGGTCTAGGTTTATGCCAGGCCCAAATACAGGCAGAGGGAAGCAATCCAGCTAGTGTTGATGGACTATTGTTTGTTCGTATATACCTTCACTTTCATTGATGATACAGAACATGACCTATGTATCAATAGATTTTTTTCTTCTTATGCACATATACATTTTTATACTTGATATTAAAACATTTGGACTTTATACGTTATATCCATTACATATGTGAAAGGAGCGATGCCGGGGGAGAGGGCCTCCGGCGAGCGCTCCCTCTGTGGTGAGTGCTCGAGGGGGACCCAGTAGGTCGCGGGGTAGGAGCGGGGACTGGTTGTGATCAGGCCCACGTACCTCACTCACACACACACACACACACACACACACACACACACACACACACACGCGCACGAGGACCCTCAGACACACACAAATACACGAACCCGTAGGTCGATCACAGCAGAACCTGTTTATTGTGGGCACACTTACATATATAGTCGTGCACATTCCTGCTGATGCCGCTGATTGGGCGAAGATATAGTTCGAGCGACTTCGCCCTGCCCGGTTGGATGGAACATCAAACTTCTGCCATTGGTCGAGGCATCTGGCGGGAACGAGACAGGCTGCCATTGGCCGTGGCTCTTAATCTGCCTGGTGATTCTAGATGAGTCCTCAGGAGCCACTGGCCCTCACCTCACTGGGGTCACCCAGCGGGCAGGATGATTGGCAGCTACATGCAGTGCGCTCAATAACAGAAATAAGAATATATACATAACCACATACGTAAGATGGCTGTTGGGGCTTTCACCGTGCTATCACGGCTGTCACCCCGCAACACATATTGATTTCTAAGTAATTCAAAGTCTTTGGCCAATAAGGTTTTTGACTGTAGGTCTTAGCCTGCTATACATTCACAGCTGTGCAATATCCTGTATCTAAGAGGTATTCCTTTTTTGACTATTCCTTTGAAATAAATGTAGAATTAGAGAAAAACACTCCATTTTCACTAAAATCAGTAAGGTTTTATTTGCTTTTCTTTTAATAAAGTTATGTAGAGGTACAAAGGAATGAGAATCACCTTAAAGGAGTGCATAATCTGTAAGCTGTAAAAATAATAGAGAGTCAGGATTTGAGGAATGATTATCAGAAAAGAGCTATGACTCTATGTTTTTGTAAACATAGTTAATAGACTGCACTACATAAAAACCAGCTTCTGCTTAAAAAGCAGTAGGCGCATCAATGTTGTAATTTAAATTATTCAGCCTTGTTTACTTCCCTTATTAATGCTTTCTGTATTCATTCTGAAAAATGAATAAGCAGTTTTTAAAAAGACAAATAGGAAAGTAAGAGCTGAGCATTTAATTATATATCCTAAATGGGAATCTGTGCTGAGATTCAAGTGCTTCCATTTGCTAAATGTATATTTTTTTCTTTCTGTTTAAAATAGCTGCTTTATATTGAGCTTAGTTGTTGAATAGTAAGAAAGAGTTTGTCTGAGAAAGAAAACAAGATCATTCTTCTTTGTCCTAGGAGCTCTTTGTTTCCTACTATTTTGGATAATGCCACTTGAACAGCATTTTCTTTGAAAATGAGAAATATCCCAACACCCTTCATCAAGAATCGTTGGACTCCAGATTTCCCTTATGAGAATCTTAGACTGAGATTGCTAAGAAGTTTTAGAGGTCGACTTAATTTGGGGAGCAGACTCTAGTGTTGTGCAGTAAAGAAAGAAAAAAAAATGTTATTTTCCATAGCAGAATTCCTCTCTCTCCTCTTACCAAATGAGTTGGCATTTTCTTGTTGTGCCCTAGTTTAGAGATGGATTAAAAAGTACTCCTTTCTTCTATTAAGGTTTGTATACATTTTTTACAAGTTTCCTTGAAGTTTTTCCTCTCGGATTTTTCTCCTCTCCTCCTTATCTGCATCCTAAGGCTAAACAATTCCAGTATATCTCAGCTTTTCTCATATGCAATGCCTTACAGACTCCTGGCTGGCAGAATTTAATTAGCTGTTATGACAGCTCCTTCTTGAGTTTGCTTAATTTATTTCTAGGTTCATCACATTGTAATGTAAATGGTAATTGTAAATTGTAATGTAAAAGGTTTTCTACAACCTAGATTCTGCTCCTAGGTTTCTTTCCTCAAATATACTATATTTGCTTGCTTGTTTGCTTTCTTGTTTTCTTGCTTTTGACTTTCACAGGGCCCTTTCGTGTGTCCTGTGCTACTTTCTGTAGCACAGTTCTGTGATCTGCTTATTTTATAGTGCTTAGTACACTCAGTTCTAAAAAGAGAAAGTTATTTCACTTTTTTTTTGTCTGTCTTTAGAACAATATGTGATTGCTTCATACTTCATTTCCTTTTGTGTTTTCCTTTTTCCTTCATACTTCATTTTCCTCTTGAAACTTTACTTCAATAAATGTTTTTCCTACCCTCTATAAAGATACTATCCATTGTAAATTATGGAGCTAGGAAAAGAAAAATTAAAGTCATATATATCAACTTCCAGAGGAAACGTCCCTCAGTCTTAGTCTAAATGTCAGACTGAAGGTTCTATCAGAGCAAATTTGTTCTCTGTTGTATTCAAAATGTAAGCTTGAATGAGAATAACTAAACAAAACAAGAAATTCCAAGCAAATAAACTGAAAAGTCTTTGCAGTTTGTATGTATATATTACATAATTCACCACAAAAAAAAGAGAAAGCTTACCTTATTCTAGTTCGTCTTTCTTGTGCTTATAGGCTCAAATAAGAAAGAGAGCACAGACTGACTCTTGAGTAACTAACGAATTAGTCCTAACGAATAGGAGGTTGAATACCTTCACTTATGAACAACCTTCTCTGCAGTACAAATTTTATGAGAACCTATGGGTTTAAGTCAGATATACATAAAATATAAGTTTTGGAGTTTATTCATCACCAAACAGATGGTCAAGTTATTCCTTGGAGTACAGAGAGTAGGAGGAGAGGAAAAGAAAATTAAAACACTGAAAAATCCAAATGCAATCCTTCCGGGGGAAAAAAAAAAGGACAAAATAATTCACATGATCTGAAATGAGTCTTTGCTAACTGAAGTGGAAGGAATGTATCTAGCAGACTTCCATCCTTATTTATATAGGTTATATCTCCCTGCTACCAAACCAAGAAATCAGTCTTTCATCCAGTCCTTGTCCAATAACCCATTTGGTACCTTGCAAACCTTGACCTCAAACTAGAAGAGAAGTTTCTCTCTGTAGGAGAGAAAAGAGACAACGAAAAATATGATTTTGCTAAGGACATCTAATAACTGCTCTCACTGATTTTTCAAATCACTCTTTTTGTGTTCCCTAAGCAGTAGAGAATATCTATGTTTTTTTTTTTCTTGTGATCAGACAAATCCTGAAAATGTGAGACAATGAAACAGTATGAGTTGAAAGATGTTGATGAGATGCTGGTCTGCCTGTGAAGCTCTGCCGTGCTGGAAGGGTAACAAATTCCAGATACTGTTTTTAATTGAGCTTTGATTTTTCTACTTGGTATCAAGTTCCTCATGAGTTTTATTATGCAGTGGGATATTTATTTTTGCAGTGGGACCACTATCCCACTTAAGTCAGTGTGGTTGTTCCTAAAGAATGTGCAGCTTGGTTTGTGTCTTGCTACAGGATCTGCTTCCCTGGTTTTCCCCTGATATCACATCAAGTATGGGAGGATTAAGGAGGATTAACAGGGGTTTCACCTGCCAAAGCTGGATGACAAGACGACGAGCAGGAAAGAAACAGAAACAGTGGTGCAGAAAGTGAGGTATTCAAGGAAAACACTAGTTGTCATGATAAACCTCAGCACACTGGAAGGAAAAATAAATAAATAAACAATAACGTAATAAATAAATAACAATAAATAAAAAAATAAACAAACTCTTCCTGAGTGCTTTGTGTTTTCTATCAATTAATTCCTTGCCTGGAATTTCACAAAGTGGAAAAGGATCCTACTGTGCACTTTCCTTAACTATGTAGGGACCAATTGAAGAACTTTGCAAGGATTTTTAAAATAAATGACACTGAACATCTGACTGGCATTGAAAATCACTTCCAAAATGTCCTTTAGTGTTATTATACTAAGACACCATATCTTTATATTCAGCTGAAGTCTTTAGGTTCAGTTTTCCAATTTAGAATATAGTTTAAAAGGCAAGGTAAAAGAATAAAATTAGATCTTGTCAAGGACTGGAGTTTTCATTTCCTGGAATTTTTTTTTTTTTAAGCAAGAAAAATTCTTTGAAAAGAATTCTTTGAAAATGCTATGCATAAGATACTGATAGTATTTCCTTAAAAAATATTTTAATTCTGGTTATTTTATGTGCTAGAAACATTTCTAAGAGAAGATTCTGAAACTTATTTCCACAGTTTCTATTTGGAAAAAACAAAGTCCATCACACTTCAGTAAGATAAAAGAGGTACTTATCATGAGAATATTGATTTTAATTGACTGTCATTGCCAAAAAAAAAAAAAAAAAAAAAAAAAAGAAAAAGAAAGAAAAGGAAAGGAAAAAGAAAAAGGATCATGTTCTTTGAAGTATGTTTTTTTTCCTATTTTTTTTTTATGAACTGCCATGTTGCAAGTCACTGCCCCGTGACCCCATTTTAAAGATGCTCAAAGAAGAGGTTGGTTTAACAAACCCATATTTTCCTCATTGTAAATAATGTAAATAGTTGGGTTTGGCGGGGATTGGGCCCTTTGCCCGCTGGGTGACCCCGCGGGCAGTGGGGGCTGGATAGTTCTCCCGCCTCTCCTGTGGTTGCTGGGCAACCCTGTTACATCCAATGGGGTGCCAGGATTCTCCCGCCTTGAGTAGCCGACCAATCAGCGGGAGGATCCTGAGCGCCCCAATCAGGGGCCTTACCTGGGGTAGCATCATGGGAGGACCAATGGAGGGCCGAGGGGTGGCCAACCCTTGGCCAATCATATGCCTTGTACGTACACCCTTAGTGTATAAGAATCGCTGCCTTCCTCAGAATAAATGGGTTGTTGGTTGCTAAATCCCTGCGTGTGTCTCTTTGTTGTATGAGTGTGTGTCTGGTAGACCGCGACTGTGTGTGAGTGTGGAACAGGGATTCTAAACCAGCAGCCCTGCCCTTAACATTAGGGCCTTAGACTCCAGAGAACCCGATCGCCTGCCGAACCTGCTGTCAAGTGGCGCCCCACGGACCCCCGTGGAAAAGAGCAGCACGGGGGGCTGGCTGCTGTAAGGGCCAGTTATCAAAGGCCGCCGCAACCAAGATCCAGTGGCAGTGACAGTGCCGAGACGAGGCGGAACATGACACTGTCATTTTCTGTTTCTAAAACTGTTGCATTAGAAATTTCTTGACTTCCTCTAATTGTTAAAAAGTGCTCCCATTATTGAAGGGGGACCACAGGAAAAATGAAATTCACAAGAGATGGTATAACAGAAAGTATGAAGTTTGTGTTCAAGGCTTCCAATATCAACACCTTAAAGTTTAGAAAGCTTTGCACTAAAATTGTGTTTAAAAAAAAAAAAAATTGCAAGAAAATCTACCAGAAAATGTAATTATATCAAAAAGTCATTAGGACTTTTTTTTTTTTAAAAAAAAGTGTATATTTCTATCAGAGAGAAATCTAAATAAATGTATAAAAATTCAAATTTTCATTTTATTCATTGGTGAAACAATCCATGGTTGATATATGTTTTAATACAGAATGTAAACATTAAAGTATTAATATTCACTAGAAAAGTGTGTTCATTTTACTGCTTACTTAGAATAGAATCTCATAGTCCTTTTTTATTTAAAATGGGACAGATTTGGGCCAATTTATTTTGATTTATCCTCTCTAGAGACAACTTGCTGAAGAATTTAATTTTCAGTTGGTTTCGGCCTGTTGGAGTGCTTGCCAGATATCCTATTGCAGTATAAGAATTATTCTACACCACAGCAGCAGATAGTCTGATGAGATCAGAAATATCAGCTAGTGGCATCAGTGTTTTATTTGCTGAGTTTATATGCTAAGCCTCTACTTTCAAATTCTTAATTACTTGTTTAATGACTGCTAAAACTTTATCTTTCTGCACTTGTTTTTGCAAATAAAAAAAAATATATATTTTTGCTACTGTAATGTATTTGCCTTCCTTATACTTAATGTCTTACATTATGTTTCGTTTTGCAGCTGTTTGGCATAATTTTTTTGCCTATCCAAATGATTTTAAAAAATCTATCTTTGAACAGTCAGAAGTAAGTGTATCTTCCACTTTTACATCTCAGACTTAAATGTCTAGAGCTAAAAAATTGTTCTCCTTATTGCTCTACCTGGAATCATTGGGAATTAGATTTAGGGATATTTTCCTAGAGAGATTATATGTATCTTGGAGTCATTACCAGTTGCTTAGGTTTTCCATAGATTTTCTTTTTCACCTTGGTTAACATGTTTGTATTGTAGTAATTCTGGCCTGTTGCTGAAAGCACCTCTATCACAATGTTCTGGAGCAAAATGCAGACAGCCAGGGGGCTAAAACTGCCACCTTGTTTCCTAAAAAAAACTTATGTCACTGTAATATGCTATACTGTACCTCTTGCATAGAAGTGTCCACTGTTTTAACAACTTTAGTGTGAAATAAAATTCATGAGGAAATATTGCACTTGAGGGTAGTGGCAAAAGAAGAAAAAAACCGAAAGGACTAATTTATTTTAGCAATAAATCCCTCTTTTTTGGACTCTGTCCCTTGCCGTGGTAGTCTGATGGAGTATTAGAATACAAGGATATTAAGATTTAAATAATATGGATTTTCTGCCACATATTAATTTGTGCCTTTTCTATTGTTAGTTGAACTTGAGCAATGAAAGGTGTAAGAAATGGCTAAAAGATGCAGAATATCAATAGCAGATTAGAATTCTTGCTTGAAAGACACCATGTAGAACTTTATACTGTTTTGTTAAAAATTGGATAGACTTTCTGAAAGAGCTGGGCTACTGAGCCAGCATGACAATAATTCTGACTATTAACTATCTTCTAGTCACAAGTCTGATAACACTTACTGCACTAGCATTACCGTAGTAACACTAATGCTGTCCCTATTTGAAGACCCTTTTGGAAATATATGGAAAGCTCTTTAAAATCATAGTTCTGCCACATCTATGAAAAAATGTACTCCATAGTATTTACAAATTTAAAATTGTAAACAGCAAACAGAGCCCTTAAACCATGACTTGAACCATGATAGGAATTACTAATCAGGTACTTCATAAAGGTGGTTGGTACAGCTGTAGCATACTTTAGAAATTCTGGTACAGAGGAGGAGAAAATAATTCTGTATTCAGTGCCATTAGTTTAATTATTTGTAAGTGCTTTCCTCTGTATATAACAGGCACATTTGCTTTGCTGATTAAGGATTCCTTATTTTCTCCCTAATTGAAGAATTATTCCTAACACAAAAACACTGTGTGCAAAGTGGTTTTTTAAAAACAAAACAAAGCAAAAAACACATATGTGGTGTGACTGTACATCCCCTTCCATGTATCTTCTTGAGAACAGAAATAGCATTTGGAGAAGAAGGTATCAGCTGCTGGTCTCTGTACAAGTTGCTCCTGAAAGGTCCATATCCGTGTGCCTGGAGCAGATGGGAACCACCCGGAGAGAGACACAAGTGCAGGTGTTTATTAGGCTTCTTCTGCACCGAGGTGCTGAGGTTTCCTGGCACTGCTGCTCCTGGGAAAACTCCATGTTTGATGGGTGATTCTGGCAAATAAGGAAGGGCTTTTGTAAAATAAATCTATCATCAGTCACATTCTCTTTTGGTTCCTTTTGATCAAAGACTGTCATTCTGTTTCAATTTTGAGTTCTTTTCTGGGTTGTTTTAACTAACCATTGTATTCTGATGCAATGAAACACTCCCTTGGAAGCCACAAGAGCTGGTGTTCCTCTTCAGGATGACTGACTGTGAGCTTGTGTCACATGGCACAGAGACACTAATGATACAGAAGACTTTATATTCATAATTTAGTAACTGCATTGCAATATGAGTTTCTGAAGTTTTAGCAGGAACCTTTTCCTCTAAGTGTATGTGAACCAGTGTGATGGTCCCAGACAGACAAATTCTGCAGGGAACTTGGGGTTTGAGTGTGCTCTCCTACATCTTTCTGCTTGCTGAAAAACTGTCATTTTTTTTTTCTGTCAGTTACAGATATTTCTTCTGCCTTTTGCTCAATAATACTAACTCCTGGATCTGGATCATGTCAATGTCAAGACATGACAGGGGTTTGGACATTTAGTAAAGTGACTAAAGGTTTTATCTTTTTGGTGCACTATGCTCTTCATTTGGCTTCTTCATTGTTTTGACTCAAGACACAGTAAAAAAAAAAAAAAAAGTAAAATCATTTCTTGTAAGTATTCAAAGCACAGAAATTGTGAATAAATTGTGAATATTTGTGAAGGCTATAGGTGAGGAGGAAAAAAAAAAAAAAAACACCAGGTTTTACTCTATTAAAGTTAGATTAAAGGTTTGTTTCCTTATGTATCCAGATGGTTTTCCCGGCACTCACCTGCCAGGGATTTTACTTTTCTGCATACCATATGTCTCAAGCTGACGCCATAACCAAAATATCTGACTGGAGGTGCATCTTATTTCCCTAAGCTTTCAAATTCTCTCAGTGCTCCAGAAAGATTAAATCTTTCTGAAATAAATAAATAAATAAGTATAATTTAGAAAGAAAGATTTTTTTTTTCTGAATAATAGAGAAGGATGATGTTTCAGAGAAAGCGAATGTGATCATTAGTCTTAGATAAAATAAATGGCATTTTATTTTCATCAAAATGAAAATGTCTCTACAAGAAAAAAGTCAAGTTTTTCTTAATAAACCAATTAACAATTTCTTGTTAATTAAACTCCCTGAACTATATAAGCAATATAATTCCGCTTGTTGAAAAATGTTCCTTCCATTTTCTTCCTGTATTTCTATCGTGTCATATGCTACTATCGTACAGAGTAAAGACAGAGAATCATACAGGTGAATGTGACTTACTCCTAGTACTTATTGAACAGAATGGTACTTAATCACTTCAGGAAAATAGTTAACTGGGACAATCAACATTGAAATAAGCGACTAACTCAGGACTTATCATTTGCTTGTATTGATGCTGCAAACCCACAAATATGTAGTCTCTCTTAAGTCAGATTTAGGATTCTTGTGTTTATTGAATTTCGCAAGCAGAGAATATGAAACATTGAACCATCTTTGAACATGCAATCAATATATATTAGACAAAGAAAGCTTAAGGTAAAGCTCTTTTTCACATGGGTGAGATCATTGAGGTTGCACAAATGCCATGGAGCTTGCTTATTTATTTATTTATTTATTTATTTATTTATTTATTTATTTATTTATTTATTTATTTATTTATCTCGCTTTTATATGAGGCGATCTTAACAATAGGGTGAAAGAAAGAGAGAATTTTGTATTTGAGAAAGTCTTTAAAAATCAAGTAACCCAAATTGTGTATTTCTGGTAGAATTCATGTGAAAAGTATTTGTGTGATCTTCTTAACATTTACTGCAAATTATGTTCAGTGACAGCATACATAAATCCAAGCCAGTGAAAATGCAAAATAGATTTTAAAGTGCCATTTGACTGTTCCTATAATACCACCAAAGCCTCAGCTGGATCCACAGCAGGAGAAGCCCTTATGCTGCCTCACTAGAAATAATGGCTATCCACACTTTACAAGGAGGTTGTAATGGAATTCGTATAAATGGATCAAGTACATGGTTTATAATCCATCTTAATGGCATGCTATTTTTAGTACTAGCAACTTTTAGCTTAAACTGAAGGGAAAAAACGTGTAATCATTTTTAGGATATTTTATTGTCTGGAGGTAGATAGTTGAAGAAAAGCAAAAGCCATTTCTTCTGAACTTCTGCTGTTTATGAGAACAAATATAGACTTTCGTAATGTTTGATAAGATATTGCCTGTCAGTTCTTTCCAGAGATTAATGTGCCTACAGTGGACTCAGCATCATGGCTCCCTCATGTCAGCTTGAGATCTAACCTATGGTCTATAAGGCTAATATGCAGTTACAGCTGTTAAAGTCAGACTTATTGTTAAGAAAAAAAATCATTTAATAGATAATTTTGTGGGGAGTTAGTACATCATACTTTTATGAAAAAAATATTTTAATGACAACATGTACCAGATGTCTTTGTTTTTATCAGGAAACATACAAATGATGGAAATTGCGATTAAAATTGTGATTTTCTTGGCATATCAGAATTCAAGACTGTTTTCTCCCTCTAGGGTTTGGATATTGATTTTTCCGTTAGACAAAAATTTGATCATTCATTGTGAGAAGAAAGCTTCAGTCTACACACTAATAGTTGAGAAAGTGGTGGAGAAAGAGGTTAAAGAAAGGAAAGCACTTCTTAGACAATCTCATTGTTTTAGTTATCTTCATCTAATCAGAAAAGAATACGGTAAAATGCTGTCACAACATATTATTAGATAGAGTTAGGAACAAGTAAATGAACCTTGGAACTAAGTTCTCTTCCTCTGGCCTGAAATGTGTGTTTCAAATTCCAAGCAAACTGTAATCTTGAAATCAAGAAATTCTGGATAGTTTTTATATATATGTTATATATATAAAAATGTATATATTTTATATTATATAAATATGTTATATATATAAATATATATATTTTATATTATATATATATTTTATATATTATATATATTTTATATTATATATTTTTATATATATATATATTTCAATTTCTTTACATCAATATCTTGAACTTAAAAAAATCTATTCCAAATCTCTTTTTTGACTGAAGTTCTTTTTTTTTTTTT
>PTEX01000527.1:17049-52742 GCA_003342815.1 Eudromia elegans | reverse complement strand
CTAAATAATTTTTATTATTCCTTTCATGGTAATGATGAGAGTAGTGCCCATTGTCCTTTGGTCTTGCTAAGAGAGATGGCATACTTCTGCATTAGCTGCTGCAATTGTTATTGTTTTCTGTTTTTCACAAAGTACTTTTGTACACAAGCTTCCTTATACACATCTAAATACTATTCTTAAGACTACAACAAGGTCATAATGATAAAAATGTTATCTGCAGCAATTTCTGTCTCTTCAAGGCTGTTTAAAAATAATAATAAAGGAAACCTCAATATAATCAAGATCTGCTTAACAGAACAGTGTGGAAACTTTTGTTCATATATATTAAATAAGATCAGTTGTTATGAAATAGTGTACAAGTTTTTGTTGTTGTTTTGTTTTGATTTTGCCCTTTTTCTTCTGAAGTTTTTTCATATTCACTGTGACATAAAGATAGTTCTGACCACAAAGATTTTGTCATTAAACTGATGTAGAAGCTGAGTTTCACAGTTTAATAAGAACTGAATGTCAGAAGATACATTTTACAACTTTAGTAACTTCCCTCCCATCAGTATCTAAAATGCACAACATGGAAGTAGCTCGAAGGAAGATGAATAGTAACACATGCACTTTGCCTATTGTTCATATTCCAGGATTATGCCCTCATGCTAACAACAAGACTGTTGAGCAGACTGAATCTCCAGTTGAATGAGGAAGCAGGAGCACCTGGGGCTGGTGATATAATTCCTTGTGAACCAGAGAGGAAGCCAGTAGGTGACCCTCCTGTGTTGTCCACAATAGCCCTGTGATCTCTTTCCTTTAAAATTATGAAAACAAAAAAGTCCTCCTACCAGCCTGGGAGCATTAGGAATAAGAAGATTCCCTTGTCCTTCTGAGATATGTTGTACCTTCTGACCACTCAGAGATGTTTGGCTGAAAATCAGAAAGGAGCTCCACTCCCATATTGCATGAAAAGACCCAATCTGCATGTATGGCATGAAGTTTCAGCTTATCATTAATGAGAAATCATAGAACTTGATTTTTGTACATTAGGACATAAAATATTACATTGTCTCAAGATACTATGCATAAGAGTCAGCCTATCAGATATATAGCTGAGTTATGACAGCTATGAAACTGAGAACGTAGATAAATTTTATCTATCTGAGGAAAATCTAAGCATCAACATGGTTATATTGATGCCGATAAAACAGTTCAGGCTCTGAAACAATAAAACCTCATGTAAGTTCTGTATAGCTCAGGAACCTGTAGTTATTATCTTCAGAAAACCTCAAATATGGAAAGACAGGATGAGATTCCAAGGAAGGTGAATAAACTGAATTCTAATTTTTTCAGTTTTGCTGATCTGCTGATGAATTAGCATGCAAATCCCTTATCCATGTAACTTAACAGTAAAGAGGCTACACATCAGAAGCTGTTATATAATACATTTTAATTAAATAGTTAGTATACAAATGTATGTATATATTCATTTGGCTAGTTATAAAAACTTGTCACTTGTTAAGTAGAAAGGCTGAGAAAACAGGTATCAACTTCATTAAGTAGAAAGCCTAAGAAACACAGTACAATCTCTCAACTTCATAAAGAATTGTTCTTATCAGCTCTTTGTCGTCTTCCTTGGAGTGCGATGTACTAATTTCTAGACCCAATGAGTAGATGTTTTGTTGTTTAAATTTCTACTTCACTGAGATGCTCAGAATCTTAAGTCCCACTCTGCTCTGATCCTAGGTCCCACATTACCTGTGGGTAGACTCCAATACCCTGTTCTACTACAAGTCATCCTAGTCCTCCTGAGCTCAGTACTGCTCCTCACTGTATGTGGCTTGGAGATTTATCTCTTTACCTTTTGTTACTTGGATTTATATTTTAGCGCTTTGTTACCTAATAATGCCTCAGAGAGACTGATGATAGTTTTACATGAAATATTCTGCAAGATTCAAAGTCTTATTTGTGAAACAGTATATCTACTTCACATTATTTACTTTATCAGTCTCTATAATGGCAAAGCATCTTCAGATGCTCCCAATGAATTTTTTAAAAATATCTTAATCTGTATTTTATTGCATAGTCTAGGAGGTATGACAATATACTAGCTAGTAAAGTTGCTTAAAGGTTAACACATACAAATTCTGGGGTACCTGTCACTTCCTGAGATGCAACACATATTTTTAAAAGTCAAAACACCAAAGACAAGGACAATATCCTAGAGATAAAAATATTTAATACTTCCAAAAGCCCATAGAACTATTCAAAGCTGAGCAGGCTGAGAAGCTCTGCTGTCCAACAAAAGGAGGATTTGTCAGATGCATCCAGCATCTCTGTAGCCCTATTTCTACTGAAGAAAAGAAATCCTACCAATCAGTGAGGCCAACATTGAATGTTTTTGAATACTTAGGAGTGTTTGCTCCTGAAAGATGTGCACCTCAGGTCATTTCTTTTTTTAGGATTTGCTCCCCTATTTGCTCCCCCAGCTTTCCCCTGACACTATGCTGAGAACAGGAGGAATAACAGAGGCTTCACTTGTCCACTCTGAATGGTCAGCAGGAGGGCAGTAGGGAAGGAAAACAACAACAATAATAATAATAATAAAAAAAAATTAAAAAAATAAAAAAAACACACACAAAAAAAAAACAAAAACAAAAACATGCTGCTTATAAAGGTGAGGTCATTTCCTTCTTTTAAGTGAATAATATCAATATAGAAAAAAGGCTAAAGGAAAGGATGATTGGAGAATATCTCAGAGTTCCTTGATGAGGAATATTTTTGAACATTAATAGACATAGCTATCGCATATTACAAGCTTCCTATATTGAATTAACAGGCTGACATAGCATGGAAAGTGAAAAGAATGCCACAGAATTCAGATCCTTCAACAGTTGTTGCCTTCCTTTATATTTCAAGATCTTTATGCATATACTAATATAATTGCAGAATCCTAATTGCAATACTTTATTACACACTGAACTTACATGCTTATATGGATTTTAATATTAGATATAGCAAAGCAGAGGTAGGCATTGATCAAATCAATTGCACAGAAATGTCCTTATCTGCACAAGTGTAGCTGAAATATATATTTCATTTTCTGTGACTGCCTAGCAAGAGTTACTGATATGGATTTGTAAACTTTGCTTCAAGGAAAACTCCTTGTGTACAACATGCACAGATATGATTACTTCCTTCTCCTATTATTATGACCAGAGCTTTTAGACCAAAAAACACTGTGGTAGAATTGTTTATATCTGACTCTGCTTATGATTCTCCAACTGATTAAATTCGGTTGGAATTTAAAGGAAATTAAAAGAGGAAAGACGAAGGAAGGAAGGAAGGAAGGAAGGAAGGAAGGAAGGAAGGAAGGAAGGAAGGAAGGAAGGAAGGAAGGAAGGAAGGAAGGAAGGAANAAGGAAGGAAGGAAGGAAGGAAGGAAGGAAGGAAGGAAGGAAGGAAGGAAGGGAGGGAGGGAGGGAAAACAATAGTGTTATTCAGAATGATGATCTCTCTGTCATCTTTAATATAATATGTGAGAGCTTTAAAGATATTTATATTTACAGACAACACCTCCTTCTGTTATACTGCACTTATTCTGAATCACTCCCCTCTATTTTCACAGGAGACCAAAGCAACTAAATTTCCAAGTCAAGGCAATAAGAAGCAGCCACTGACAGAGTAAACAATACTCCATACTTCACTTTAATGGACTCACTAATAATAAGGAATTAAAAACAGATGAGTAATTTCCTTGTAAATGCAAATGCTTTACTAAGCCCAGGTGAACTTTCTACAACGCCCTTTCAGCACTTGAAAATGAATTGAAAAAAAAAAAAAACCCCTTCATTTCTGATAATATGATAAATCAGGTATCTCCAGTGTTATAGACTCATAGAAATTAATGTTAATATTTCCAATTAATATATATATTGTTGATTTTACTTTGAAATCGATAGAGCTGTATGAATAAATAAAGTCATCAATATGAGTTTTTTTTTTTTTTTTTTTTAATGTGATGGATATTAGTGAGATGTAACATTCTGATAATTCCCGGAGATAAAATTTGATAAGATTTTTTTCATTAGTCCATTGACTTTTCATTTTTTCCTTTAGTGGCTTTTCTGCTATAAAGATTTTATGGAGTGTTCAGCACGAG
Source organism: Eudromia elegans (assembly GCA_003342815.1). NCBI lineage: Eukaryota > Metazoa > Chordata > Aves > Tinamiformes > Tinamidae > Eudromia > Eudromia elegans. The sequence goes on along the minus strand of PTEX01000527.1, from coordinate 48,598 downwards.
TGTAATTTAAATGTTAGTGTATTTCATGCCCTCTATTAGTATCATGACCAAAACATAAGACTACACAGCACACCATCTTTTTACATCAAGGTTCTCGTTTTGAAATGTGCTGAAAACTTGGCAGAAATTAGCATTTCCCAATGTGAGCAGATGGAGGTTGAACACTTTTGAAAATCAGCTCCTGAAAGTTTAAATATCAGAGTAATATGCCCCTCTGTAGTGTAACTTCCACTTTTTCTAGTGAATCCTATTCTCTCTATTCTCTCTTTTGCTGTTGTTGTTCATGTGGAGAGATCTGTAGGTTCATTTCCTTTCCTCAACCTGAGTTGATGTTATCACTATAACCTTGCAGTTATGGTGAAAAATGTATACACAACATTCTTATTTGTGTTTTGTCTGATACCTGAATATCTAGTAATATCCTTAGATATCTTTTATTGTGGATAAATTTAGTTTAATCACACTCCATTCTTATGATAGTGACATGAATATCATACAAAAGCCTTCTTCATGATTTTTGGGTAGTGATCTGGAAGCTTTTCAGCTAAGTCTTATCAAGTCCATTGCTAATGTATTCAGATATTTTCCCAGTGTAAAGGTAATGCTGAATGGCTATTTTCAGGGTATTATAAACATTAGTTAGTTTTGAAATATCCATCGAAAGCAGGGGTTATTTTCTCATATCTTCCTATATCTTCAGCTCTGTAGAAATCCATGGGATTATTTTCTATGAATTTTTATTATGTATTTCAACTTAGACTTATGGATCTGCTGATCCAAATCAATTTTATATCCACTCTGTTCTACCAATAACAGCTGAGCTGCTCAGCACATTCATATAGTCACAGCCATTTCTGGTATGGAATTCTGGAGAAAGCTTGTGGAAATCTTTGCGTGAGATCATAAAGGGAAGCAGGATATTCCCCCTGAAGGAGGGACATGAGGCTAGAAAACATCACTAATGTGAATTATTTCTATTAAAAATTTCCATAAAAATTTCTATAAATATTTTATTAAGCCGGATGTGACATTGTCAGTGAAGCTCTTTCGTAGGAAATATGAGTCTTTTTTTCCCGTTTTTTTTTCTCTTTTTAAAGCAAAACAAATAAATAATTACATATACAAAGAGAAATACTGCATGTGTATCTGGCTAAAGCCTATCTATAATAATCCATAAAATACACAAATTCTGTGTATTTGTGTTAGTGTTTTTGGATGATGAGACTGCCTTATAAAAGCCCCCAAATTTGAAACGTGCAGAAGTCTTTTTTTAAAAAAAATAATACTCATGCAAAATACTGTAGCGTGAGAGTGGTAGGATTTGTTGTGGAGATGGTAAGCAGGGGGCTGCAGATTTTTCAACTATTTGTTAATAGGTTCTTCCACATTGTCCATTATCATAGTAACAGAATATCTCATGCAATCATGCCCTTCTTCACTTTTCTGGAGGTAAACAGATGGGAACACACATACAGATAAAAAGACTGAAAACTCAAGGTCAGAATTGTATTCCTCTAGTACTAGCATCTAGCTCTCTTGACTCCTAGTCCATAATTTTAACCAAAGCCTAGCTATTCACTCACTGCAAGATGAAATGATTAATTATTTATCAAATAAAATAATAATAATGACTTGCATTAAATTAGTAATAATAGCTTGCATTCTTTAATGCCATTTAAATCTTCTCAACTTGACTGATTTACCTAAACATCAATTTGCTGAGGAGTCAGTTTCTCATATTTCAAATCTTTTGAAAGAAAGTGTTTTCTAGAGAACAGCTACTCTGATTCAGCTGAACATTTGAGTAGCATATAGTGAAAAGGAGGTAAAACCACAGCAGAAAGTGTACAATGATGGCAATAAATTGGCAAACCTTTATTTAGTATTTGGTCCACCTAATCCCCACTAAGAAAGCTCTGTATCTTGGTGTATTAATATTAACAGTAACAATAAATGTGTGAGTAGATTGTGCCTTCATTAGCAATATGGTCCAAGTGGACCAGAGGATGACCTTCCCTGCTATTCTGTGCAGGCAGAATAGTGAGGGACAAACAAACTAGGTTCCCAGTACTAATCAGATGAGCTCTGAATTACAGTCCCAAAGTATCCTTTCCTTGTAATTGGATTTCAAGTTAATCTCAATTCAATGAGCTAAATCTCAAACTAAGTCTTTCTTTTTGAGCACAGTTGAGCACATTCCTTAGCTTTATTTTCGTTTCCCTCTGTTCTGCTTCCCACTGGGCAAAGTGAGCTGCACTGTGCATAAAATAATGTATAACCATGTCCTTTCCAATATGCCTCTTTTAGCACATATTACAATGGCTTTACTATTTTCACAATAAACCTTTGCACTTCAGTCTTAATTCAAACACATCAAATTAACAGACATGTTGTTATCTCAGTCTTCTTCTTTACTTGTTAAAAAGGCCCCTAGAACCTTCCATGTAGACAGAGTAAACCCTACATATGAACAAAACTAGAGCATTTATATCGATCAAGCTTTTTTAGCACAGTGCTCTGTTTGCATTTCTGCAGGATTAAAATATCTTGTTAGCATCAATACTGAATGCTCATCCAAAATTGTGTTTGTGTTGAAGTTTGTGTTGAAGAGTAACTAAGCATATAACTGTGAACTGACATCAGTTACTACCTCTGTCAGACTCACAGCAATGTCTCGTGGAATTTCTCCCTTATGACTATTTCCCATGTGCACATTAATGCATCAATTCTGGAAGGTCCATGCAAAACTTTTCAACTCATAATGAAATGGTGAGAGTGGAAAAGCTCAGCATCTCTGGAGAGCTATACTTCAGAATCGTTTTCTCTTTCATCTGCTTTCCTGTGCAGAGAATACCATAGCTTTTTCCTGGCAGGGTAGGGAATGTTGCATCCTTGGCTATTCCTCTGATGCTCGTTTTCTTCATGACATGAGGAGCTCCTTCATTCACCCAACCAAACATCCCCTGTAGTCTCCTAGGAGTCCCTTCTTGCAGTTCAGTACCTTTTGGAAGAATTTTACCTGCAGACAGCTCTGACATTCATTTCCAGTGACAGCAGCAGTTCCTTTGTCCCAGCTCACAGCTCTTCCTATCCGCATCAATACTGCCAAGCCCAACATAATTTGCCAAGGTCAAGAGGCATAAGAGTATCAATCACCTTAAGCTACTAATCTCACTGCTTCCTTAGGTTTCCATATTACTCTTTTGTTAAACGTATGACATACATTAACCTTAGTTAGCTGTCATAGTACCATAGAAAGGGACTGCATGTGTTTTCAAATTTCCTCTTTTTTCTTTTTTTGGGTAATCTGTAGCTCAATCAGAGGGTTAGGAATTTCAGTGAAACATCAAAAGCAAAAGGAAGATGTGTTCAATCATGACTGTTTTTTTTTCTTTTTTCTTCAACTGCCTTCGTCCTTGAAAATTTCTTGATGCCGGGTACCTAAGGTGTGACCAAAACGACGATTTAACATTTTTAGATAGTTTCCAAGGTTTTAATGAACAGTAGATATCTCTTTTTTTTTCTCTCTCTCTTTCTCTCTCCTCTCTCTCATTAATTAATTGATTTATTTATTTTGCTTTTTCAATATACATATGGTACATAATTTTTATTATTGCTCATATTTATGATCCTTGAGATGCTGCTGTATTTTTCTCTCCTTTGTTTTCTGTACCTTTCCCTTTTTCTCCTGCAATAGTGTAATAGTCCTGTAGTTCTGTAATTTTATTTTGATATTAATGCATAGCTATCTAAAGCCCTGTCCCTGTCAGCAGTGAGTGGAGCAGAACCAACACCATGCTGGGCAGCCCCCAGGGCAGCAGTGAGTAGGTACAGGTTCTGAGTGAAGGCAGGGATGGTCCCTTCTGCTTGGCCTTGACACATCCTGCCTGGAAGACATTCCTTTGGTGTGGGACTTTTATGGGAGAGATACTGACAATCTGGAAAGGGTTGAGCAAAGGACCTTTGGGATAAAGCGAGGGCTGCAGAACTTAGGGCACGGGGAAAGGGTGAGAGAATTGAAATTATCCATCCAGGAGTGCAGAAGGATTGGAGGGATGTAGTCATGGTTAATGTCTTTTTCTTACATATGAAAATGGAGGCAACCTCTTCACCAAATTGGGACAAGAAAAAACTTATTTCATAGGATATTTCATCTGTTTATAGAAAAGAAAAAAAAAGAACAGGAAAAAGCTAAACATGAGAAAAAGTTGCACAGGAAAGTGGTGGATTCCCCTTTGCTCAGGGGAAGGGGGAAAAAAAAAAGGAGTTATATTGACAGAGTCCTATATAACCTAATGCTGTAACTGGAATAATCTTTAAAATTAATTTTTTTTTAAGTAAAGTATATAACTTTTCCTTTAAGATGAGGTGCTTTGGTTCCTTGAAAGTGATGAAACCAGTTAGATTAGCAAAAAAAGATTAAAAAAAAAATGTTGCTTAGAAGGCTGAATAGCTTACAATAAAAAGTAATAATCACTGGAAAGAGATAAAAGTGTAGAGGAAAGAAATGAGTATCCAAGAGGTAACCACAGGAGAAAGCAGTGATCTTAGAAGTTCAGTAATGAAGCTGATGTCCTGCTGTGTTTAGGAGCATGGTGAGAATATTAGATAGGACAGGCAAGAAGGACCCATTATTTTTACTAATTGTGCTTATGCTGTGGAGTCTACTGGGGATAAAGAAATCGTTCACTCATGAGAAATGAGATTGGTCTTGTTTTGACTCATTCAAAACTTTGTTGCTTTCTTTTGTCATAGTGGCAATTTTATTAGCTGTACATAGCTATATATTCTCTTTTTACTTCCTGGGGTACACAAATACATGAGTTATAATCTATAAATGAATAAGAATCAAATCATTATATCAAGTAATTCAGTGAAATAAGTAGAGAGTTGTCAATATAAATTCTGTTCATGATATTTAAACAATTGTTTTGGGGGTGCATCTCCCCTGTGTGCTTTCTCCATATTGGAAAATATATTGTCTTTCTCCTTCTCACTGTATCGTAGTTACATGAGAGATATCATCTGTCTATAATTCAAAAATCAGAGGTAGAGTCAGGTTTGTTTGTCATCTGTTTCTGTTTCCAGTTATATTTGTTTTCTCTCTTCTCTCTTCTCCTCCTTACAAATTATGATTTTCATCTATGTCTTTTTTTTGCCTGTGTGCAACCGGCACACCCAGCTGCCAAAAGAACTGTTTTCATTTTTAAATAAATTAGTTGCTACTTTTGTTTCACTTTCAGTGACATTCAGTTTGCAGCCTTTTTTTTTTTTTTCTTCCTTCAGAATGGCATTTTTCAAACCATTCCTCTGACTTTTTATGAAGGTCTTATCAACCCCTACTGTAGTGGTGGGGAGATACTGTTCACAGGTCTACTTGAGCACTAATAGAGAGATCCCACGACGCTTGTTGGATCCAGCCTTCCGTGTGTCCACTTGCTGAACAAGAACAACACTCTGTTCCTTTCCTCCAAAACAACCTGGATGATATGGCCAGGAAGACAAGCTAATTTATTGTCCTGATCTGAGTTACCCTGATCATGTGTTAGGCTGCCTGATTGTTGCTTCCAGCCAGACCTGGTTTATCCCTTTCCTCGTTTCCCAGCCTTTATACTGCTCTTGGACCTCCTTTACTCCCTCAAGACTCCTTCAAAATAAGCAACATACTCATAATTACTTTTCCCAATATACCTAATTTGGATCTGTGCATGCCTTTGTGGTTGTCTGTCTACTGTTGTCTAGACAATACCAAATTCATAGTGTGTTACAGTTGTCCAGATGCTGCTTTGTCCCTAAAACATCCCCAGCATTCCTTTACAGTTTACCTGTGCAAGCTTGTTACCTCTCCTGTAACTCCCCCTTAACCAGCTGTGAAGTCTAGTCATCTCTCACAGCTCTTGCGGAACGGCGGTTCCGCAGCAGCTTGTGAAGTAATGCTTGGTAAAAATTGTAGGGGACAGTTACCAGAAGATTGCTCAAAGGCAGATTTGACTCATTGTTAAGTTCGTGATGTTAAGTTGAAGTTAATGTTACAGCTTTTGTATGTGATATCTGTATACTTAGGATTGTTTGGAGTGGGGAGGGGGGTTGTTGCTAGGGCTGGTGCTTAGCAACTTCTGGAATGATCGGCCCACTAGTTTTATGGTTGTGAGTATTCCCCCAGCCAATCAAGCTGTGAGAAAGGAGGGCCCTCGGGGTCTCGACCAATGTGCGGAGAGGGAGGGCCCGGGAGGGCCCACCCTCTCCCTATCATTTTGAGTGTCCCAGGGTGGCGTTTGTATATAAGTTTCGTTGCAAATTATAATAAAAGGTTCCTGCTCGTTTGGTCGTGTTATCCTAGTCTTGGTCTGCCTGCTCTTTGTTGCAAATTTCCCTTACTGGCGTGATTGGTGAGTGAGTGTGTGCGCAAGTGCCCAGCGGAACACCCCCCCCCCCCCTTCCTTCCTCTTGTTTTCCTCCCCTTCTTCCCCTATCTCCCTATTCCTCAACCCTTGAACCTTTAATTCCCTGTTTATTCCATCGTGCACTGGAGATTGAGACGACGTGGAGTTTCACTCCAGCCGTGATCTTGCCGGAGTCAGTCCACGCAGCTGGTGATTTGGCTTGCCGGGAGTGTTCGGTGTAAGTAATCTACACCACTGTGGGACAGCCTCCTGCATAAAATCCTGCCAACCACCCTATATGTATATATATGTATATAGTTAATAGTTAAAGGGGTGCCTTGTGTACTATGGCTGCAGGTGGGCTGCCAATCATCCTGCACTGAGGTGACCCCGATGAAGTCGGGGCCATGGACTCCTGGGGACTCTTCTGGAAGTCTCCAGGCAGACCAGGAGCCCTGGCCAATGGCAGCCCTCCCTGCCCCCGCCAGAGGCATCAGTCTATCGGAGGGCTCCAGCGCCCTGTCCAATCCCTGCGGGACAGCGGTGCTTGGATCACCTGGCCATCCAATCAGAGTCCCCTGCGGGGGCCCCAGCATCTATATAAGCAAGCGCGCCCCTGAATAAAGTTGGAAGATTCTGCAACCTTGCTCCTGGTGTCTGTGCGTGTGCTGGGGAAGGGGGGGGGTTGCATCTCTTCCCCCGTGCTGCACCTGCGTGACCACCTGGGCCAACCCCGACCCTCGCAATGAGAAGGATCCACCGCGACACACAGCTCTGTCATTGGCTTTTGACATCTTGTTAACCCACCTTGTTTGGTAATTCTTCCTCTATGGCAAGGTGTAATCTGCAACCTAGTCATTTGTCTGCAGACCTAGAAACATTTGTCTGTATACATATAGCATGATTTTACCACCATTTATGCTATGCTTAACATCCTGGTGAAGCAAAGTCCACTCTTCAATGGCTACAAGGAAGAAGTCTGAGGAAAAAAAAAGGAATTTTTAAAAATTCCAATTTCAGAAAGTTAACACGTGCTTGAGAAGCATAGCCCTTGAATACAGATATGATGGAGTAAATGTAAGCCTCAGGGAAAGAATATATATATATACACACTGTTGTAAACTGTAGATTTTAAAATAAACAAATTTCAAGCAATCCTGGACTCTTTCCACTGAAACTCTTTGTTGTTACAAAAACAACTCACACTTCTGTCTAGTATGATTATATCGTATCAAGTCAATTCCAAAATATATTTAGAAGGAAGGATCTGGCATCGAAACCCTGAAAGAATTTCCACTCAACTAAATATGTGATCCTGGTTTACAGATGTGGGTAGACATTAAAGTCGTGAAAACTGATTAAAAAAAAAAAAAAGTTAGACACTACAGTAAGATATTTACAAATATTCCAAAAAAGCGCACATTTAATCATACAGTTTGTAGATAACATAGGAGACAAAAAAAAGAAAAAAATGATTTTTTTTGTAGTATTAAAGCTTTAGAGCTCGATCACTTAAGGTGTACGACATAGCCAAATTCTGTCTTACCACATAGCCAAATTCAATTAATTCCCCCTAGTACAAAGGGTGAACTGTAAAGTTTGGGTACATGGAACAAGACACATCTTTCTACCTTCTTCAGCAGCAAGGCCTACATGACAGCAAATGTGAAAGGTGGTAAAATCGCTTCTATTTCTGTAGTCATCTGCAAATCCATCTTCGTTTATTATTATGGCCTCTTTAAATGGAACAGAACAAACAGAGCAACACATGAGTAGAGGAGAATGATAACCACTTTAAGGAAGTCTCATCACTGTGATCTTCAATAAAAGCCTTAAAGAATTTCAAAAATGCTATGCTTGATTTCAAAAGAAAAAATAGAAGTTATGTAGAATTAGAGATTGTGTCTTACAGAAATATTTCATTTCTTTCAAGAACACCAAAAAAACCTCTCACTTATTTTGATAACTGCCAGTCTTGTAATCAAAAGAATGGAGAAAAAAAGAAAAAAAAAGAAAAAGAAAAGAAAAAAAAAAGAGAAAAACAATAATAGAAGATACCTCTCATATTTCTTGCTTGAATAGGAGGCATGCTTGGAAATGGCATTTTGCCATTTAGTCAGGCTTGAGTTCTGAGTTCAGTCCTGTTCAACTGGAAGAGCACTCTTTTGACTGCTGTCTGGAATATGAAATTAGAGGGTAGCACAAAAAGGGAGAAAATATCAGCAGAAGATTATTAAGACATTAACATGAAATTTTCAAAGTGAATAAAGATTTTTGGTGTTTAAAGAAGTTATTATTTATATAGAAATTGTATAAAGATACTATGGTTCTCTGTATCAAAATATTTAATAATAACAACAACAAAACTATATCAGTATAAAGCAACCTTATAAATATGTTCCTAATAATCTAGTAATAATTAGCAAACTAAATCTCCAAAGATAAATTATGTATTTTCACTAACAATTCAAAATTTGAGAAAAAGAGCTGAATCGATCATAACTACTGGATTTTAAAAATAGAATCATAGAGTCATAGAATACTTAAGGTTGGAAGGGACCTCCAGAGGTCATCTAGTCTAGTTATGTAGAAACTATATCTATGCCCAAATGTATAAAATTATATCTGCTTGGGGGACAATATTCTGCAGTTATGTGTGGAATCAAGCAGGGGACAACCTTGTTGTCAGAGTGCAAGATCGACTTTCTTTTGAGGGATTGGACCCTTACTCAACCTTTCCATCCTGAAATCTGTGTTTCTCCAGCTTTGCATGACACTCAATTAGCTTGATATTTGCCGTTGCAAAATACATCCAAATTTAATTTCTGGGCCTGGTGTTTTCTTTATAAAATTTATTTTCTATTCCTTCCTTTCAGAGAATGGAATATTTCATCTGAATATGTGATTTAACTGATTTTGGACCCACTTGGACACAACTCTGTGCCACATGCTCTAGGTGAAAAAAATAATTTCTGAATATAGTTTTGGGAAAAGTTATGGAAAACCTATAATCTATGTCACAGACAAATTTGTTCAAAGTAGAAATTTAGACAAGATGAAAGTTTTCATTCTGGAAATTTATTCATTTCTCATTTACTTTGGAAATATTGATCTTTAAAATACGAAATGTATTTTTATTATCATTAAATGAGTGGTTATGAAGCTCATTTTACAAATACAAGGTGATCCTGTAATTATCATAGTCATTTTCTACACTCACATCAGTGAATTGCTTTGAATTTATAATATTAAATGTTGTAATGTTTAATAAGAGTTTCCTTCCATTTCTGTAGACACTCTTACATAAAAATAGATTTCAATAGATTGAGAATTTAATAATTTTCTTTCAAAATGTATTGATTGTTTTCAGCATTTAAAATGCTGATACACTTAATATGGATATAATAACTGATTTTCAGGGCATGGGTTCAATAGATTTTTATTCATTTAAGCAGAGGAAATTTCACAAAAGAGAAAAGTCAAAATTAGCGTATCTTGTGGTAACTTTGTGATTAACATAGAGAAGTGATACATGTAGGAATTCTGACTTCTCTATAGACCTCTGGGGCTATGCTGGGTGATTTCAAGCTTTCTAGGTCAAAATCCACCTAGCTTAACAATAATCAAACATTTGTGACTTCTGTGTTTTTTACAAGCTCTTCTCTAAATGGAGTGTAAGATTACAAATTGGAGGGGAAATCTGCGGAAATGCTGAATGTGGTAATCTTTCCAGTGTCCTGGAAAGATTTTGCATTTGAATGACAAGCTCTGCAAATGATTTGATGTAAGACTTTGGAAAGAAATATTCTGTAATTTGCAAAATATATATAACATGAAGTTCTTTCCAATCACAGTGCCTTCATTGAGCAGGGGATTTGTGACATTTAAATATCTCAAGTCAGAAAACATCACAAAGATGTTTTAATAATCTATTACTCACACCTGACTGTACATTCCACTACATTATTCACTAATGTTTGAATGAAAACTTTGGATTGGAGGTAAAACAGAAAAAATCCACTCTCATTTTGCAAGATTTGCAGCATTCTGCTGTTTAGAATTGTGCTTTTTTTTTTTAAATTTACTAAATTAGATGTGCTTTGGATCCTAATAGAGATTACTTTTTGTATCATGCATTGATTGAGCAGGAAATGCTTTTTTTTTTTCTTATAGCTTGCAATTAATAAAGTGGGTTTTTTTTTCTTTCATTGTCTTGATGGAAGATGAAATGTGTTGAAGTTATAAACACTTTCCTTGGACTTCATCCCTATTTTCCTGATAGAAAATCAAAAGAAAACTAGCAGCTCTTCATGTCAATTTATTGGGACATTACAATGCATCAAAATGCATTTGACAATAAATGTATCAAAATACTTAGTCTTCTCCTATTTTAACAGTATGTGAAATTAATTTTATAATTAACAGTACAGACTGAAGAGACTGAAAGGCAACTTCAAATATTTCTCACACACAAGGATTATCATTAGGGTTCAAAATAAGGTTGAAATACACAGTATGAAATACGAAAGTAATCCCATTGAGTCAGAGACACATTCTAAGTACTTCTGATCTTTTGCTGATGAAAAAAAGTGATTATTTTTCTCTGTAGCATGAAAGTGCTACACAGTGAAATTGCTTAAGATTCTCATATTTTGTCTCGGATAACAATTAATATCTTATAATTTTTGTTTATTTTTTGATACACTTAAAATTAAAAAAGTGGTATTTGAAAACAAAGTATACACATATGAACAAAGTCTATTCGTATGGCAAAATATGGCAACTTCTAAAGGCCCACAGAGTCAAGTTGCAGCTGCCCCAGTTAAAATGAGAGGCATGTTGGGAGTCAAACTCAAATGCCTCTATGTAAATGCATGCAGTATGGGAAATTAACAAAGGGAATTGGAGATGCTTGTGCAATTGCAGGGCCATGGTCTCATTGCGATTACTGAGACATAGTGTGACAGCTCTCATGACTGGGCTGTGGTCCTGGAGGGCGTTAGGCTTTTCAGAAGGGACAGTCCAGGTAGATGAGGTGGCAGACTTGCTCTTTATGTGAAAGAGCAACTGGAGTGCATGGAGCTCGGCATAGGGGAGGATGGAGCAGCTCTTGAAGACAAAGGGATCTTTGCTTGACTGGAGGAGTGGGGAAGGGAAAGGCCACATGCAGCTGACTGACTGGGCCCTGAAAACAGCAGGTTAGAACCCAGGCAGCCGAGTCCCCTTGTGGTGGTCTTGTGTACAAAGGGAGGCCGTGTAGAAACCCAGGCTCACCAAGGTGGAGGGAGTTGAAAGAACACATGGAGGTCAATGAGCAAGGCTGTGGCAGAGGGGCTCTCTCATGCCCAGTCCTGCCTTGAGGTTCCGTGATGGTGCCTCTGCCACTGCCCTACAAAGTTTCTGTGCCAGCAGAGAAGCTCTCCTCCTCTCCAGTAAGCCCTTCTCTGAACCAAAAGGGTAAGGCTTGGCTGTCCACAGAGCAGGACTGCAGTTCTGTTCTGCTGTCCTTCCCCCAGGTATTATTGTCTCTCAGTATGTGCAGATCTGTCCTTAGAAATGTCCTGCAAAGGCCAGGGTTTCTCACAGTTAGTGACTTTATCTGCCTTTCAGGTGCCACGATAGACCATTGGAGAATGTCTAGAAGCTATGAGGGTGGTATAATTTGTCGAGCATTTGGACGTTTTTGTTCCATCCCTCCTGATACCATTTTGCAGGTATTGTAGCCAAAATCCTCCATGTGGGTTAGTTCTATCACGCACTGGTGGGAACAAAGCCCAGGTGATTATTCCCCGTAGCTGGTGGCAAGAAGGCTTCCCTCTTGTCTCCACAGCCTTCTCTGTGCTGCTTGTTTCTGGGCAGAAGCAGGTCACAGGAGCTGTGGTGGTGTTCCTGTCTCTCCCTCACTGTTCCTGCTGTTGCATTCTGCTTTCAGCCTGACCTGACCCCAGGAAAATGTTGGGGAACGCTGCGGGCAGCGTTCTCCGAGATGGGTTGGCTATGCTTAAGATAGTTGGCGTTAAAGTGGTTGTTTGTTAAGCGGTATAAGTTTTATTAGTAAAAGGAAAATTATTCTAATGATGGGGGGGAAGAGTGGAAAGGAAGGTGTCGCAGGGAACATTCTGGAAGCCTCCCGAAGCCTCGGCAGCCCGTATAGTTGAATGTGGCCCTCCCCTCAGGCAATGGTGTCCTGGGAACCTCCGGGTAAACCAACCAGGGGTGAGGGTGGGCTTTCCCTCATCCAATCATTTTCCTTCTGTTCAGTTCTGAAGTTATAAATGTTCTGCTTGCTCGAGAATAAACGGTTCTTGCTCAGTTACGAATGTTCCTTGTCTCTCTGATTCTCCTGGGTGCTGACTGTGTGAGTGAGTGGTAGAGTGATTGCGAGCGGAACCCCCCTTGCCCTCCCCTTGCTGTCTCCCCTTCTCCCAATACCCCGTTCCTGACCCGATCGGCCCGACGAGACCCCTTTGTGGCGCCCCCACGTCCAACAGCAAGGCAGTGGCGAGCGTCTTCGGCTGTCGCGGCTTACAGGAGCCTGCCCCATTCTGGTGTATTGCCAGGAGGAGTAGTTTGGTAAGTCAGGAGCTACACTGACAGTGGGGCGACTGCCTGCAGGAAAATGCTTGGCTTTCCCAGGATCTACAGGGCAGGTTTTCCTCTGCGTGCCTGCACCCATCTGGTCCACAGCTGTTATCATGCAGACAGCAGCTCCAGAGAAGGATATCATCAGTTCTCCCAAAAACATCAACATTTCTGTAAGTCTCTGTTGGGCACTTGTCATTGGCCTGTGGCTGTGGGGAAAGACCATAGCAGGGCTTTGTTTGTCATGACATATCTGCTGGCATTTCTGTGCTGCTCTCTACTGAACACACAGGACAGTGCCCAAAGGGGCTCTTTTAAGCACTGTGGTGGTGTCATGCCTCTCTGGATTTGTGTAGTGGTTTTTGGACAAGCTTCTGAGGGCAAAACCTGGCGAGGAGAGGTAGCTGCACCATCAGCTGTGCCAGGCTCCTGCTCAAAGCATGGGAGAGGATGGGCAGATAACAATCCTTGGAGCGATTGTGTTTCTACTTGCTTGGATCATATCTGACTTGCTTGCCTTGTGCTTTGTCTCTGAGAGCCTGGATGAGAATGGAGATGAAACTCCACTTGGAGCCTTCTTTTTTGATGTAGAGAAGGAGCCAAGTCAGTTCTTTGTCGTAAAGGTAGAGTGGATGTATGTGGGCAACACTAGGGAGGAGGGCTGCTGCACCAGTAATCGCGTGACACAGCAAGTGTTCCCAGTGCCTCTCTGGGGAACAGGGGGCCTGACCGAATGCCAAGGGAGACATGTGAGCTTTGGGGTGCAGAGCAGTGCCTGGCAGTGAAAGGAGAGCAAGGGCAGGACATGTGTTTTCCACCAGTGATGGCAGATGGATTTATGCTGATACCCGTTGTTGTTTGTATGCCCATAATACTGTTTTTCTTTCCCACTTTTTCATTCATAATGAGCTTCATAAATACTTTTGTTATGTAAAAATTCATATCCTGAACAACTGGGGCAACAAAGAATACACTTGTCTCTACCATTTTAAGTTACATCGTAAAAAAATCACAGCCACAAATAAGTTTGACAGGACTTCCCGAAGTAAACCTGTGATTAAAGACAGTGATAATAAAATCTATGACTTTTGTTTTCTGGTGTAGATTGATGTTGTTTCCTAGATAGTTTCAAAACCAGCCCATTTTTTTGCTTTCACAGCCTAAGTTGCTTCTTGGCCTTTCCCATTTCTCTCCCCAGTGCCAATCTTTTCCTGTTAAAGCCAAAGAGAGAGTGCTCCTAGGGCCTTTCTTTCTTTTTTGTCACCTGGTGCTGGATAAGGTCCCCCAAGTGCTTTCAGGAAGAAGCTGGAACCTGATGGAGCGGGGTTAGGATCCTTCCCTTCCAATTGCACCATAGTTCTCCTTGCCACCTGGAGGAAGCCCTGAAGGGAATGGACAGTGACAGATCAAACACTCCAAGGCAGAATCACAGATTGACCTCTGAACCTCAGAGGATGTCTGGAGCTCATCTAGTGCAACCCTTCTGTTCAAGCAGGATGCCCTGGAGGTTGCAATTTGCACAGGATCATGTCCAGGTCAATTTTGAATATCCCCCGATGTTTATACACATTGATAAGACCCCCTTTCAGCCTTCCTTAAGCTAAAGAGGCCCGGCTCTCTCATTCTTTCCTCATAGGAGAGATTCTGCAGTCCCTTGATTGTCATAGTAGTTGTACTTTGGACTTGCTGGAGTAGGTCCATGTCCCTCTCAAGATGCAGAGCCTACAGCTCTGTAGTACTCCAGATATGGTCTCATGAGGGCTGAGTTGAGGGGAGGATCTCCTCCCTCCAGCTGTCATTGCTAATTCTAATTACTGATTCCTGGAAATATTTCTTGTAGAAAGGTAAACTTTATAATGTGCGTTAGTTGGCAAAAAGAATAAAATTTTGAGTATAAGGCAATGGAAAATGCATGATACAAATGACTGAAGTATGTAATAGCTTTAACTTTTTGATAGGAAGTCCTGTGACTTTATTGGAATTTTATAGCTACATTTGAAGAAGGTAGATTTTGAGGGACATGTAATATAAGATGTTGTGTGCTAGATAAAAGCCTGTGTAGCGGTATCTGATCTGTCAACACATACTGTAATGAAACTAGCCTAATTAGTTTCAATTTGTGCTAAACCTGAACTTTAATTCAACAAATTATGATTTAAGTTTGTTTAAAGTTTTTTTTAAAAATTGTACTTTCTGAAGGTTATGATATTGTACAACTAATATATAAAAATGAACTTTAAAACCTTTTTTTTCCAGAAGTTTTGCCTTTTTTGTTGTTGTTTTTAGGATGTATCTTAAAGTATACACTATGTAAGTTGTCAGATATGTACTTACATTGTATTGCCCTTTACCTGACAGAACATCTGGGATGTATGGAACTTGGCATAGGAGAGGATGGAGCACGAGTTGAGAGCCTATGGGTGAGCATTAAAGGGCAGGGCAATAGGGGCGACACAGTTGTGGGAGTTTACTACAGGCCTCCTGACCAGGATGAGGAGGTGGATGAAGCATTCTACAGGCAGTTGCAAGAAGCCTTGCAATCCTTATGGAAGAGTATCCTGGTCCTTATGGAAGAGTTCAGCCACTCTGATGTCTGCTGGGATAATCACACAGCTGGGAGCAGACAGTCCAGGAAGTTCTTGCAGAACATTGCAGATAACTTCTTGACGCAGGTGGTTGAAGAGCCAACAAGAGCAGGGACACTGCTGGATGTGATACTGACCAACAGAGATAGTCCATTGGGAAGTGTGAGGGTCAGGGGCAGTCTTGGATGTAGTGATATTGAGATGTTGAAATTCATGATCCTGCATGCAGCAAGCTGAGTAAGAAGTCGAATCACTACGCTGGACTTCCACACAGCCTACTTTGACCTCCTCAGGGAGCTCTTTGGAGAAATCCCCTGGATCAGGGTCCTAGAAGAAAAGGGGGTCCAGGAGAGCTGACTAATATACAAGCACCACTTTCTCCAAGCCCAAGATTGGTGCATTCCTACTACAAAGAAGTCGAGCAAGAGGGACAGAAGACTTGCATGGATGGGAAAGGAGCTGCTGGGCAACCTTAACAAGAAGAGAGCATATGTAGGGTGGAAGAAGGGCCAGGCCACGTGAGAAAAAGATAGGAACATTGCCAGGGAATTCAGAGATACAGTGAGGAATGCCAGCGCCCACTTGGAATTAAAACTAGCGAGAGATGTCAGGAATTACAGGGAGGGCTTCTATAAATACATCAGCATCAAGAGGAATACTAGGGAAAATGTTAGTATGCTGCTGAATGAGGAGAGTGCCGTGGTGACAGAGGATGCGGAGAAGGCAGAGTTACTCATTGCCTTCTTTGCCTCAGTCTTCACTGCTAAGGCTGGTCCCCATGAACTACAGAGCCAGGATACAAGTGAGATAACTGGGAGAGATGAGGACTTTCCGATCGTCAAGGAGGATTGGGTTAGGGATTATTCAGGCAAACTAGACACCCATAAATCTATGGGTCCAGATGGGATGCACCCAAGAGTGCTGAGGGAACTGATGAGGGATATTGCTGAGTCACTCTCCATCATCTTTGAGAGGTCATGGAGAGCGGGGGAGGTGCCCAAGAAGAAGGTTAACATCACTCCAGTCTTCAAAAGGGGCAAGAGAGAGGAGCCGGGAAACTACGAGCCTGTCACCCTCACCTCTGTCCCTGGCAAGGTGGTGGAGCAGCTCATCCTACAGATGCTCTCTAGGCATGTCAAGGAAGAGAAGGTGATCAGGACTAGTCAGCATGGATTCACTAAGGGGAAGTCATGTTTGACGAACCTGATAGCCTTCTACAATGGGGTGACTGGCTGGCTGCATGACGGGAAACTCGTAGATGTTGTCTACCTTGACTTAGCAAGGCTTTTGACACAGTCTCCCATCACATCCTTATAGGAAAGCTCCAGAAGTATGGATTGGATGAGTGGACAGTGAGGTGGATCAAGGACTGGTTGAATGGCAGAGCCCAGAAGGTCGTGATAGGGGCTAGTTAGAGGCCTGTGGCCAGTGGTGTCCTCCAGGGGTCAGTGCTGGGTGTAGTGCTGTTCAACTTGTTCATTAATGACTTGGACGAGGGAACAGAGTGCACCCTGAGCAAGTTTGCAGATGACACCAAACTGAGCAGAGTGGCTGGCATCCCAGAGTCTTCCAGGGGGACTTAGACAGCTTGGAGAGTTGGGCAGAGAGGAACATCCTGAGGTTCAACAAGGATAAGTGCAGGGTCCTGCACTTCGAGAGGAATAACCCCAGGCACCAGGACAGATTATGGGCTGACCTGTTGGAAGCAACTCCGCAGAGAGGGATCTGGGAGTCCTGGTTGACAACAAGTTAAGGATAAGTCCTGTTTGATGAACCTGAAAGCCTTCTACAATGGGATGACTGGATGGATGGATGATGGGAAAGCTGTGGATGTTGCCTAGCTTGACTTCAGCAAGGCTTTCCACACAGTCTCCCACAACATCCTTATCGGAAAGCTCCTATAAGTGTGGATTGGACGTGAGGACAGTGAGGTGGATCAAGGACTGGCTGGATGGCAGAGCTGAATGGACCGTGATAAACCACGGGGTCAAGTCTAGTTGGAGTCCTCTGGCCAGCGGTGGCCCCAAGGGTCAGTGCTGGGCCCAGTGCTGTTCAACTTGTTCATCAGCGACTTGGACGAGGGCACAGAGCGCACCCTGAGCAAGTTCGCTGATGACACCAAACTGGGCTGAGTGGTCAACACCCCAGAGGGCTATGCTGCCATCCAGAGGCACTTGGACAGCTTGAAGAGTTGGGTAGAGAGGAATATCCTGAGGTTCAACAAGAATAAGTCCTGCACTTCGGGAGGAATAACCCCAGGCACCAGTACAGATTAGGGTCTGACCTGTTGGAAGCAACTCCGCAGAGAGGGATCTCAGAGTCCTGGTCGAAAACAAGTTAACCATGAGCCAGCAATGTGCCTTTGTGGCCAAGAAGGCCATTGGGCTCCTGGTCTGCATGAGGAGGAACGTTGCCAGTAGGTCAGGGGAGGTGATCCTGTCCCTCTCCTCAGCTCTGGTGAGGCCACACCTGGAGTATTGGGTGCAATTCTGGGCTCCCCAGTACAGGAGGGACATGGAGATCCTAGAGAGGATTCAGCAACAAGAGACCAAGATGATTGAGAGAATGGAGTACCTATTTTATAAGGTAGCGAGGTTAAATGATCTGGACCTGTTTAGCCTAGACAAGAGAAGGATGAAAGGAGATCTAAGCAATATGTAGAAATTCCTGAGTTGTGATTGTAGAGAGGAAGGTGCTAAACTGTTCTCTGTAGTGGCCGGTGATAGGACAATGAGCAATGGTTTTAAACTAAAACATAGGAATTTTCACCTCCATGTGAGAAAGAAATTCTTTTCTGTGAGGGTGACAGATCCCTGGAACAGGCTGCTCAGAGAGGTTTTTGGCATCTCCTTTTTTGGAAATCTTCCAAACCCACCTGGATGCCACCCTGTCCCATGTACTCTAGGTGTAGGAGCTGGAGCAGGGGGATGGGACTAGATGATCTCTAGAGACCCCTTTCAACCCTAAAAATTCTGTGATTCTGTGATTTTTTGGTGGAAAAAAAGATAAATTATTAAATGAACTATTTTGAATAAAGAGTATAAACTGTCAAAACTATCAAAAATCAATTTAACTATCCAAATTATTTTTTTCTTTTTTCCTAAAATTCAGAATATTTTTACTTTTTTTTTTTTTTCAAAAATGCTTTGTATTACTGTCCCACGGACTTTCAGTATTTGAGCAGTCAATTTAATATAACCTCTGCTGTCATTTATAAGCTTAGCTTCCTCAGTATATGACATTTTATAATGATCTTGCAGTAAGGTCAACTCAACGTAAGTTGAAATTTTTGATTATTCTTACTTGTTTTATCTTTCTTTGTTTCAGACATGTTTTACGAAGCATGGTGATTGTTCTTGACTCAAAGTTTGACTTTATATCCCTCAATATTTTATTTAGAGAGAACAGGATTAATTTATTCCCTCAGTTGTTACAGAAGACTTGATTACCTTTGAATAATGTTTAATTTAAAGAGACCTATTTATTCAAGCTAAGAGAAATTAGAGTGAATTTTCTTATTTTGTTTTTTGTTTGTTTTTTTTCATGGTTAGCTCTTCTACAATATTTGACCTGTTTAACAAATATAGGCTTAAAGTAGAATCTGTTTTGCCAGATCACTGCCTAACTGAAAGAAAGTGGTATTAGTTATTATGTTTGGGATAAATTTGTTCCATTGTTATCACCAATGTTTGTTCTCCAGACTAAATCTGTGTCGTTAATCTCCTGTTATTGCTTGGTTCCAGGTAATATTTTTCTTTCCAATATCTTCATAGAGATTTTTACACTGTTGAACTCCACTCTTTCACTCCTGCAAACAAACTTTGAGCATATGAAGAAGAAACTGAAAGTACAGAATGCGGAAGTGTTTGGTTTTTTGCTGACTGAAGGAAAGAAAAAAAAAAACCCTTCAGATTTATTCATGTCCTAGGCCACCAGGTAGCTGATTCAATGTGTAGGAGAAATGATCGAAAAGCTCAGTCAATTTATGTGAATTTCACTCTGTTAATATCAGTCTAGGGATTCTTAAAACAGCCTAAAGAAATAGCACGTCTTCAGTAACCAGCAGTTAAGATTCTCTTGTTCATCATGTGCTAGTAAACGTTCTACTATGTGCACATTCCCTTTCCTGTTCTTTTCTGTAACATCTTCAAATCACTACCTGACTACACCAGTTTTTTCCCAGCTTCAGCTCTCTTTTCCGATTTTCCTTTTTATAAATTTGCTCAGGTGGCAGTTCTTGCATAAATACCTTTTGTCAGATATTTCATCAAGAATAATCTGTATTCCATAGCTTCTGCATACAAACATCTTTGTCATTTATGGCGTTCCCTGACTCACTTCCAGTGCTGTCTTGCCAGCCATCACCTTGTCTTTCCTTATCCTGTCTTTAAGGAAAGGAAAGGAGGCAAGGAGGAACCCACTCCTCTTTTTTTAATGATTTCTCTTATATTCTGTCTTTTATTTTGTTTTCCTGACCTCACAGAGAATGTTCTTCTACATTTTTCATGTCTCACATTAAGTTTTTGATTAACACAAAGGACTGGAGAAGAGAAAACTGTCTGATCAATATGTACAAATACCTGGGGGGGTGAATGTAGGGTGAAGGGGTTCAAATTCTTTTTGGCGGTGGCCAGTGACAGGATAAGAGGTAATGGTTACAAATTGAAACACAGGGAGTTCCATGTCCATGTGAGGAAGAATTTCTTTGCTGTTGAGGATGACAAAGCCCTGGAACAGGCTGCCCCGAGAGGTTGTGGAGTCCCCTTCTCTGGAGATCTTCCAAACCCATCTGGATGCCACCCTGTGCCATGTGCTCTAGGTGTCCCTGTTGGAGCAGGAGACTGGACTAGATAATCTCTAGAGGTCCCTTCCATCCTGTGAAAATTGCCTTTCTAGTCTACTACACCTTGCCTTTCTAGTCTACTAGCACACAAACAAATCCTTCAAACTGCAGACACAATCACCCAAATGAACACAGATGAAGCAAATCTAACTGATTTCTTTCCCACCAAGGTGTAGCAAGAGTTCGAGTACTTTTAAAAGTGAGCTATAAATATTTAATGCAAGTTTTTGCTTTACTTATACCTGCAAATAGCTGGATATCATGGTTGTGCTCATGTACACATACACTGCACTTGAGTCCTTAGTTCTTCAGTGGGCCAGGAAATCCCTGCCCAGTCACCCGCAGAGATGGGACAAAGGATTGGCAGGACAAAGGACTGACAGGAGACAAAGGACTGATGCTTCACAGTTGAGGATTTGACTAACAGTTAGAGAAATCTTCCACAAAGAAATTTCCCCAATTCCAGGCAAGCATTATCATATGCCACATTGATAGAGTAGATTTTTTATTTCCTTTTAACAAATACTCTGCAACAACAAGCAGTGCAACAAAGATCTACTGCTGTGCAAACATTTCTGTTTTCTATTACACAATTTCAGGAATCAGAATTTTAGAGGCAGGAATTAATTCTGTTAAATTATTTTAAATCCCCAAACTCTCCATTAAGTCATTCTAAATTTCTTCTGATTATAAAAGTTCAACTTGATGTGTTTTTCATGGATTTTTTATTTCAGGCTCCATTATTTTTCTTTTATAACACAGTTTGGTTTCAAAAAACAAGAGAGCTTTTAATTAAACTGAGATTTTGTATACACGAATTTTGGCATCAGCTCTTTCTTATGGAGGTTGTTAAAATGTATTTTGCACATCTTCACTGTTCCTAAATAAATATTTTTTTCTGTTTTTCAAAAGGCAGAATTTGCAGTCCCAAGTTAATGAATTTAGTGGTATGTTTTTACAATCAGCATCAGTTGAAAGCTGTAGAACAACAGAACCATGAACTATGCATTCTTTGTGGCTTACTACACTTGCACTGTTACTTAGGAGAATGGAGCTGTTGAAAAGTAGATTTTCAACATTCAATTGTAAAAGCTTAGGTAAGTGAAGGTGCTATACTTGGTTAGGATGCTTTCTCTAGGGAATATGAGAAAGTTTTTCTCATAGCAATGTTACAATTCCATTTATACTAGGTTCTTTCATTTCACTCCAATCTCAAAAAATGTCAGACCTATGGTTTGGAAAGCTGTGGATGACAATCATAGATTAAGTCCTAAATCAATGTGTCTTCCTTGAACAGTGAAAAGCGACACAATGATCTTGTTTAACCCAATAAGTTCTCTGTGTTTTCTATTCTCCTATCTCTTCTTCAGTTAACAAATAATTCATAAAAGTATAATTTAGATTTTCCTAAAACTTTTTTGAAGATTATTGCGTTTATTAAGCTGCGTGTGCTAGATGAAAAAGAAAAAGAAAAAAAATTAAGTTAGCAACATTATGTTGCTTTCATCTCACTTCAGTAGTGATGCATGATTTTGGACTCTAACTAGGACACAAACATTTTACATCACTCCTCTCTCTTTCTGGAATTACTTTATCTTAGAAAAAAAATCTTTAATCAGCAGGCTCAGAAAGATTCAAGGAAATGGTAATGAGAAGTACTCAGAGGCTCTGTTAACATTATTTGACTTTGAATAAAGAGAGGTGGATGATATCTTGTGTTCCATTCTAGAGGGATATGTTAACCTCATGACCTTATGATGGTCTAAGCTAATGTGTTAACAGTGATTCTTGTTAAAAAAGATAGGTAAAATTCCTAATTCAGGAAAAAAAGATCTATAAGAATATTTTTATTTTTATTTTTTGCTCTGGTCAAACTTAATAAACAATGCTTTTTCTTGTGGAAATATTTATGGAAATTTAAAATTAAATAAGGTTATATATATAAGCCATGTCTTGTTAAAGACATTGGAGCTACATGAAGATTGAGAAGACTTAAAATATTTGAAGTAATTCCTTTATAGTGGTGTGCCAACGACAAGCATGGCATTGCAATCACTTGTTATTTTAGTTAATACAGATACAGTCAATGGGTTTATTAATTTTACAAATTACCTTTCACAATTTCTATTTATTTCTTTACTGACATTGCTTGGTATGCTAAAAAAATATATAGTTCAGATCTGACACTTAAAAAGGTTTTCATATACAGTACAGAAGTCTGACACTTTCATAAATAATACAGAAAAAAAAGTGATAATATTTAATTTCTTATATGACCATAAGTTATTTCATTTGTGAGTAGCTTAAGATACTATTTTAGAAATGTGTTTGAAACTAAAAAAGCTTTTTTTTTTTTAAATTTCATTATTATGTAGAGATGACTAAATGAACTACGGTAAAGAGTGAAGAAAAACTGTGTCTGAGAATGTTGTCTGCCCGCTGTCAAAGCAATTGTAAACTCCTATCTATTTGTTATACTTAGAAATTACGCACAGTTTATCTGGAGAATCAAGGTTTCTTTATGAATTAGCAGTAAGACAGGAACAGGCTAAATAAATCAAGTGCACCACACAGAAATGAAATAGTATATAAGAAGAGTGAGTCACCATTCTCTGAATCATGACGAGTCCTACCATGGAGCACTGCAGCTGTTCAAAAACTTGTGTCAGTTATTGAATCACAGCTGCCAAATACACATCCTCGAGGCTGTAGTTTTGCACTAAGTCAGTTTCAAAGCTGCCAACAAAAGGCAAAGGAAAACATTAGATGGTCTCAGAATAACTTCCTCAAACGTGTTTTTTCAGGTCTGAAAGTCACCAGTACTCAGAGCCAGATTTGCATCTAATCCACAATAGTGACCACAGCAATGACCTTAATTCAGGTCAAATCTGAAAGTTAAATACCAAAGTACTTCAAAAGCAAAGTTGGAAGATTAACACTTATAATAATACTCATGGTAAACAAAACTATATTATAAAGGCATACTATAGAAATGGAGATGGGCAAGAGAGAGAGAGAGAGAGAAATAGCCATTCAATATTCATAGTTATATGCAGGTGAACTGTAGCACTAAAATACGGCATGTTTTGTCCATGATGATGATTTGTCCATGTCCATGCCTTATTATTTTTTATTCTTTCTTTATTCTTCTTTATTCTTTATTTATTCTTTATTAAATTTGAACAAAGTAAAATAGAATTTATATATGAAAATATACTGCCTTCAAATGTTATGATACCTCCTTACTTTACCTACACATATAACTATTTCCTCTCTTGTTCTCTCAATTCCTTCATTTTCTGCTTTCAAACAACTGTTCTCTTTCAAACAAGCTAAACAACAAAAGCAAAAGAATCCAAAAAATCCAAATATTCAAATGCTAAACTTGAGCCATTTATATGTTATTATATTTGCATAAGTCTGCTCTCTCCCTGGGATGAAACATTTGGCCTCATAGACTATTCTGCTGGGAACTGGCTTATTGCTTCATAAACCATTACAATAGTACCATTATAATTACTTTAATTATTTAACAGAATAGTGCTTTGGTAAATTGTGTGCAGGTTAGACACACATAACATTACATTATAAAAAAGCACGGATTTGCATTTGGCAGAAACATGTTAAACTTCCTTTCTAAAAGGGTTACATCTTTCACTCTGGCGACACCTCTGCAAGCACCTCATTCTGTCTTTAATGCATTGATAAAAGAGTGTGTGTGTATGCAACAATCTGCAGCATATACAGATATATATATGTGTAAGTGTATATATATGTGTGTTTATATATATATCATAGAATCGTAGAATGCTTAAGGTTGGAGGGGACATCTAGAGGTCATTTAGTCCAACCCCCCTGCACACATACACATGCACGCAAACTGTTTTTCAAGATTTTTTTTTCATCTGTAGCTATTTTTCTATCCCATGTAGGTGAAGTTGTGATGAGAGAAACCAATGCTGGCTGCCTGGATCCTTTGGTCCCAGTTGGGTCCAGCGACACTTGGACAGCTGCTACTGTCACCAGTCCTAGGTTAAGGAGGCTGATATAAAACTCTTCTTTCTGGTGTAAAGGCTGCCTTGTTTAGGGACCTGTGTCCCCACAGGTCAGTGGAGCTGACTCTCAAATCAAGAGGAACTCTTTGGACATGAGCCTTTTCACGCTGCTTGACAGAGATGTAGAATTCATAACAGCACGTTACATCCAGTACAACTGGACCAATGTTCACTATTCCTTCTAGAGCAGTATCATATTTATACCTGGGATGGAACCCATATTGTGAGGTGGCACAAAAGCACTGAAAGACATTTAGCTTGAGATCCAAAGACAGTGTAATTTATCTGTAAAACAGGTATTCACAGACAAGCAGATCATGTGATAACACTGGTAAGCACGCTGAGCATTTGTTTGAACACAGCAGCTGCTGAATCAATGTTTTTGAAATGTTCTGAAAAGGCATCACAGTAACAGAGATTTTTAAGAAAGGATCAAGTCCTTTTAATGCTCACCTCGCAGGGGTCTGACATCCAGCTTGATGTACTGTGTGCTTTGTTGCTGAATACTGATTTTTGTCAGCAGTTTGGAAAGCGGGAAACCTGCTGAATAATAAACCTTATATTGCAACACATGAAATTCAGACAGCAGGAGGAAAGGTTCTTTTACGAGCACATCCTTAAAATTTCCATTAAGGTTTTAGAAGTGATTGAAAAAAAAAAAAAGAGATTTCAATTCTTTTTCACATAACTTTTGGGAAGAGAATACTGTTCTCATGATTTGTGTTTGAAACATTTGTAAATGAAAGCACAACAGAAGCATTGAATAAAGGACATATAGCTAACTCACTTATATTTTACTTTTTATTACATGATTGCATTGTGATTTATGTTCATTTTTATTGCATTTACAGGCTAGAACAGATGGTGAGGGCTTAGTTATAAAGGATGTGTCTATGACTATAACACTCTTTGTGCCAGCATGGGTTTCTTGGGTGTATATTCACGGTTTGAATTGTGTTGGCAGAGTTTGGAGCAGTGCAGGTTGCCCTCCGAACACAACCCCATTGCAGGCATTCAAAGATGGTGGGAGAACAGGCGAGTTGTTTTCCCTGCTTTTACTATACTTTTAATAAGGCAGTATTGTCTAGTTAATATAGCTATCGAACTTTTACTCAGGAAGCTTGGATTCTAGTGCCAACTGGATCAAACTCTTCCTGTTTTTACTTTCTAGATTAAAATTATAAATATTTGTCTTTCTTGCAAATTTTTTTCAGGTAGTTGTATTAATGGAATTAATGTGATTGCTCTAGTTCTAGTGATGAACCTCTGCTGATCTCTGAATATGCTTAAGGACATATGTATAACATGTGAACAGAGAATCACAGAGGGGCAGAGGAATATTCATTTACACTTCTGAAATGCTACTAATGCTACATCACATTTGAGTAGAAGCTTTGACTACAATCATTTTAACACTCCTTTCTTTCTTAAATTAATTTATAAAATAATAGTGTGAGAATATCCTTAATAGACTGAGCATCCTCTAACATTCTAATTTGCATATCTTTCTTTTCTTACAAAATTTTAGTGCAAGAGTCAGCAAATGTAATGCTACATACATCACAATCATTGTCAAATATTTTACAGCAGTCTATGGCATTTAAATGCCAATATCCACCCCTCAGGAACTTTCCTTTATCCATGTGAATTGAGTGAGCTGATGGATATTTTCATTCTACCAGAGGAATATATAAGATATTCTCCTGAAGCTGAAGCATAATCTTTTAAGATTTCATAATGTCATTGGTACCTGTCATTCATTCAAATAATACGTTACACTGGAGAAAAGTTATTGCTAATTTCACAAGAACTAGCAATCAAATTAAGTACAAGATTTATTGCAAATTCTATTGAGGGGCATGTGCTCATCTCAAATTGCATGTACTTATAGTCCAAAATGTGGGCATATCTTTACGTCACATAGGTACATGCCAAGGAATTATATGTAATATTTTTATGAAAGTTTGTGGTCATATCCACGTGTGAGAACTTTTCTGTCCAAGTCAAATTAGGTATTGAATACAGTGACCATAGTCCAAACTGTGGCAGAAATATTTTTGTTTTTTTGTTATTTGTTTTCACTTTGGTTAGTTTTTCTAAAGAGTAGCTAAAGAGAAATTTGATTGAAAGGCATTTATGTGTTAAACGTTTGTCACTTTAGTTAAATTTTACTGGAAAGGGACTTGGGTCAACGATTATCAGCCCTTCAGGTAGCTTTCTAGCCACTCCCTCAAAAAAAGATTTGAGAGAGTGATCAGGATGGGTAGATATCCTGGATTTTAAGATCAGTGATATTACCCTATCACAGGTTTCCAGTTGTAGATATTTTGGATGAAGTCTTCATACCTTTATTTTTGATCTAATGGGGTTTCATTCTGGATCAAGGCAGTATAGTCAGAGAGCTTCAGTAAGATGAAGTGTCAGAAACCAGTCTCCTTGTTAGTCTTATTTCAACTATAATTTAATTATTGCAGGTGTCTGTCACAGCAATAAATTCTGCATATACAAAGGCCTTGTAAAACCATATAACATTAGGAGAATCAGAATGATTAAGGTCAGAAGGGACCTCTAGAAATCATCTAGTCCAAGCTCCCTGCTCCAGCACGGACACCTGGAGCATGGGACAAAGTGTTGCATCCGGGGGAGTTTTGAAGATCTCCAAAGAAGGAGACTCCACAACCTCTCTGCACAGCCTGTTCCAGGGCTCTACCATCCACACAGGAAAGAAGTTCTTCCTCACATGGACATGGAACTTCCTGTGTTTCAGTTTGTACTCATTACCTCTTGTCCTGTCACTGACCACCACCAAGAAGAGTTTGATTCCCTCCTCCCTACATTCACCCATCAGGTATTTATACATATTGGCAAAATCCCCTCTCAGCCGTCTCTTCTCTAGGCTAAACGGACTCAACTCATTCAGTCTTTTTCCATTTGGGAGAAGCTCCAGTCCCTTAATCATCTTCATTACTCTCCACCAGGCCCTGTTGAGAAGCTCCATGTCCCCATTGTACTGAGGAGTCCCAGTACTCCAGGTGTGCCCTCACCAGAGCTGAGGAGAGGGGCAGGATCATCTCCCTTGACCTGCTGGCAATGCTCCTCCTGATGCAGCCAGGAGCCCATTGGCTTTCTTGGCTATGAGGGCACATTGCT
Source organism: Eudromia elegans (assembly GCA_003342815.1). Taxonomy (NCBI): domain Eukaryota; kingdom Metazoa; phylum Chordata; class Aves; order Tinamiformes; family Tinamidae; genus Eudromia; species Eudromia elegans. Next base: position 21,000 of record PTEX01000527.1, on the reverse strand, counting down.
GGCTCATGGGTAACTTGTTGTTAACCAGGACTCCCACATCTCTCTCCATGGAGCTGCTTTCCAGCAGGTCAGCCTCTGTGCTGGTGCCTGGTATTATTCCTTCCCCAGCTGCAGGACCCTGCACTTGTCCTTGTTGAACCTCAGGAGGTTCTTTTCTGCCCAACTCTCCAAGCTGTCCATGTCCCTCTGGATGGCAGCACAGCCCTCTGGAGTGTTGCCCACTCCACCCTTTCTGTTGTCATCTGCAAACTTGCTCAGGATGCACTCTGTGCCCTCATCCAAGTCATTCATGAACAAGTTGAACAGTACTGGGCCCATTTCAGATCCCTGAGGGAAACCACTGGCCACAGGGCTCCAACTAGATTTGGCACTGTTTTATCACCACCCTACTAGGTATATTAACCTTCAGCTTTCAAAGAAGCACTACTAAAATTCCCTTGAGACACAGAAATATTTTTAAAAACATGGCCAGTAAACATAGAAAAAAAGATAAATACATTCAATTGCTTTAACACTGTCAAGTTCTGTAGTATCTGAATATATTTTCAAAACAAATAGATGTAGACAGTTTTGATCTAAATGATGCAGTGAAAGCAGCCCACATGTCTGGCAATAGCATGTGGTCCAAACAGGTCTACTGTTCAAGATATCTCAGCTTATCTCATTTGTTCTTTTCAGGGATATAATATACAACTGATGGTGTGTGAGAAAAGAGAAAAGCAGCTCACTGTGGCCGACCATTCCTATGTTTGCTATTATCTGAATGTTCAACATTGAAGTACTTGAGAATTTATAATGAATAGACTGCATTTGATTTATGAGGGCACAAAATGCCACAGAACTGTCTGTAAATCAAGGCAGACCGTAACTCAGGAAATCCGGTTTTGCTGTACCCATGACAGGCCACAGTCATTATGCTAAGTTAAAAATGGAGACTTCAGGATTTGTCAGATTCTCTTACAAATTGTCATGTGTCTCTTGCTTTTTTTTAGCTTGTTTATCTTACAAACATTGATCATCAAATGATAGCAAATACCTAATTTGATTTAGCTTTTGCTCAGCTTTACACACTTGTGCAACTCATATTGTTATGTATACTTCTGGAATACTAGATTATAACAGAATATATTCAGTGTAGAATGATCTGTGTTGGTAGACTAAAAACGAATTACTGGGGAGTTACAGGATTTGACAAAGGCCTTGCCAAGTGTAGGCATAGGTGGATACCCAAGACAGCATGAGTATAGGTGGTGGACTAGTGATCAATTTATGTCAATTAAAGGAATGAAAGTCCGGGGACAAAGTGCAATCAGTTTTAGGATAGAGAGATTTAAAGATATATATATATAAATATCAGCATATGATATACAAAATTTGGATATTTTGTAAATTGTAAATCTGTGAAGATCAAGTAAGAAAGTTCTGTCTGCAGCTGTGTAAAGGTAAATCCAACTGGTCTCAAGAATGAGATGAGTGAAACCTCCCTTAGTGATACTGTAATCTTCTAAGCAAAAGACTCAGGAGGTTGATTTCATCTCACCCATCCCCAGAATGCAGACTGGTCGCACGACAGAGGGACAATGGAAGTGTGGACATTACATCACAAAAAATGGTAAGATCTGGGAGCTATGTATATATTAGTTTTAACTGCATCATTACCGTGAATGAGATTTATCATTGTAGCTGGATTAACACAATTATTGGTTGGAAGTTTTAGTCTTCAATTTATGCTCTTCGTCTTTACTTACACTAAAAAGTATCTTTTGACTCTGTCTGAAATATGTTTCTTTGGTTTTCAAAATATGTAAAGATAGCAGAAAACCAAATTACTGGAAAATGCAAACAATTTAGACTGTAATTTGGATGTAAAAAATTTAAACATTGCCTGAAAATATATCTGTTGCTTGCTTTTATGGAGGTCAATCATGTTACTTACACAGATTAGTCCTGAGAAATGCAGTCCAGCTAAAATACTGTTTCAGAAATAAGTTTCTATTTAATTCCTGTTAGATGTGAGCAGAGCCACCTTAAGCTAAAAATAAAATTAAAATCACTCCAGCATATAATACAAGAAGAGGTGAGTCTTGGGATTAGTCTATTGACAAAGAAGTGACATTAATCTAAATTAATTTGTAGGAATCTTGAGGAATGTAAGGCAGGTTATGATTGAGCCTAGATTTTGGGTTTCTGTCAAAGCTGAAAGTCATGCTGAAGTGTAGCTAAACCAGCTAGTTCAACTAATTAGGATTACTTAAGTAACTGAAGATAGTATTGTGGAATGGATTTACATGTTTGCTTTGCCTCCAGATACTACTGACTCCTGAGCAGATGGGAAAGAGACCAGGGCTGCCTTTGCTCCAGACCCTGAAAAGGGCTCAAGAGCACCGTGGCAAGTGACTCTGAGAGCCATCCACTACCAGAAGCTCGAAGTCTGTTCCCAAAATACCAGCAAGCTTGAATCAAAGTCAGGATAAACCAACTCCGCATTTTATGAAGTTATAGCTAGTGCAATGAAGTCTGTTCTCTAGATGAAAAAATTTGCATGCTTTAAACAAACCTTAGATGCTGCTTGAAGATGAGCAATCCATGGTGTATTTGCACTTGTGCCTTCATAATTATAATGCTGTTTATGCAGCTTGCTTTACCAGAAAGAAGAAAGTTTATTATTTGCACTAAGTAGAAGATACTAATTTGTGCAAGCTCTTTCAAGCTTTTTTGCAGAAAAATGCTCAAACTATGCTTTAGAAGCTAGTGATTTGAAAATAAAAAAGAAACAAGGAAATAAATAAACCTAAGCACTGCTTGAGCAAATTCTTAGATGGTTGGATTATTTTGTTTGCCCTGATTAATGCTCACTCATTATTTGAAAGCTAGTTTAAAAAGAAATAAAAGGAGGAAAAGAGAAAAAGTATTTTAATTTTGTATCTTTTTCTAGCAATAAAGTTATTTATTTCATATGAGATATCTGATGTTTTCCTACCTAAAAGCAATAGGATCATGCTTACAATAGCTACAAGTCTATCATACAATAGCTACAAGTCTAAAATGGAGAGATGTATGCAATAAAGAGGACAAAAATTACTATCATTAAATATATGCATAAGATCCTGATTTTTTTTCCTGAAATCTTTGTGCAGTATGAGGATGAATCATTGATGTCTGACAAAACTCCATAACAAATATTTCAAGCAATGGCCAACTAAGAAATCAAAGCTGAATGAAAATGATTTCATTGTCCCCTAGAGAAAACTGCTGCAGCAATTTTGACAACACACACTGTTCTTTTTAAGAGTAAGTAAACAAATGTTTATGATTGATTGCATGTCTTATGGGAGAACACCATGGAATTGGGATATAAAACAGCATTTAATTCAAGAAGTAGACACAAAGACAACAAAGGAAAACAGTAAAACCAAAAAGGTAATATGGTTCTGGGCTAAGACCAAGAGAGGAAGGGTTTGGGGGTTTTTTTTTGTTTTTTTTTTTTAAACAAATGCTGGGAAATACCTGAAGAAAGTCCACTGGTAGCTGAAGTCTGATACTCCTATCTAAAATCATAGAATCATAGAATGCTTGAGGTTGGAAGGGATCTCTAGAGGTCATCTAGTCCAAACCCCCTGCACACGCAGAGGCTCCTAAAGCATGTGGCACAGGGTGGTGTACAAGTGGGTTTTGAAGATCTCCAGAGAAGGAGACTCCATCACCTATCTAGGCAGCCTGTTCTAGTGCTCTGTCACCCTCACTATTAAGAAATTCTCTCTCAAGTTCCTGTGGAACTTTTGGTGCATCAATTTGCAGCCATTTCCTCTAGATCTGGCCACCACCGAGAAGAGGCCGGCCTGATCCTTCTTGCTCCCTCCCTTGAGGTACTTGTACACATTGATCAGGTCCCCTCTCAGCCTTCTCTTCTTTAGGCTGAAGAGGCCCAGCTCTCTCAGCCTCTCAGCAATT
>PTEX01000527.1:0-16967 GCA_003342815.1 Eudromia elegans | reverse complement strand
AAAAAAAAAAAAAAAAAAAAAAAAAAAAAAAAAAAAAACACAGAATTAAAAGCTGATTATGCTAGTCCAACGACAACGACAGATGACAGTGAGAACCGAACTAGTTTATGACTGCCTATAGCTGGCAGATACCCTCATCTGAGTGTTTCTGAGAGCCGAGAAACTTGAGATTTCCATAATCTTCCTTGGAGAGAGCCTACTGCATGTCAAGTGCATGGGAAATGCCGGGTCCCTGTCAGTGCTTAATTGTTCATATCGTCCAGAATTCACAAATACGCAAAACTCCTCATCAATGTCAGGAAAATGTTTTTGAAGACGTGGTGGCTTCAAATGAATTTCCCTCCCTCTTGCCTTAAAAGAGTGTTGGAACTGAGTCTTTCTGAAGCACTGGGTGAAAATCTTCTCAGTTATGAAATTCCTCAGCATCTGTAGTAAGCAGGTTTGTGTTTTCTTACACAAAACAACAATACTTTGGTTAAATTTTGGCTGTTGAAGATGAACAGGTAGAAGACAAAGGAATGAGATGGGGCATTGTGGAGAGAAACAAGGAAACCAGAACAACTCAAACAATTTCTCTGCTTTCTGGGAGCTCAGTTTTCCAACCTTCTCCTCTTTAGCAGTTCCTGTCCCATTGAATAGGGTATATCAAATTGTAGCCTAAGGGACTATATAAGGGAAATGATGAGTTATCTCTGTAAGGTGCATTAATGGCTGGTAGATATGAACTTTCTATAAAATCACAGTAGTATCTTCAAAGATATTTTTGATTTACCACTACTCTACAGTAAAAAAGATATTTCCTCTAGCTCTTAAAGAAAGGGAAAACAAAACAAAACAGAACAACAACAAAAAAAGAGATCTTGTGAATCTCGAAGAAAATGCCTCAGATTAATGCCATTGGATAATTTATTACACTAGTGAGCATACAATTCATTTTCAGTATAAAACACTAACAAAAACCCAAAAGCAAATACAAACAGGCATTTAAAAATAGAAAATAATAGAATAAAAATAGAAAATTTAATCAAGAAATATATATTTCCCTTTGTAACTCTCAGTAGTAGTTCATGTTGCGTAGAGATGCTAAACGTTGAGCGAAAAAAAATTGAGTCTTAAGGGTCAGCTATTTTCATGATCATGCCTTTGCTGATAGTCCAGTACAACTTCTACCAAATGGAGAAAGAAAAATCAGACCTTTCACATAGATTCAACTAGTGCTCAGTAAACTGAGAAAAGAAGAAAAAAAAATAGTTATTGTGCAGCAGAAAAGTATTTATACAAGATATTCTTTAGCAATGGGAAATGTTAAAGCTAACTAGATGTGTCCAAAAAGCTGAAAATAAAGCTTGATCAATTCTCAAATTGCATAAAATTTGAACAGAAACATGGGAACAGCTAAAAAATATCAACGTCTTCATTATTAACTATTTAGAACAAGGTTTCCTGTGTTTATTTTTATTATCTCAAGTCAAGGAAAATGGAGTGCACTGTTAGCCGAGAAAGAACAGGACAGAAGGACGAAGTAAGAGACTAAGCTGCAAAAACTAGTTGTACAGGTGCACAGAGATGGCTGTGTAATGGATCAAGGCAAACAAATTATGCAAAGATAGTATCCATTGATTCCGAAAATACAGATCCAATTTATAAACATGGTGCTGTTTTGAGAGCTTATATGCAGAATTTAAATTTTATAGTAGTGATATAAAAACAAAAATAGCGTAGAATAAATAAGTAGGCCCAAAATCAGCTGTTCACTGAAATTTTTACATAGCTTCAAATAAAATAGGAGTGTTTGAAATACATAAAAATTGTCCTTCTAGGTGATGTATTTACATGTGTGAACGTGATGTAGATAGTCTTCTTCTCTGGAGATATTCAAGACCAGGATTGAATATTGTTTGGATTGTTTGGATGCAATCCTGTTCCACATGATCTGGGTGACCCTACATGTGCAGGGCAAGTGGATTAGATTATCTCTAAAGGTCCCTTTCAACCTTGATGATTCTATGATATAATATCTGTAACCCAGCTAAAGTGAAAATCATGTGCATGACTATAACCTTCATGTTTTTCTCTGTCACCTCTGATCCTGTCAAGTTCTAAGGCAAATTCTGAAAAAAAAAGTGTTTGAGATTTTTTATGTAGGTATGTTCTTTTAATTGTGTAGTTCAGGTCTTCTCAGCAGCAGCTGAAAAGATTATTTATTTGCCTTTGTTTATTTTTTTCTCCCCTACTTCAAACCCACAAACTCAATTTTCTAGGTAAAAGGCAGGCCATATTCTTTTTATCTCTTGCAACTGCAATAACAAAGGTTCAGTAATTGGAACTTCCCTACTGAATCTGTAAGTGATGTGTGAGCAAGGGCCAAATCCATAGCATATTACTAGAGGTGTTCTGACTCTGATGAATTTCTTATAATTTAGTTCAGTCAGCAAAGCAGGCAGATATGGATCTGAATATGCACAGAAATTATTGCTTAAGTCAGACCATGCCATTTTATTCAAAGACAATTTTCAGTATAAAACTACTTTTCATTGCACTCGTAGGAGGGAAGTAGAAAAATATTATAATGCTTACACTGTTGTGTAAATCAAAGGTATGGTTGTACTTTGAGTGTGGTTGTCTGGCTCTTAAACTGCATCTGGAAGAAAAGATTAAGGAGATACCAAATACAGCCGACAGAGAGGCAAATGCAAAATCAGCTGCATAGAAATATTTCCAACATGAAAACAGGATTAAAATACTAGAAAACATGAAAATTCTTAAATGGCATATGGTTATATATACAGAAATATAATAATATGAATATATAATAATATATAATAAATAATATACAATATATTAATGTATTATATGTAATATATATACTATATATAAGATAATAATATAAATATATATAACCATGTACAAATGGTTATATATATAGAAAGATTTTCTGTCTCTTTGTTTTTACACAAGTATAGAGAGAAAGAAGGATGTGAATTCTCGCATGCTTAATAGGATGAGAGAATTCATTTATTTCCTTTATTTTCCTCTTTCTTTCATTTTTAATTTGATCATTGGCTTAATTAATAGTAACCTCTGAGTTATTTTGCTTCCTAAAATGTCACTGTGGGAATTTTTGTAGATATTTGAAGATATCTTGCGTGATTCTTCTCCATAGACTTATATCCACCTGGGCAAGGGACGTGTCACACCACTAAGACAGGCTCATAAATAGCTGGTAAATATATTTGATGAAAGGGACATTGCTTTAAAAATGTGATAGAACCCTTGTCTCATTTTTATTTGAAGAGCTCCAGAAAGTAGCAACAAACATAAAGTCAGAAAAGATCTAATAACCAAAACTGCATCATTAAAATACTGTTAAAATGTAGTAACTATCTAGAATACTAATTTAACTCATCAAATATTAATTTAATTGAAATTGTTCCAAGAATCACACACAAATCTTATTCCTTGCTATGAAACAGTTGACTATCTATTTCAGGATCTTATCTTAAATAGCAGCCAGTGTTTATCAGCAGGTGTAAGAAACTTTGTATTTGTTCATTATGTCTTAAGTTTTTCTAATACAATATTAGATAGAGATTGTTCTACATCTTCATGCATGAAAAATTGTACTTTTTAAAAAATGTTCCAGATTTTGCACCATAGCTTTGTATTTTTTAGTTTGTATATTACCTTAAAGGCAGAAAAAAAACTCAGAAGATATATAAAATAAAAAAAGAAATAAAGTAGAAATTATTTCAGTAGCAGATTTTAGTAGCAGGATAGATTTTCTGCATTTGTTTACCAAGATAAGTTTTCTAATTTCTAATTATAATTTCTAATTATAATTTCTAATTTGTAATCTAATTCTAATCTAATTATAATTTCTAATTTCTAATTCTAATTTCTAATTTCTAAGTCAAGTTTTCTAATTTCACATTGAAATTCTCATATGTAAAAAGTACAAAGAGACATGCGTAGAGCCTAGAGATTTCCCGTAGGCTGAAAGTTTATTAAAATGATGAGAAAGAACTTTTATCTATTGCACTGAAATCTCTGTTGTCGTATATGGAAAATTCTGAGAAAAAGAAAAAAAAAATGTTTCATTTTACTTCTCAGTAAAAAGACATTGATCTTAGAGGTAAGTAATTTATCCTTGCTATATCTTTCAAAAAGTATCTTTTCTGTCAAAAGTTTTGTCAAAATATCGGCAGCATTTTCTCTCAAAGATTCACCTTACTTATGATCAACCTGTGAAAATCTGCTTTTAAAAAAGACTATTTTCATCTCTGTTTTATAAGTTGATGCTCTTCCAGTGTATTAATTCTGAACCTTGCCAAAAACCTGTTTAAATGCCTCATCCCTGTCCTCCTGCTTTCTCTTATTTTAAATCTCTCTTTTTTTTTTTTTTTTTTTTTTTTTTTCCTTCTGTTTGGGACTTCAAGGATTACAAGGGCTGTTCATGGACATAATCAAAACAGTAGATGTCTGCATTTTGATCCTTTCCAAGGATATGAGAGCATACACTGCATAGCTTTTTACAAGTCAGAAGAAGCAACAGTGGGCTGTTGACAATTCATGTCTAAATTAATGTAACAAGAATAACCAACAAAAAATAATCCACGGCACTAGATTTAGATATAAAACCTCTTTATCTAGGCTGTCTGGGAGCTCACATGTTAAGCATCCCAGGAAAGCTTTTTTAGATTTTTTTTTTTTTTTTTCATAAATATTACTCCCTCATCTGAAGAAACTGAACGTCTCGAAATAAAGAAGCTGCTTAGACTTCCACACAGCATCTGTGTGGATTGTCAGTTATATAAGTAGGGACAGTGACCCTATTTTGGTTGAAGAAGACACATTGTCGGGACAAAAACACCAGCTTCAGAGAGATATTAGACATTCCCTGATATCATTGTGTTGTCTCTCCCATCTGCTTGCAGTGAATATAGTAAGAGCAAATTCACAGATAAGCATCTCACCTGCTAAATAACAACAGGACTGTCTCTGAACTGTCATATACAGAGCAGTGGATCACTTGAAGAATTGGTTTATCCTGGTAATACAGACAGAAACCTTCAGAACAAACATTTTAAAATAGGACTGCAATAATTACTTTTGATCAATGCACTCTAAAATAGTGATATTGCAAGAGAACCAAGCCTAAAAGATGAATAATAAAGCACTTTTCTCTCTACCTTGGGAACACTAACATCTGACAAGCTCTACTTAACCATGTGGCAAAGGTCTGTCCATCACTTCTCCTTCATTTTGAGGATTCTGGAATTTATTTGCCTCTCTGTGTACAAAGGTGGAAACAGATAATCAAGAAAGGACAAAAAACTGATATGAGACACACCTTTATTTGTACTTTAGTAGCTTACACAGAAATGTGAAAAACCTGAATTCATGTAGAGGAAGGGCAAATAGTTACTCCATTTTTCCCCTTTCCTCCTATTTTCATCCTTGATTCCTAATGTCTGTAAATGCTGACTATCAATCAATCAAAGACTACAAAGCTTAGAAAAAAAATGGGGAAGATGTGGAATAATTTATTTCAAAAATCAAACCCTAAACTCTTTGCTGCTGTCATTGGCAATGAGCAAAAGGAATTATCGGCATGTAGTGGCTGATGATGCTTGTGCAGTGTGCTGTGAGAGAGAAGTTTCAGCCAGCTACTCAGCACTAAATTCTAGTATCAGTAGGTTAAATATATGCTGATCTTATGGAGCTCAATGAGTGTCACCATAAATAGTCTCTTCTATACGTTATGGGATAGTGACCTGGATTTCTGGCAATAAGATTGGAGAAAGTGTCCTGTTCCATGTTTTTTTTTCTTTTTTTTTTTTTTTTTTTTTTCAAAATTAGTGGAAAATATTTATCTCAAATTTTCACTGAATGCAAACATTTGGCCAGGTTGTAGGCAGTCTGCTTTCTGCACTTTGTGCTGACTTTACTTAAAATCTTTTGCATGGTGTTAGTGTGTTGATTGCTTAGAGATTTCTCCACCTTCTCCTCATAAACAGGGTGAAAACCTGTAAAACAGTAGAAAACTCAGAAAACTGATCTATCACCCTACTGATCTGTAATGATGATACAGGTTAACTTGACCTGTAAGGATTTCAGAGATTACTCCTATATTTTCCCTTTATTCTTTGTCTTATTTTTACTGTGGTCAAAGTAACTATATAATGGAAATGAAATGCACCCCGATTTATTTCTGTACTCAGGTGAATCACTCCTCCAGTGCACCTATATTTAAATAGGCATACTTTGATTTTTTCTTCCACTGATCTCCAAGGTTGGTTGTAAAATGGTATCAGAATGCAGTGGTGTCTGAACTAAGCCATAGAGCTGGGAGTCTGATCCTAAATACTAATAGTAAATAGTCAATAATCAGGTAATCATACCTGATATATTTTCTTTGAAATGTAGAATATTTCTCTGATTTTAAAAGAGAACTACGATTTTGCCCATCAAATAATTGTGTCTAGTTGTCTCTTGGTCAGTGAACAGTTGATTCTCATAGAAAATGCTACTGGATATAAAAGTAACATGGTAGTACAGAGGAAAGGAAAAACCTGTAGGTGTTAATTTGTCAGAGATATTTTCCCCTTGCTAAACTATGAGACAGAATATAATTTCAGAATTGTAGGGGTGTGAAATGCCACTTTTAATAAATAATAAATAAATGTCATCCTGCTGTTCCTTTGTGGGGTTTTTTTGGTTCTTTTTTTCTTTTTATTTTGAATTAAAAAGAAAAAGACATAACCCATTAAAAAGAAAAGGAACAGAACAAGAAAAAAAAAAGAAAAAGAAGAAGAATCTTATCTTTCCTCAGGCAGTCTGGAAGATTATATTACGGTGTTTGACTATTGATTTTCTTCTAGCCCATAGTTTTCATAGATCTGTGATTCTGTGAATATTACTACATCCTTTACCTAGCTAGGAGCTAAGTAAGCAGAGGACTGAATTACACGGTTTGAAATTCGGCCCTACAACTTGGAGCTAGATGCCCACCCGACCTCTAGTGTTAACAGAAGCCTCACTCTAAAGATTAGAGCGACATCAACTTTACTTGCAGCATAAACAAACAGCTTAAGAGAGATGGAAATTTCCAGAGATATCATTTCCAAAAAAGAGGATAGATCATTGTGATATTGTGGTGCATTTGGGTGCTTTGTTTCAGGAAAACACAGTATGCCACTCCAGAGGCTGGGCAGAGACCTCAGCTAAGAAATACAGTCATTAAAAGAGATTGGACTCTTCCTATCACACTGAGGCCACCAGCAACTGTAAAGTAAGCTGCAAAATTTCACACATATTTAACTCACTGTCATGCCCATGCTTAAAATGCCCGATAGCAATCTGTCATCCAAGGTCTTTGTATATATGCAATTTATCTGGGAACCACCACTGGTTTTATTTACAGCGTTTTTACACAAGCAGTGATTTGTTTAGTACATTAATCACAGTTTAGACTTATTTTTCTGGAATATAAATGTACACAAACTTAGAAACTGAATAGATTTTTCTCTATAAAAAGAAAGAAAGAATATTTTGCTTTCCAGCTTGTTTTTCTAGTAAAAGTGCAATACATTGACAAATATATAACTTTGGGGATAAGACATGTATTTTATATTTATATTATTATCTGGAAATAGAAAAGATATGTTATATATTTTTGTGCTTTCTCTGTTTTATCCCTTTTGTTGGTGGTCAAAGGGATGCAGTGTTCTTCTGTTGTGACGGTTATGCTCCTTCTCCATATATTTTCTGCAGACTATGCCTGCTAATACCAACTTAGCAGAAAGAGAAAAGAAAAAAAAATGAGCAACCGCTTGCGCTTGCAAGGCCAAACAGATGCCACCTGTGGATAATGAAAGGAGAAACCTGTCTGTTTTGGAGAAAAGAGAGGGTCTAGCTGCTGTCTAACGAAGGGAGGAATCCGTCTACTGTCTGCAATAAGTGTAAACTTGCAGATAACGAACTTATTTGCTTCCTGAGGCTGGTTTGGACCGGTCTTGTTTTTGCRAAGTGRACTGTCACCCCAACTGCGCATGCGGGAGCAGAAAGGGTCAAAAATTTAGTAGGAGAAAGGTGACTTTTTACGTCAAAACGACCCCCGGAGACCACCACCCAAAAVCAGTGCGCAGGCRYCAAGAGGMRGAGACTAATTTGAATAGGAAGCGGGAAAAGAAAATGAATATGTATTAGTATGACTATGAGTCAATCATCTTATCCCATAAATATGGACAGCYCGATGAGCCCCTTTGGAGCTCTCCTTGCATAGCAGCRGGCTGCATGCCRGGATCTCCCCTTGAGCAGGGACGCCTCTCGAGATTCCTCCCCGGGGATAAGAGATCTTTGCACGACAGACTTGTGGTAAGTGAACTTTGCGTGCTTCTGTTAGAATCGATCGAGAATAGAGGAGAGCCTTCTTAACCGAAGGGCTCGCCTGCCAGGAACAAAGCCTTCCTAACGGAGGGTCTGGCATAGAGGATAAGGAGAGCCTCCTTAACCGGAGGGCTCGCCTGCCAGGAAAGAAGAAGCCTTCCTAACGGAGGGTCTGGCGTATAGAATAAGTATAAGAAGGAGAGCCTCCTTAACCAAAGGGCTCGCCTGCCAGGGCAGAAGCCTTCCTAACGGAGGGTCTGGCGAGTGAGGAAGAGAAGTCTCCCTCACATAAGAGATCAATTATAAGAAATGCCTTTCTACAGCAGAATAGTTTGAACCATAATGCATTCCCTATAGCCTGCTATTTTCTTCTCTCCTTCTCTCTCCTTTTGTGCTCATTTTATTCTGTAACTGTGTATAAAATCCCTTAGATAAAAACTGTTGACCAGGTCTGGGACTAAGATCGGATCCGTCTGATCTGAACCTCGTGACCCAACGAGAGGGCTTCCCAAATAATTCTGAACCTCCATACGGTAAATAATCATAAGTGCCCTTGCCATACCTCGCAAAATCATTGTTCTATCAATAAATCTATCATTATCAATTTCACCCGAGTGAAGTGCATTTTGTCGTTCACTCCCTCACCGCTCATTCCGTGACATCTGTTGCTCTTGAATATATAATGAATTTATTTCAAGTCAGAAGCGTAAGTTATTTTTAATGTTTAAAATGACCTCCATCTTCTGGTGCAGATTAGAGTATGAAATTATTACCCTAAAATGATCTGTTGAACCACTTAATTTCAAAAACATTCCCTATTTATCCAATTTTTGTCAGTTTGCTATACATGTACAATTGAGTGGAATTAGACCCATTGTGAAAGTAATTTCAGATAGAATTTCATGTTTAAAACATCCTATTAATCATTTAAACATATCTTATCTTATGCACATTGACCACTATTTAACTACTAAATTCCTACTACATACTACTACTACTACTACTACATTCAGGAAAGAAGAGAAAGACAGGACAACAGAAACACCTGATCTTTATGGGAAGTTCAATCTTTTTTTATTTTTTGTTTATACTTTTATTTATACTTTTTCTAGGAATGTATACATGAAAAATATTTACTTTTTCTTTGAGAAAAGCAGTTTAATGAGTCACCAAGAGCAAAAAAGTTATCCTCACTCTTCCCATGTAAAGTATGCAAAACTGTGCAAAATTATTCATCGGTAATTTCAAAAATCTCAGGCATTTCTAAAATCAAGCAAATGAAAAAACCCAATAACTGTACTTCTGCTCCCATTTACACTATTAGAAGTCAATGTTTGCATTGGAAATGTAAATAGATCAAATGATCCAAGCTACATTACTCATATTTGTAATGCATATGCATTAAACATCAGCCTTGATCCCAAAATATTTTAACCAAAGTTACACTAGTGGGCAAAGAAAGAGTGATCTGAAGATTTGCATGCATGGACATGTAAAAAGAAAATTTGTTGACCTCTAGCATAGTTGCCTACTGAAAGTCTTGCATAGCAACCTCTTCTTATAAAATTATCTACCATCTCTGAGTAGTATGGACATTATCCCATATTAGTGGATGATTAGTTTGTCTTAGTTACACATATGTTTGCCAGAGTTGCCCAGATGGGAGCAGTGGATTGTATCTGTAAGGGATGCCATCAGTTCATGGGAAACTAGCTAGTGGAGAAGACTACAGTGCGCATTCCTAGCAATAGGAACAAGCAATCACTAGCCTATTGGACCTTATGATTTCATCATTATTTTTCCTCTGATTACTGAGACCAATTTAGGTTCTTAATTCTTATATTCAAAATATTCAGTGATATGGTCATAATACATTTGAAGATCAGCCTACTAGACCAGAATGAAGACAGAATTTGTAGTTCATCCATTCAGGTACAAAAATGGAGCTCTCTGTCCAACATTAATGTTGTCCAACATGAAACGATATGTTTTCATATGATACTTATATCTCCATCTTCCTTTTGGCATTCATTTATGCATGCACAAAATGCCAGTGAACTTTGCGATTTTATTAATTGCAAAAAGCTAGAGAAGAGAGATATATGATCACTTAGCAGCCCATTGTTTTCAGTCTCAAGGAGCTTAACGTTAAAAATGTGTCTCACCAATCATTGAAAAATTGGTTTGCAGAAATAAATAATCTTTAATATTCACCTCTCAACTTATATACTCACTGTATTGAGAAGTATATATTGCAGAGAGAGTTCTCTCCATGATATTTGTCATGAAAGAAAATATTTTGTGCACGAGTTAGTACTGTAATTAGTTGCTGGTTGTAAATCTCTGAAGGCAAGATTTTCATAGTTGTTTTGAGACTGATTTAGCAAAACAGCCAATCAGTATTAAGTGACTGAGAGGTTTTCAGATTGTTTGAAAACCTCTATGGCTGATTTAGACAAACAGCCCTCAGAGATTTGTATGTCCTTGTTAAGTACTGATTAGGAATACAAAGGTGTATCAGAAAAAGACCTATATAATCTCTGGGAAATAAATTAATATTTTATTTTGTTTATGATAAAAAAGAGTACTCTTATATTACATTAATTAATAATAACAAGATAACACATTGAGAGAATATTTTGTCTACATTGCTATAGGTTTAGGGGCACTGGTTGCAGGGGGAAATATATGAATGAGGGGATATAGATTAAATTAAAGGGTCTATGAGTCATAAATTTTAGGATGTAAACTAACTTAAAATAAGTAATGAGTTAAATTCTTTAGGATTTCACAGGATTTACTTGACTGAAAAATTAATTCCTAGGCTAGAAGATATCACCTGTTGCTCTTGTTTTCAACAAAATTTCTCAATTTTAATTTTGAATTTCATTAAATCATGTGATCACATCTCTCCAGCAAGGCTGCAGCATAAAGTTTGCATTACTGTGAATAAGATCAGGGTAAATGACTTAGTGAAGAAATAAAGCTAATATTTATCAGTATTAAACATGTAAATTAGGTTATCAGTATTAAAAATGTAAATTAGGTTTTATATGACACTGCCTAACCTGCAGTGTTCACAATTATGTTAAAATAAGAATGCGAGTTTCTAGAGTTTAAAATAGGGTTATCTAGAAGCATTTGTTGCTGTTGTTGTTCATGGAAACAAAAATGTCCTAGGAACACGATGTTATATCTCAAAACACATCTATGACACCTATTTTGCTTTTTAAGAGGTTTTGCTTTTCTATTAGTCAGCAGGATACAAATTCTGTATCAGGTGTTTTAATGAAAGCATGTTTCAGTTGTTGTCTTCTATAGGTTATAAGGGAATATTAGATTGCTTTATGCTGCTGCATATTAGATTGCTTTATGTTACTGCAGTAGTATGAAGTGACTTGACAACTATCTCAAAGCACTATAAAACGGATTTCTTTTTTTTATCATGCAGAGACCTGAGAACAAACCAGAATGTTTCTAGGGCTTGCTAAACATAAAGACTAGGCTCACTGGAGAGGAACACAATCTTGGACTGTTTTTCTGTGCGTTTCGTATTCTAGCAGACATCTAAAGCTCTGAGAACAGTTTTTCCTCTGCCTTGTCCAGGGAAGGTGGGCATATAAGTCATTTTGTCTTTGCTTCCACCATCCCTTTATACATGTGAAATGGAAAAAAGTACAGTAGAAAACTGTACTCCATAAATCTTCAAATATACAGTATTTCAAGCTCATTTGTTCTTTGGAGGTATAAGTTTCCTGATAGTCACCTAGCAGTTGCAGTAGTAGTAATATAATATTTTGTTCTTGTTGACTATTATAATCACTCTTCTACAAATCCTTTTAATACTACTACAATATTGCTGGATATAAGCCTGAGGAAAAAGAGTAGTCCCTATAATATTTTTAGAACATTTTTTTTTCTTAGACAATTTCAATGTTCTTCAATAAATTGAACTTAAAGCTTAGTGGGTTTTGAATCAGTTATGGTTAAATCCATTATTCATGGGCAGAGAAATACAGAGATCAAGATGCTAAGAAATGAAAGTGTCCCTAGAATAAATTGTTACTTCCCAGCTCTCGATGCCACAGTAAATTGTTTTCACCAGGACAAGTGTAGGGATTCATGCCCAGTCTGACATCACATAAAGTTCATGAGTGTCTATTCTTGTTTTGCAGGAGGAGAAAAGACAATGATACAAGTGCTGTTTAAAGCAGTAAGATTACAGCTTTCTACAGAAGCTGTGGGTCTGATGGAAACAAGCAGGTGAGATAATACTACCTGATTTACACAGATCAGGCTAAAGTAATGTTTTGTCATCCTATTATCACCAGCCTGACCTTCTGTCTTTACCGGTTAATAATTTTGTATGCAAGTAAATAGGTTGCCACACAGGGAACTTTTTTGCCTCTTATCCTCTTTTGTAGCACCTCCTAGGATGAAAAGAATACGGCTAGATGGCAGTAACAAARGTTCCTGACTTTTTCTGAAAAGGGCAAAGGGAGACTTAAGAATATTGTGGTCAGAAAACTGAATTGCTTTCTTAAACACATGCCAAGATGTGGGCTCATGTAAAAGAGTAGCAGGTTAAGTAAAAAAGCCAGATAAGTGGACTGTGCACGTTAATCATAGCACAGATATTTGACAAAATGCAGATATTTCTTTGATATTTTGAAACAGTTCTACTCAACTGTGTCTCTGCAGGCTATCCTTGCAAGCCTCCTCGAAACTCTGGGGTATACTTGTTCTGTCTTTTGAAATACCTGCCACAAGAGTGTCATATTATGAGCTATGCTTCCATACACTCTGGAACCACGCAGTTCCTGAGTTAATTACTAACCTGGAAATCTATCTGAAGTGTAAACTTGTAGGCAGAGCAGATAGCATAGGGCAGGTCAGAGAAATGTTACTGCAATGTGAGCATCAAAAAATCTATAGATCAGCCCATACAATAACAGAAAAGGAGAAACATATTAACATATATTATAAAAGATTGACTCAAACAAGAGTTTCAATTAACAGTTTAATTTTGTTTTGACTTTATTTCAAGATTGGAAAAATATGTACTGCCTAAGGGTATTAACTCCTCTTAGTGGTTTTTGATTAATTAGGATACTCCCATATGCTATTTCTTTCCTTTTATGTTACCTAGAATTTGAATACACTGAATATACTCCTAAGACAGGAAGACAAGTTACAATGTAAGGTTTCATTCTTCTGAGACCTAGAAGTGACTTAGAATAAGTTGCAATCCTGATATACTTAAAAAATGACATGAATTTGTATTTGGTGTTATATGCAATCACTAAKGTTTCTAATGAATAGTTACTCAGAGAAAAAGAGGTTCAGACAGATTGGAGGMAGGTCTAAAGTTTTCAAATTAGGGAAGAAGTATTTCAGTGCATTTCAATGAGGTTAAGACCTTTGCTTTCTGTCTCATTTAGGCTGCTACAGAGTCTGTGCAGAGTGCAGATGGGAAACATGATACTTGGAGACTGTAGAAACATCTGCAGGCTCAACCCCCAGCAATGCTACCTCTGCCAACAATTGGGGGTGGTTTTGTTAAGTGGTAATGGATGACAAGAAAGTTTGAGGGGCCAAGGCATGCCATACTAAGCTAAAAGTTGAAAATATTTGTTTGTTTGTTTTAAGGAATAGTCACTGTACAGTATCCTCAACAACTTAGTAGTGAGTGTGTGTAAGCTTGTTTTCAAATATCTGTCTACATAACAGCTAAAGTGGCAAACCCAGAAGTTTTCCTTTGTACGAAGATGTCTCATCAAGTTTTGTCTGCTATATCCAACAAAATCCTTTTGTACCACATATCTAGAGCAATGCACATAATATACCGTGCTATTTATGTGTAAACACATTAAGATATTCTCAGGTGTCACTGGGATTCAGAGTCCTCTCCTGTTTTCTCTCTGAGGGTAAGTCCTGTTAGAAGAAATAGAATATAACTATGATATTCCATGTTTCAGATTTTATGGAAAGTTTTTTTCAGCTAATAATGTCACAGATTATTATATAATTGATTATTATAATACCAAGAAAATTTATATATAAAAGGAAGATCGTATGGCTGGGAATAGACTCAATTAGCAAAGCAATCTGATGACTGAATTTGAAGAATACATGATAAAAGACAGATGGCATTGTCATACTCTGTTTTTCAATAGAATGCTGATGTCTCTTTTTTTTTACTTAAAAGTTAGACTTTTGCTGAAATTTGATATTAAGCATTGCTAGGTATATAGGCAGCTCATAGGTGACCTCTGGCAAGTCAATTAAAACTCATTTTAAGCAGTTTAGTCCAGCTTAATGTGCCTCCAATATATAGACAAGTGCCTAAAAGAAAGCTGAGAGGATTGAGCTGGTACTCTGGGCTGAGATTGCCAAGACTGTGGTGTGCTGGAGTCACATTGGGGTGGCTCTTGTCACAATCTAGAGGCTAGATCCTGGTTAGATCATTGTGCTAGTCGCTCTGTGAACCCATACCCAGAACTACTTTTTGTCTCAGATAAAAGATGAAAACAGACAAAAATGAGCAAAGGTGAAGTGAGTCTCCAACTTCAGATTTCCTGACCAAAAGTGGTAATAGAAGGCAGAATAGAGACTATGGCAATTCTCTTTACAGTAACTCTGGAAAAAGATTCCAAAATATCAAAATTTTGGTTTCATTGTTTTTAGCAAATTTCCAAGTATACTAATACTGGCAAAGGTTTCATCAGAATATTTTTTTGTTTGTTTAATAATCTGAAAATGAATTCCTTTTACTTTGCCTATAAAGGAAATTTGTGTTTAAGAATCAAAAGGTATTGTATTCAGTTTAAATTTTTCACATTCCAATAAACTCCGCTGTTCTGTAAAATAGGATCATGAAATGTGAGCAAGGATCTACTAATATAACTTGTGCAGTTCATTCTTTTTTCCCTTTTCATGCTCTTTGCCTTGGAATCCACTTCCCGTTAACTTCAGAAATATCTAGAATAATGAAAAGTATAATTCATGAGCAGTTGTATGGGATCAAGATATTTCATAGAATTTTAGACCCTCTGGATCTTCAAATTGTTTGTTTTCATCAGCCAATTCTGAGCCAAAGAAATATGCTGGCATGATCTCAGCTAGTCATCATTCTGCTCTGAATAAAACTCCTAAAAATCCATTAGAGTAATTATTTTCAAAGAAACAGCAGAGTGTGGACCTTGCTACCAGTCTCAGATAGGCAACGAAAGAAAAGAACAGTGTAAAGAAATCTCTTTTTTGTTGTTTTTGCTTTTTGCTTTTATTCAGTGACTGGTCACTGGAATGCAGAGAAAGCTGCTTTGGAGGCGAGGAGAACTAAGGTTCGAGCGGGTGCCACTTGTGCTGCCCAACTTGTCGCGGTTCACACCATCCGCCTGCGGTGAAGGCTTCAGAAGCAGGAGGGAAGTGAGTGGGTGACTGGTGCAGGTGAGGTCTCTGACAAACACTAGCTACCGCCTGCAGACTCTGCTCTGCATTTTCCAGGCTGTGCAAGCGTCCTGCTCCCGCCTGAGCAGCATGCAGCTGTGCTGAAGCACATCACCGAGATACAGGAGGAGACTTCCCATCAGCAGCCCATGCTGATGAGTAGCAAGGAGCAGCTCTCATCCTGCCACTGAATAAAACCAGGTCATTCGTACTGGCCGGTCACTGGCCTCCAGTTGCTCTGCAGACTGCTGCACTACATGCTGTGCTGTATATACAGCCTATGTATGCAGCCTTTGTGTTTCTCTTTGTTGCATCATGTCTTTAGTTTTTCCCTGGAGATTTTTCAGATGTATTCGTGAAACCTGAAGTGTGCCTCTCATTTCATTCATGGGATGTTTTCTGCTTGTGCCTTTTTTTTTTCCCCCTCAGAGATTACATCATGCTTTTCCCTCTATACTTCTTATGTTTAAAAGGAGCATATAAATACTTGCTAAAAATGATCCACAGCTGACTGTCAGTATCTCTGAGAGGACACATTCCTATACAGAAATGCCTAAAAATGCCCAGGCAGACAAATTGTTGACTGCAGGAATTCCTTCATGGCTACTTTTTGCTCCACATATAAATTATAAGAACTTGATCTTCTCTCATCAGTTAAAGAAAAGCTTGCATATTACAAATAGTTCATGTTTATCACTCATATTAAGTATTCTGCAGGTTACAGGTGCAGGGAACACTGACCATCCCATTTCCAATGTTAATCATCAGAGTCTTTTTCATATTTTGATGGTGGTGCTGCAAGTTGCCAATATCCTCTTGGAATCATGAGAAAACCAAATAAAGCAAGACAAACTCCCCATAATACTTGCACCACTTTTCTTTAGATATACGTTAAAGTAGGATTCCCAACTAATTTTTTAGGAATAGATTTTATGAAATGTATTTAATCAGCCTGAATTGTTTTTGCAAAAATTCCCATTTGCACCATTTTATGGATAAAGCAGCTTCACACATATGAATGCAGTAGAGAAGTGCTCCTTGATAGGAAAAAAATCTACAACCTTAGACCAGGGAAATCTCTATAGGTAATGGTGAAATTCCTTCTTTTTATACAAAGATTATACAACTCA
>PTEX01000526.1:104961-130037 GCA_003342815.1 Eudromia elegans | reverse complement strand
AGGCCTTGGAGGCTACGGGAGCTCTGGATCCTTGGGGAGCTGCGGTTCTGGAGGCTGGGGCTTTGGCCACCGCTACCTCAACGGCAACTGTGGGCCCTGCTAAACCCCACGCTTGGCACCACCACACAACAAGGAGAGCTCCCAAAATGCAGCGGCATCTCCASASCCMTGGCACCCACCAAGGCATCACTGCTGTGTGACAGAGCAGYTCTCCATCCWWYCTRCTGCGTCACGACCCGTGCTTGGTTGCASRCTGCACCTCTGCATGGGGAGTGTGGCCCCAGTGGGACCAGGATCCTGCTCTTTCCCATGTTCCTTCTCCCTTGCGAGCCAAAATAAAAACTCTCTTGCATTGCAATGTTGAGTCCTGGTGCTTCTTCCTCACTCCTCACCTATCCCCACAGTAGCAGCCGACATGGCACTTTGCTCTCTGCTCCTGCAGCATCTTTCTTGTGACTGTGGGCACTTTGATTGGYCCATCTTAAGGAATACTCACCCTGGTGCTGGTCCTTGGAGAGCGTGGCCTGTTAGCTCTCCCCTTACCCTGCATCAATTATCCCCCATGTGTTTCTAGGTATCTCTCTTCTCTGTCAGTAGCTTTTTCATTCCTTTACTCCTCCTATTCCACATATTTCTTTGACATGTGACAATGCTTAAGCTCCAGCTCAGGGATTAGGCATCATTCACCATGTGCCTTTGCTTAAATATGTTAGGGGATACCTCAGGACTTAGAGATCACTACGTGTAACCAAAAGAAACAGTACTAACCAGCTAGTGACCTCATTCCATGGCTAGCTTGGGACAGCACGTAATCCATAAACGTATCTCGCATTCAGTGTTCCTTTTCTCAAGCCTTCCAGATTTCCCATGCTGGATATTTGGAAAAGTTCAAAGCACTTCACAGACACCCATAAGTATTTTCTATGTTCATTGTGCATTATTACTGTATTAAGTGTCTACTGCTCTTTTTAAGTGCTCCATTATTTAATAATAGTCACTTCAGAAGTGCTTGCTGAGTCATGCTTTAGTCAGAATATGATTTTATGGCCTTCAATTTTTCGTTCTGATGTGGGTCTGCCCAAACAACCACAACAGAGCCTAAAAGCTGTGACTGAGTCTTCTCATGTTGGGCACCCCATTCTACCCCAGTCCCTGCTGCAACCCAAGTTTCTGACTGCAGCTAATGAACAACCTTTAAAAAGGAACAGAGATAAGGTTAGTGAAGGTCCTGTAGGATTCAGGATTTCTATATTATTTGTAGATAGTCATTAATATTTTATACGTGTAAAATACCATTTTATTAAGAGTTCATTATTGGTGTCAGAGGGAATAACGCAATTTTTTTAAAAATGCTTAATACTCAGAMCCCCTGCTCATTTTAAGCTACTGTCTGTTCTTGCATAGGCACTTTGATATTACAAATTTAAGACTTCTGAGGCTTAATTGGGATTTCAAAACCCTGCCCAGGCTACATTACATTTGTGCCTTAACTGCATTACACTTCATACTACTAAGAATTCAGCATTGTTGCGAGTTAGATACTTCAGTAATGAATAATAGAGTCATTTTGGCCTTGCGTCAATGGATAGCACCCAGAAATAACTACATAGATCTGGCACTCCATGCTATTTTATTGTCATTGAAGCAGAGTCTCATGATGATCATTGTAAACACCTSAAGTGAGGAGACCGTGTGCTAATTTCTGCTTTGTAAATGATTTGGTGTCTAACCCCCAAGCAGTTCTCAGATGCTCCCAGCCCAAAAGCCCTGGAGAAGGAGAGGTCTTCACACCCAGCTCCCTGGATCATCCTCTGGCTGAGGAGACTCCTCCATAGGTGTTTATGACCAGCAAGATGCAACGGCAATGGCTGTAGCATCCTATGTCCACATACACAGCACCAATCCTAACRGCATCATTTTGGGGGGCAAAGAGAAAATCTTGGTACATCCAAGACAGAGGCCAATTTGAGTTACTATATGGCAACATTAATAAAATGAAACACTGATAACCAAAAGAAAACAACAAAAAAAAAACCAGAGATGCAATGATGCTGTAACATTTTTAATAAGGATGAAGCTTGTAATTCCAAATGATACAGAAAGAAGAAGCAGAAAGAATACAGATTTAGCTATATCAGTTTTGGCTTAATCCAGTTTTGCTATTTGGAGACYGATTTCCATTTTCAAACTTATCCCTTTGAGTCTAACAACACAAAACAGAGCAGAGGATGCACTTCTCTTGTGCATCTTCAGCAGAAACAAGATCAGAGACATAACTCTACAGAAAGGAGAGACGTAGTCCAYGGGTCCTTAACACCATAACCAAGGTCAGAAGTTGGCGACAATCATGGCAAGCCCTGCTTCCACTACCCCATCAGAGCTGCTTGTAGCAAGGCAGGCATTAGGGAAAGAGCAAGACAAAGTTTCGGAAATACACGGAACAAGAGGCTTTGCAGAAACACCAAGCTGCCCAAAAGGCTCTGAACTCAGAGCTCCCACAAGAAGTCCCTGTGATGGTGGATGTGAATCTCCGTGCTCATTTCCCCTTAAAACCCTCTGCCTTTAGCTGGAGTAGCAGCCGCCGTAGCTGTATCTGCGGGTGTAGCGGGAGTAGGGGTAGTAGCAGCGGGAGCCGTAGCTGTAGAGGTCACGGTAGCTGCGGTAGTTGCATGGGCTGCTGCACTCGTAGGTGCGGTAGTTGCATGGGCTGCACTCATAGATGCGATAGTTGCAGGGGCTGCTGCACTCGTAGCTGCGGTAGTTGCAGGGGCTGCACTCGTAGCTGCGGTAGCTGCAGGGGCTGCCGCAGTCGTAGGTGCGGTAGCTGTAGACCGTCCTGTAGCTGCAGGGCGAGTAGCAGGAGTCGTCGCACTGGTTCTGGTAGTAGTAAGTCATCTTGTGGATGGGGTGAGCCTGAAACACGGCAGCRGGGAGAAGAAACCCATAAGGCAACGGCACCAGGAGCGAAGTAGAACTCAAATGCATCCCAAGAGCAAATACGGGCATGCTGGCCAGAACACCCCATGCATGSCTGCTTACACATCCCAGATTTAACGCTGGGTCTTCCCCAAAATCGCTTCCTGAGCAGCCTGTTGAATTTTCCTGCCTGCCCCCAGCTGCGCTCAAGGGTCATGATTTGCAATCGGACCCCAAGAGGTTTCACCTGCACCAGAGCCCTCAGGCTGCTCATGGGGAATTTCTGCAGYGCAGAAATACTGCAGAACAGAAGCAAGATAAAACTTCAGGAAGGAGAAAGATATTTCTTGCATATTTGACACACTTTCCTCCTGCATTTTCATTAATATTAAGAGTGTCTGAAACTATGTCAGCTGCAAATACTCCTCATCAAATCACARCCTTGATTTCCAATGCACTGAACTACAGCACCTACCACTTGGTAGATCTCCCACCCCAGGAAGAAAGAAGAGGAACGGGAAGAAAAAAAGAAAAAAAATATGCAGTATGAGATAGGACAATTTCATTTAAAAGCTGTTGAGACTTACTGATTTCAGCAGGGAGCAGCAGCTGGAAGAAGCGAGTGTCCGGCTCCCGGTGGCCCCAGCTTTTATAGCGCCGCGGTGCTGCCCCGCGTGGGACACGGCTCTGCCCCGGGCGGCGGATGCAGCCATCCCAGTGACTCCTCTCATCCAGGCACCGCTTTTCCCCCCCCGGGGGTTTCCGACTGCTGCTCCGATGCCACAACAGCATCCCGCAGCCCTGGAGGCTCTTTCACCTCCCTGGACGGAGGGTAATGGGTCCTGGTGCCGCCGCACGAGCAGGTTTGCTCTGCTCGGTAGCCACGCTGGAGGCAGCACGGGGAGCAGGGATCATCAGGTGTCTCATTTTGGGCATTTTATGATGTTCATAGAACCCCTTCCAACACTTTCTGTAGCAGAGGGAGAAGGAYTTATTAATCTTTGCAATGCCTACAYACTGAAACCAACTGAGAACTGGCCTATAAGCTTTACAGCAGAATTTTCGTATATATTTTAGTAGAAATAACCCTTAGAGATTCCATTCTGAAGCCTGAAATTACCTGATTAATAGAGGGCAGAAACAGAACATGATGCTCATTTTTAGCATCTACATTACATAACAGCGGGGCGTTTTCAAGAATGAAGCAGTAATATTTAAATAACTAAACTCTTYGTGCATGGAAATCTTTAATAAGTATTAATGAAGGCTTTAATATTCAAAATCCCAAAAAGGAAGCGAGCCTCTAACGTACCTGTTATTAGCTTTGCCTTTAGAGACAAGTAAACAGCAGGGTTTGGACGTGAAGGTCACCGGGACGGCCAGGATATTGCTGCTTTCCAGGTCGCATTCTGCTCACAGGGCTCAGCATTATTCACCGTCATTACCAGCATTAAGCGCCTCAGCAACATTAAAATGATGTCACATTAAACAATATTAAGTATTTGGGGGCCTTGGCGGGAAGGAAATGGCTATTAGAGAGATATGTTCCTGTTTCTTTTATCTTGCTCCCCTTAATGAGCTTCCGAATGAATCATTTTCGGATCCGAGCGTAAACAACACCTAAGCAGGTATTTTTGGATCTGATGAGCCCTGCCTTGCTCGGCCTGGCTCTCTCGGGGAACAAACCTCTAATTTATTTCACATGTGATACAAAAACTGGATATTCCAAATATCAGCATCTCTGAAAACCACTGGATGCATTACTAATTGCTACCTGTCAGTCATAAATACATGTGCAAAAAATGCAAATAACTCTAAGAATCTGACCCAAAAATGCCATTTTGTAACCAAAGAGGAAAAAAAAAAGACAAAGAAACAAGAGATAGGTTAAATGATCATTTTTGCAAAAATTTTGGAAATTTCTTCTCAAATCAAAGGTGGTTTCAATACAAAATTTCACATACCAGAATATTGATCCTCCTTTCACAAACAGGGGTTGCAAGTCTCAATCAACTCTGTCCTAAATATCCTGCCTCCCCTTTCCTGTTATAACTCGGGTTTCACCGTGTTATAAATATAATTGATCCAGGAAGCCTCAACATGAAAGCAAGCTGCAATGTAACGTCATGCTTTGGGAAGCCGAGAACTGACTAATCATCACAGCCCCAAAAAAAAAAAAGGGACACACACAATTACATCAACCGAAGGAGTGACGTGCACGAGACAATTTGTTTTGATTTGTTTTGTGATGAACACGAGTACGAAGCGCTGTAGGCTTGGCTGAAGAAAACGTATAAAAGGGATCCAAATCCGTGACTCCCCATCCGCATCACAGGACTTGGGTTCGTGCTGAGCTTGGTAAGTCCGACCAGCTACGCGGTAGCCACTGGGATCTTGCTCTATTGCTATCAGACAGTATCCGGGCATTAAGAGGGAGGACTTTGTGATTTTCTGTTAGAAACGGGATATTAGAACATCCACATAATCTTTGAGGGTGGTCACATCTAGCTCTTCTTAGTTGGAAGCCTACTATGAGCATTGTATCTTCTCATTGTCTACTGTAGCCTTGTAGGCTTCTTCATTTAGAAGCAGGCAACCAATTGTGTTATTTCTGACAAAAATAAGGTGCTAATAGCTTGCTCCTTGTCTGCTCTGGTGGCTCTTAGATGTTTGATTGGTAATTAAGGCACAAACTGGGCTCCCCGTGGACAAACTTGCAGCTGGCAGAATTCAGCCGTCCTCTGTCGCGTTGTCCCTGCTCCCCAGTCCATCTCCTGCCAGCACCGGCTCATGGTGCTCACACGGTGACTGGTGTCTCTCCACTCGCTGGCTCCAGGGGAGCCCCGGATGCCGGTGCAGGAGACACCGGGTACCTCCTTGCTAGAAGGCTAACCCTAGCAAGGGACAAAGCCAGGCTGCARATTCCAGGCAGCGGCAGCAAGGGAAGAAATATGAAGTATTATTAGGGAGGAAAATAAGAAAAGCAGGGGGGAAAGCACACAGAAAGGAGTAAGCTGGCCCAGGAGATCAGGGAGATCATCTAAAATTGAGAAGTTTGTCGGTCCCTGTTGCATCTTCTCGTTACGCGGCTGTTGTGAGGTGGAATAAGCTGTGGCACATCTAACCCTCTTCCCCCCGCTGCCGTGTTTCAGGCTCACCCCATCCACAAGATGACTTACTACTACCAGAACCAGTGCGASGACTCCTGCTACTCGCCCTGCAGCTACRGGACGGTCTACAGCTACCGCACCTACGACTGCGGCAGCCCCTGCAACTACCGCAGCTACGAGTGCAGCCCCTGCAACTACCGCAGCTACGAGTGCAGCAGCCCCTGCAACTATCGCAGCTACGAGTGCAGCCCCTGCAACTACCGCAGCTACGAGTGCAGCAGCCCATGCAACTACCGCAGCTACGAGTGCAGCCCATGCAACTACCGCAGCTACCGTGACCTCTACAGCTACGGCTCCCGCTGCTACTACCCCTACTCCCGCTACACCCGCAGATACAGCTACGGCGGCTGCTACTCCAGCTAAAGGCAGCCTGACAAGTCGGAAGCCAGAGGCGAGGGCAATTTGTGGCTCCTCCGTACGGGGCCGTCCCCTGCTAAGCTGCTGCAACGGCAGCTGAAGTCAGGAGGCTCCGTTGCTTCGCGCCTCAGCCCAACGTCTTGGTCTGCAGCTATGTCCTATGATCTTCTTCCACGCATCGTCTCTGTAATGTAGTAGTTCTTCGTAGTTCTTCATTTACACGGTGTGGAAACCTCTGCGTGCTCATTCTGCACTGCTGTATACTCCGCTTCTTAGCCTCATTAAAAGACCTAGCATCATATTACTGCTTTCCGTTCTGCTTTTTTTTTCCTCCTCCTGTATTTGATATTGCCAATCATTTTCCTGCAGTTTGATGAAAAGGAGCTACTTGCTTCTCAGGGGTATGGATTTAGGCACCCTGTAAACTCTGAGGTTGCTAGGGACAAAAATAATGCCTCAACCTCCGTCTCCTTCATACATGAGGATCACCTTAACTCTGTCACTCTTCCACCAAATGCAGGCCACACACGGCAAAATGGTGGCTGAGAGATGTTTAGATTGAAGAAAATAAAAATCAGCATTTGCTGATGACCCCAGCCCAAGTTCTGCTACGTTTGAGGACCCAATATGTGCCCAAAGGAGGACACAAAATGCCTGACTTGCTCATAATTCCTGCGGCTCTGAATGAAGTATCAGATACAAGAGCCAAGGGTGCTCATGCCCACCTTCTCTTGGTGAATATTAAAGCTTACAGGGTCATTTCTTCCCCTAAGATCACCCAGCGTGGGCAATGTCCTGTGCAAGCACAGAGCTCCCTCCTGCCCATCTCCTCTCCTGCTGGTTCCAGCATTCTGGAAAGCAGTTCCCAGCCCCAGACATGCACAAGAGCTGATTTATAAGAGAAGAGAAGGCAGCTACTATGGGAAGCACTAATTACATCCCCCATAATTAGTAGGAGGGAAGGAGAAGGGCAGAAGTAAAAGTGACTGACAGCTTAATGACTAAGGATTGAGCCTCCTGGGCTGGTCCCCAGGCTGTAGACATCCATAGCCACAAAAGAAGGTTTCCAATAGGAGACATCATTCCTCCAGATCCACAGGGATCCAATCTCCAGCAAATAAACAGCACGCAGAATTACAGACGTGGGTGCAGACGTCTCCCCGCTGGTGGGGCTCCCAGGCGAGGCCTTGCTGCAGGGCTTCTTGCCCCATCGTGTAAGCACCGGGTGCAACACCCTGCAGGGAAGAACCAAAGCTTATCTGCGTCCATTCCCCAATAAAACTGGATCCCAGGAATGATAACAATCCTGGGCATTAATTCAGCAGGTTATTGAGGAGGCAGAGCGGAATCAGCAAGGAGCATGGAGAGAGCAAAGACGCTGCTGAGTCCCCAGGGAAGAGCCAGAGACACTCTGCTTGGGTCCAGCTGTTCCCAAACCGGCACCCATGGAGCACTGGTTTGGAAAGGCACCCACCTGACCAAGGCAGCAGCTGCTCATAGGGAAAAAAAGAAACCTCCAGACTCCACCAAAGGCTTTTAATGTGCTGAATCATTATGCTAAATTCACATCAGATGTAACAGTCTGCAATGCAAATCAAGGCAACTGATTGCCCTCAGCTGATTGTGATCCACAGCCGGCTCTGGATGTCTTTGGCTTTCATTTCAAAGTAGCTACATCTTGGGCATAAGTTTGATTTTGAAGAGGAGCCACCAGTTGATGTAAGAGATCCTGTATTCGGGTGTAACGAGAGGAAAATGGAAACGGTTCCTCTTTCAGAGAGTTTTTGTGGATTCAGAGGTGTACGCACTGGTGAGCTGATGCTTCCCAAGGCTGGGTGCTGATTTTCAAGGATCAATATCCATTTGAAACATCAAAATACTCTCTTAGATCTGATCAGCTGGATAACTTAGAAATCTCTCACAGATATGCCCAACTTTGCAGCACAATTAATGGCCATTTCATTGTTCTTCAGCTTTTCAGGAGGCAACTGCCTTAGATAAACCTTCAAAAGTGACTTCTGCGTCACCTGGAGATTATTCTTTGCTCCTTACCAGAGCAAAGAGTAAGAAAATTAAATTTTTTTTGCACATGTCAGAACTTCAGTTAATGTAATTAGTTTCCTTAAGTCTTGGAGCATTAGTCTGGTCTCACCTCCCCGTGACAACATGAAGGTCACCGGCTCATTCAGGTTATACCCTGAGTATTTTCTTTCTAGGCTTGCTCACTAAGGAACAACGGTGACATTTATAATGTCAGCACTTGCCGGGAGAGACGGATTACACACGTTTTGTGTTCCCAGCGTGTCAGCCCCATCCAGCAGAGTTTTCATTGTCGAAGCAGACGGCAATTCACGACGTCAGGGGCCTCCCTTAGTTCCTCTCTCAAGAAGGAACTCCTCGTGTGACCTTCACTGCAATGAGCCATCACTTATTTGCATGCGAAATGAGGATAATAACAGGCATTTTGGAAGTGCTGAGTCTCATCGGGATTTATGGTATCAGCGCTACTCCGAGACACTCATTAAAGACTTTTGCAACGTTTGTATTATTTAAATATTAATGGTGTGTTACTGAAGGATGCCTTAATGCTGTATAACAAACACAACGGGGAAGGGAATCCCTAAGCACAGCTACGTTTCCCTGTTAAAATTAGGGCACTGCAGTCACCGTCCTCCTCGCATGGACTGATGAAGAGGAGGAGCGGTGTCTTCCCAGACAACCAAACRGTAAAAAACCAAAGGCTCAACCCAGGCTCAACCTGCACCATCAGACCCAGCAGAGGGACTTGCTCCAGYCACAGCTCCGGTGTCACTGGATGCTGATTGGAGCAAACTACTCTACGTGGCGCTTTCGAGGTATTTAAAAACGAGAAATTAAAGGGAAAAAAAAAACCAGAAATACTGTATAGATGCAGTGTGACTTTTAATTAGAGTGAAACACAAACGCAAAAGCCCAGAGGCATACAGAAGAGAAAGGCTACGTTTCCCGAGACTCAAACGCTTCCCGCAACATTCGTTCAGGGCTGACAGGCTTCGCACGGCGTCTGCAGCGGATGTGGGAGCCAGGAGCTCCAACAGCACTTCCAGAGCCTTTACAAGGACCACAGTGTTGGGCAACAGCAGGATTTTCCTTTTAGCAACAGATGAGGAAGAGGAGACAGGAGAGCAAACAGATCTAAAGCAGCAGGAGCTTTTCCAGAGCAGCCGGCGCCGGGTGCYCCCGGGCACGGGCGGCCGCCACGGAGGCTCTGCACGTGCTGAAACGGTGCCGCTCGGCGGGGCTGCCACTCCGTGCCTGCCGCTCCGGGTCGTTCCTTGCCTCCGGGATGATCCCGCAGGGCTTACCAGGGGTAGCAGTTCCCGTAGGAGAACCTCTGGCCGTAGCGCGAAGAGAAGGGGTAGGAGAGGCGGCTGCTGTACAAGCCTCCGTAGCCGTAGCAGTCTCCAGAGCCGTAGAAGCCCCTGTAGCCGCCGTACAGGCCCCCATAGCCATGGCAGTCGTTAGAGCCGTAATAGCCCCGGTAGCCGTACCGGTCGCCCAGGCCATAGAGCCCCCGGGAGCTGTAGAGCCCCCCGTAGCTCCGGTAGCCGCAGGGGCTGCCGCAGTCGTAGCCGCGGTAGCCGTAAAGGCTCCCGTAGTTGTAGGGATAGTAGCAGTCATCCTCGCACTGCCCTTGGAAGAAAGTCATCGTTCTGCGATGGAGGCAAACCTGAAACACAGCAGCAGGGAGCAACGCAAGAGAATAAGTAATTCCAGGGCAAGCAACGGCATCAAACAATGTTCTAGGGGTCCTGAGGGACCGAGGAARGAGGAGAAATTAGGAAGAGATTCCTCAGATTTCGACTTCATTTGTTATCTTTTTTTTCCTTTGCCTACCATCCTCCTCTAGCCTGTCTTATTCATTGGCTTTTTAACCRAATCCATGTCCTTTCTCGCTTGCTGAGATTCAGGACTGGGGAGTTTTCCTGTCACAGRCTGGAATTTCCTTACTGCTGTTTCAGATAATTTCTTCAGGAATGCAGTAAAGAGGTAATAACCCAAAATTTCTTTCAGGATACTGGACATGCATGAAAGCCAGTAAGCACCAATTCCCTAGATTAGTAATCAAGTTAATATGTTGCAGGTTCCATGTTTGTGAATCCCGTGTGCCTTTCCAGAAAATTAAAAGAAAAAATTGCACTGAAGTCCCAGGATCCGCCACGGGCATCTCAAGTCATTGCTGTGCCCTGGAAGCCGCATCTAGAAATGCCACCGGCACTCGCCAAAAGCCACCCACCCTTAGCACAGGCGAGAACCTCCGTCCCTCGGATCTACCCTCAAGCAGAGCCCAAGGGGTTCCCTCAAGATGAAACACCAGGAGTGAGGAGGAAGCCGGTGAGGAGCCACTGGTCCGCAAGGCCGGGCAATGGTGATGAGCCTTCACCAGGAGCCCAAGGACCAGCGTTTCAGCCCCAGCTTTCACAGCATCTCCGAATGGYYGAGGYTGAAAGGGACCTCTAGAGATCACCGAGCCCAACTCCCCTCRTCTCCCCATTTCTACAKCKAAGCAAGAGCAGATAGGAGGTAGAGAGGAATCTTCAACCATAAAGAGCT
Source organism: Eudromia elegans (assembly GCA_003342815.1). Lineage (NCBI taxonomy): Eukaryota > Metazoa > Chordata > Aves > Tinamiformes > Tinamidae > Eudromia > Eudromia elegans. The sequence goes on along the minus strand of PTEX01000526.1, from coordinate 119,001 downwards.
GCAGCCCTAACAACCACTAATCCAACGCCTCTAATGCTTTTGAAGAGATTGAATTGGAAGTCGACTCACCTAGTTCACCAGGAGGAGGAGAGGCAAGAGAGCTGATGGAGAACTCGGAGCTCGGAGCCCTTTTTATACCGTTTCTCGCCTGCCTGGCTTATCTAAGACGCCCTCTGTACTCACAGGATTCGCAGCCTTATTGGCCAGAAAACAAATTTGCTTGCACACGTCATATCTTCAATTAATATAATTTCCTTCATTGTTTGGGATTATTAGTTTGTTCTCAGCCTCCCATATGTCACACACATCACATGTTTCTTTCATCTTAACGTTTTCTGGGCCAACTGCATTCCTGATACCATTTTATTGTTTTCGCTTGCAAAACTGAAGTTTATGTCATGGACAACTTCAAGGCATTTCCAAGTTCCCAAAGTCAAAGGAAGGACAGACAGAGAGACGTTGTCAGTAAAAAGTCAAACCTCCTCATATTCAGAAATATCTCCACTGATCATCACAAAATAAGGCTCAATGTTACGGGCTTCCCTTTAAAAGAAATGTAAGCTTATGTCAGGAATTTTAGGCTAGGTTTCATAGCAAACAGGACTGGCATGAACTTTTTAAGAATAAATCTTATTTGCATTCCTCCAGATTGTTCATGGTGAATCAAAGCCGTGCTGCTGTGCAAGCAGGAGAAAAGTTTTCAAAGAAAATCTAACTACGACATCTCTTGCACTTCAATTTGCACCATTCGCTCAGCAGAATATAGTGCCGAAAACAGGAATGAATTTGGTCCTGGAAAACCTAGATGGTAAGGTCTTGGGCAGACGTTAAATTCTGTTTTCCAAGACACCACGTTAGTATTTCCTAAGCAAAGAGTCAGCCTCGTGTATCAAATTTGATGCAACAGGCAGGACGACCGGAGTTTGCTCAAGAACTCCTTGTATGACCTTCACCTAATTTCCAGCATTAATTTGAATATAAAATAAGGATAATAATAAGCAAGCAGGATGTTGAGGCTTCCTCAGAATTTTGAATGCCAAAGCACTTCATAAACACTCATTAATGTTTTCAATTTGCAAAGTGTTGCAGTATTTAAATAGTAATAGTTTGTTGCTGAAAGACACCCTCAGATTTAATAATATGGTCACACACATCAAGGTCTCTCGTTGCTAAGTCCTCTCAAGGTGGTGCGTTATATGTCTACGAAAGCAAAAATCCCAAAGGAAAGAAATCCTTTGTCTTAAGAGTTGAAAAAAACTCTTCAAAATCAGCGGCACCAAACCTAAAACAGAACTAAAAGAAGGTTCTAGCAAGAGCTTTGCCCCCTGTTGCAATGCAGTGCAGAAATTTCATGGCAAAGCTGCATGGAGTCCAACCACCAAACACCTCGAAACAAAAATAACGAGTAAATACTGCATGGACACAGGAAGCAAGGGGGTGCAGCACGTGTAGGCAGACTGTGTAACCAACAACGGTCTAAACATCTCCAAGAAGAATTCCCGTCTCTCCGACTACGAAGAATTTCCGGCAATTTTGCCAGAAATGTGCTGAGCCCCTTTCTTCGTATCTTAAAAAGATGGAAATTATGAAGGTATTATATATGTGTCATAACATTAAACTTATGAAAATATGAAAATCACTGACTCCAATTAAATCATTTGAAGGAATAATATATGCAGCAAGATAGGTTGTTTAACTACCCCCCCTAAGTTGGAAATCGTATATATAGGCACCCTCGACCCAGGAGTTTTATTCCATCCTCCTGACTTACTCTCCTCAGTGAAGCAGGTAAGTCCCTACTGACTCTGTTTAGCTCCCCGATACCTGTTTGTGTGCATGTCTGGAAGTTTGGGTCTGCGTGTATGGATAGATATAGAGGTAACTCTTTGGTGGGAACATATATTTGGCACTTATAAAATACTTGCACATGGATGCACATGGATATTCTGCAACTAACTTTTGTCATTCCGGGACTGAGGAGACTGCAGATAAATGGGCTGGGGGGGCAGGAGGATGGGGAGGTGGAGAGGAGGAAGGGGACGGCGGCGGCACCCCCGCCTTGGCCGATGCTCACCCGTCTCGGTGCCTTGCAGGTTCACTTGCGGCCCAGCACCATGGTGTTCCACAGGGAGCAGCGCGAGGACAGGCACGACTCTCTGTGCCACTACGGGGACCTGGATGGTTTCAGGGGCCCGAACAGGCACCAGGAGCTCCATCGATTCAGGAGCCCGTACGGCTACCATGACCTGCACCAATTCAGGCGCCCGCATGTCCACGAGCGCGACCTGCACCGATTCGAGAGTCCGGATGGCCACAGCTGGGACCTGCATCGATCCGAGAGACCGGASGGCTACAGCTGGGACCTGCACCGATYCRAGAGAYCGGAYGGCTACASCTGGGACCTGCAYCGATCCGAGAGACCGGACGGCTACAGCTGGGACCTGCACCGATTCGAGAGACTGGATGGCCACAGCTGGGACCTGCACCGATTCGAGAGACCGGACGGCTACAAAAGGGAGCTGCATCAATTTGAGAGACCGGACGGCTACAGCTGGGACCTGCACCGATTTGAGAGACCGGACGGCTACAAAAGGGAGCTGCATCAATTTGAGAGACCGGACGGCTACAGCTGGGACCTGCACCAATTTGGGAGCCATTCCAACTACGACTGGGAGCTGGACCGATTCCGGAACTCGTCCAGCCACAGAAGCTTTGAGAACCTGCATGGGAACAGAGGCTGGTCCGACTACGTGGACCATTCCTGGAGCCACAGGGACAGGCAGAACTACGACTTCGTCTTCCCCTTCTCCGCTCGCTGGGCCCCCAGATCCAGCCATGAGAACAGGCACCTCTGCTGATCCAGCGGACGCGGCGGCTCGGACGGAACGGCAGGACCACGGCCACGGCTCACGAGATGCGCGGAGCGCCCAGGCCTCCCGCTGGCGCGGCGGGACCTGGGGGCACGCGGCTGCATGCAACCCACCCYGTAACCTCTCCAGAACCTCTCTGGCTTTCCTCCTTCTGCTCCAAAGGCACCTTGAATTACAGCAAGCTCCCAGGCATCCCCGTAGCGTGCTCATGGGATGAAGCAAGACTTCCAGGAGTGTGTAAAATGCATTTTAAATTAATTTACAGCCACCCCGTATTGCTAGAGTAATTAATGTTGATTATCAGATCTGCTTCTGCAGCTGCCATGAATGAAGTCCCTTCTGCCCAGCTACAAACTTCGCCAAAGATGACACRTGTTGGAGAAGCTCCTGCTGCATCTGCCATGCTGGGCCTCTTGCGACAGCAAGATGGGTCTACAAGTAACTCAGTGAACACGACTGGATTCGGACTGTCAAACTCCTCAGCTCCTACCGAGGAGACAGCATTAGCTGGCACCAAACACTCTCTGCTTGCTGAGGGCCCTTCTGTAAAGCTGGAAACACTCTCTGCAGCTGTTTGTTCTGTTCTTTATTTCCATTAAACTGATTCTCTGCAAYTTCAGCCCTTCAGTCTCATCTTTGCTTATTTGCATCGTAAGAGAGCAGCAGTTCTCCCTCGGTAGCCATTCCTAGGGCTGAGGTTGTCCAAGCCCCAGGTGTGAGAGAGCACCCAGTGTTCTCCAGCCCCAAACCTCTTCCTGAGCAGGAAGACTAATTTCTACCTTATTCCAACTAGCACATGATGCTGGTTTTAACCAATACCTCTGGAAAGGGGATGAGCTGTCGGCTGCACCACTGAACACACGCACGCTCAAGGTCAAGCCAGCAGTCTCTTGCGTTTGAAGGTTATTGGAAAATAACCCTCAAAAGCAAGAGGTTGTTGAGCAGGACCTAAGACCTAGAGGCCAAGGACAGAGAGGTAAAGTGCTCACGAGGTCAGAAAGGCGCCTGGGAGGAAAGGGCCCAGGGAAAGCAGCCTTGGGCCTCGCTGGCGATGGGGTTGAGCAGCCGGGTTAGTCAGGCTGTTCCCGTCAGCCTGAGCGGTGTCACCCGGGGAGACAAGGCAGCCCAGATTCAGATTTGCAATATTAAAGGTTATAATCTCGCACAGAACAAGGCGGTTCAGCAAGCAGAGCCCAGGCAGAACCGCGCTGCCCCCGTGCAAACGCGCTCAGACATCAAAGAGAGGCCCGCGAGCCAGAACGGTGCTGCAGGGGGAGCGGCTGCGGCGGGACCACCGAGCCGGTGCAGCGAGTGGTGGGGCGGCCCCGTGGGCCCCAGCCCTGCCAGGGGTGCCTAGGACGGGGAGTTTGCTCCCCACGGGGCTCCCGGCAGCTTCTGCAGCAGCTCTCGGTGCCCCAGTTTGGAGTGAAAGTCGGGTGAGGGCAGCGCGGGAAGAGGGAATGGGTGGGAACCCCTGTCCAAGCCTCACAGTCGGGCACGTCAGCAGCGCGGGCAGCCCTTGGGACGCGGCACCGCTTCTAACTCCTAATCCCTCTGCTAGSTGCAGTCAGCAGCCGGGAGGGCTGGGTCCCTAGGGAGAACACCCAAGGACGGCTCCCACCTCTGCAAGGGCAGCCCATCATCTCAGATGCTTCCCGTATGGTGCTTTCTCCACCCGCAGCAGTGAGGCAGGAGGGCTGGGCGCAGGCAGGCAGGCACGGAGCAGCAGGACAGGAYAAAACACAAAAACCCAAGGATTAGGGGAGAAGTCTCGGTCCCACTGGGGTCCTGCAGCTGCTCTGRCCGCCAGCCCCTCTCCACAGGTGCCTCCCATGTGTGGGGGTGACTCTGCTGCCTTTCCAAGCCCCGCTCAGCACGATGCCAGAGGCACCGTCACTCCTAACGGCAGCCGCGATGACGCCCTGGGAACGTGGCCCAGGGCCACGAGCTGCAACTGCCCCAGCCGGGCAGCCCCCGGGCCTGTCATCAGGTCMTCAGGTCCCCTCGTGGCCCTGGGGACACCTCAACTCCAGCCAGCTCCAGCTGCACCTCCCAGTCCTTCCGACCCACTTCCTGGCCCCGGGAATGTCGGCGGTGCCCACCCAGCGGCYCAGCCACGTGCAGGCTCCAGACCTGGGCAGCAAAACTCAGTGCTCAGCCCCGAGGTCTCCCTGCAGGACATGGCCACGTTATTTATCTAACAGGGAACTCCTTCCTGCAGATTTATCCAGGCTTCTGATTGCCAGCTCCGAGYGGGCTGCATTTCCTCGGGCACGGGGAAAAGCCCCAAGCCCAACATGACGCGAGCCTCCCCCAGCACCAGGAGTCACCGCAGCAGCGGGAATTGCCTCTGAACGCGGGAGCTCATCCCAAATGAGGAATTGGGCCCCTGTCCCCTGCASCCGCTGTGGGGCAGCAGGGCTCTGGGTCTCTACCCAGGGAGTGCAGCTCTGCAGTGGGGCCTTTCAGAGGCCAGGGAAGTGTCTGAGGGGAACGAAAAGGACTTTAAGGAAGCAAMAAGGCAGCTTCATACTCCAAAGTTCAGCCTTTTGAAGTGAAAAATACTCTCASCCCATCACACAAAAATGAAACACTTCAGCACCCTTTAATGTTTGAAATGTTAAGTCTGTCTTAGAAAGATGCTGTCTTCTCAGTAAGAGGTATTCTCTTATTCTCTGCAAATGTCCGAGCACCTTGCTTGGATATTTTGCTGTATTCACACGTGGGGAAAGGGCACATTACCACTACAGGTATATAGAAAAATCACTGGCACAACCTCCCTCTTCTGCTGGCACTTGGTGTTTTGTGGTAAATGCAAGTCCCAGCTTATTACAGTGAAAGAGCAACCTTAGAGCTCTCCCTAATAAACTTTACTTGATTTTCAAATATGCCATTAGCATAACAATAATAAGGATTCCTTCATCTGGTTTTTGAGGTTCAGGGGATTTCCCTTTTGGATGGGAGGATCCATGCGGTTGGCGAGAACGTGGTTGGATCACCTAAGCTCACCAACAGCCCATTACACACTGTTACAAAGTACATTCATTTTGTTCGCCTTGCACACAAGAACAATAATTTTCGAGGAGGGACCAGCACGGAACAATCCAGAACTGCCGCAGTATTTTGCCAGACTGCAGCCCCGTATTTCTGCTGCAAASCCATCGCTATGCAACGCTTCAGGCACAGGCAGGAGCACTGAGAGCCTGWGAGGGGTTATGGTACGCACTTCTGAAGTTCCAGGCTATAGAGATGAACGCCGCTATTCATTCTGCCATGCACATGGGAAAAAAATGTAACATTTTAGAGGATAAAGACGGAAATTCAGTCACCTTTCAGTAATACGGACTCTTCCCCGTCTGCACTGACACATTTTATTGCCATCTAGGCGGGCTAGCCCTGAGGGTACCAGCTGAGGGAGACCTTTGTGTGCCAGATCTCCCCAAAGATCATTCTCCTGAAGCGGAGCGATAGCATCAGCCTGGCGCAACAGGACAAAAGCACCTGGAAGAGGAGGAACAGACACGCACGGAGGCCAATAACACGTTGCAAGGTCCTGTTTAATGAGAAAGCAGATCACACAGGGGCAGAATTACACGGTGCAGATTCCAAACGGGCCGCGGCCTGTGATTTGGTTCAAAGTGATTCACGTAATAGCTGGGGCTGTTTCCCTCTTGCAGCTCGGCGTTGACACGCAGCCCTGATCACAGCTGCAAGCACACAGAGCAAAGCACAGCATGGTCTCGTGCTAAGACTTTTGTACCTCGTTAGCCACAGAAAGAGCCTGCAAAAGGAACGTGTAGCGGATGTCAACCTGATCCTCCTATATTGGAGGCTTTTGGGTGTCATGACAGAGAATTACAATTTAGTCCATAGCATTAAGAACAGAGTACTTAAAGATGGGGAGGTATTAGGAAAGGATAACATGGGAACAATGCAAATTGATGCTTTTTTCAGAAGCTGTAAGCGTTTCCAGATATTTAACCACTCCAGTCCTGCATGCTCAGCCCTCCTAATGCATCTCAGCCGCGTATCTACACCTGCTTTTCACTCCTGCGTGTTCCTCTCGGTCTTGGTAGGTTTAGCATGGTCTACAGCTCCCCACCGGGTACCCTCGTCCCCATCGGGCCCCGCCGTAAACACGGGAGCCGCCGGGAACGCTGGCGCTAGCAGGGCCAGCTCCAACTTCGGGGGCCCCCTCAGAGCCCACCACGCTGTGCTGCGGGAAGGTGGTGAGGACGGGCCCGGGCATCGTCACCACCACGGGAGGCGGGTAGATGACCACGCGGGAGTCGGGACACTGCTGGACGCAGGGCTCGTTGCAGCTGCTGGCAAGCGGCTGCGGCGCGGCCACCCCGCACGGCGCGGCCGAGCCGGCGGTGCACGGGCTTAGGGAGCAGGACATGGTCCGGGCACGGCGAACCTGCGGCACAAAGGAGCAGAGGGGACGTAAGGCGAATTCGGGTAACTCTGAGGATCGAGCACCGAAGTAACAGTCAAAGAAAGGCTAGAGGAGATGAAACGTCAGACTCGGGTTCTCCCAAAGCTATCCCTACGCTGGTAGAGAACAGTAACACCCGGGAATGAGTCTTCATGGAAAAGCAGTAGGAGCTCAGGCATCTTCAGAAGACCCAGATGACTTCCGAGGCCAGCATTTACCGAAGCCAATAGTGAACCCCACACAAACCCATTAACTTTCATCAAGAAAAGTCTTCAGAGCACTGTGGTGTCCCACACCACTCGCACAGGATTCGCCCTGATTTAAAACCATCAGCGCACGCACAGCCAGAAAGAGAAATTCAGATCAAACTTACCTAATTCTCAAAAGAAATCAGACAAGAGGAGGAATGGTCGAGCAAGACCCAAGGCCGAGGTTTTATACCTTTCCTGGGACCGCCTAAAGCATGAGTCACCTATGCACAAGAGCCTAATCAGATACTGAATGCACTGCTTTAAAGGCCTAGCTTTGCTAATGAGTGTCAATTGGTTTTAATAAATCTCCTTGTAATTATTGGTTTGTTCTCCCCCCTACATGACTGGAGTTTTATTGTCTCCCGGTCCCTGCTATTTACAGGTTTTATGAGAGCAGAGCCTGCCTGGCTCCAAGGTACGGGGATAGGGATCATGTTCAAGGTCCTCCCTGCCAATGGACCTGTGGATGGTGGAAACAGACCTTTACTTGGAAACAAACACTTATCTAAGTAGACCAGTGTAGCCCTAGTGTAGACACCAAGCATGTGCATCTTTAAACACACAAACCTTAATAACAAAAGGAGGAAAGGGGCTTATAGGACGCTAGAGCCCCATATTCTAAAGCTGGGAATCATGCCCTTAATAAAGAAATGACAATAAAAGACAGCGAGGTGTGGATTTTACAAGACCTTGCCTGACATCTTCAAGTGAGTCGCTTGTCCGATGAAAGGGCACCTAAATCCATTATAACAACACGTTTGTGCATTATACACAGTGCATTATACACATAGAGCAGTGATGAGTGGAAGACGTATTTTGAAATCCCAGCTGCTGATGAATCTCAACCTGCTCTTATTACTGCTGTTAAACACGCTAGGGACGCACAGCAAGGAGGAGGCTCCACGGACGCCTGGCTGCAGAGTCTGTGGCAGAAGCCAAGGGGCGAGACGGCTCGTGCCCCTAGCAGACCCCCACACCATCCTCCCCACAACACTCAGACACTAAGATGCTTGTTGTTCCTTTGGAAAAACGGCTGTGTCTTTTTGTGATAGAGAATAATGGTGTTAGTTGCAACACGGGTCTAACTTGGCTTAGATCAGATAGGGATTATACCTGAAGTCATTCCTCAAAAAGGATGGAATTAAAAACAATTATTTTAATGTTAGTTAATTAGAGATAGAAAACAAATACTTAAGTTTGATTTAACAAAACACATTAATAATCTGTCGTTCTCAAAGGTCAAGAGTAATTGCAAGAGGAATCCATACAGCTGGAATTTGCTTCCTTCTGCACCACTGACTGCCTGAGGTTCAAACTCACCACGGAATCCATTTATCCAAACCTAAAGGCCAGCAACCCTTCTGTTAGGCAAGCGGATGTCTTCTGAAAGCATTTTCAAAGCAAGCTGTAAACACTCGTGTTCAACACAACTGGGGTTGTCGCGCGGGTGTTTAACAAGAGCTTAACAAGAGCACTACGGCTCCCAGCCCAAGCCCTGCTGCAAGGGAAGCGGGGATGATTCAACTGGTGAACCGTAGCCAACACTCACTGCTGAGGGAGCACGTCCGCAAGGAGACCGCACAGCAAAGAGCACCCACGCGTCAGCGCGATTCACCAGGTTAAACAAAGCTCCACGTCTTAAAAAATACCAAGTGTAAATGCAAAAGATTGCAATCTTTGTTAGGAAAACACAGGAGAAGCACCTAAAACACTGACAAGCCCAACACCTTTGAAGTCCATAAAGAATGGATGTGACTATTCCGCACCTAGTTCAAGTGGTGAGATTTTAACGTCCTCTGTCCCTAAGGATAACCAGGAAGGATTCGTAAAACCAAACTAAAAACCTCAGACTGCTCTTCCATGACCCATGTGGCCCCACAGCTGCATTTTCTCCATGTCTGAGCCCGAGACGTCCCAATTAAACAGAAGGATTCTCCGCATCAATTACATGTTGGGTTTTGGCTAATAAGGACCTCACGCTCAAAGAACCGTCATCTCTACCAGGCTGGCTTGGAAAGTGCTTAGAAGTCATGTGGGACTCAGAGTTTCATCTGCTTCTCTTGATGTCTCCCTCTTGAACCACGTATCAGCTCAACTGCTTTATGAACTACCCTCCTCGTTTTAGTCACTATTTTAGCTTTGTTGTGATTAGAACGATCTTCTAGTTGTGTGAGCTTGTTCTTCCATAGAAAATAAAACTATTTTTCTTTAGGACTGTCCCAAGCTTGGAGGGTAAAGGATGACACTTTGAGACGCCCCACACCTCAGCTTCGTTCCGCTGATGATAGAGACGGTCCTGCCAGGACCACACCTGGGCAGGTCTGCACTCACTTAGGCGTAAAACCAGAACAGCACTGACAGAAGCTATTAAAAGGCATCTTCATAATTGGACATCTTAATTCCTCACAAATGCTCATTAATCTTTTGCATGAGCACAGTTTTGAAGGACGCATGACAGTTCCTCGGGTAGGGAAGAGGCTTCCTGGGCAGGAGCAAGCACAAGACATACACCAGCCACACAGTCGGGTCTTCTAGAGACAAAATGTCTGTCAGGGTGCCCAAAGAGCAAGATATTGGGAGCAGATCGGAAGAAACTTCCCTCAAATCCGACCCAACCTGATCATTCGCAGTGTTGCCCCCAGGAGACTCAGCTGGACGTCATGAACAGCTCTCTCTGTCCAGCAGAAGCCAGAGGTGGGACATGCAGGGCGCTTTAAGAGTCGCTGCAGCACCAGTTGGCTGCTCGACTTCCTCCAGGGCGATTTCCCCAATATTGAAAGTCGTCAGACCGAACCTGCCCAATTTACCCCCAACCTCCATCGGTTGGGGATGACCAAATTGCGACGGAGTCCAGATTGGGCAGAGCTGCCTCCAGAGGGGCCAAGCTCTGGGTTCAACATCTCTGGGCCTCCTCAGCAAAGCCAGGTTCTCCAGAGCCCCCGTCCCTCTGCTGCATTCCCATGACTGAAGGGTATGTTTGAGCACGGGCAAAGACTGCCCCGTTCCCCGCACTGATTCCCTGTTGTCTGGATGCTAAAAGAAGGTTGTGGAGGAGATGAGAGATTTCTTATTCAACTAATGAGGTCAGTGGAATAAAACGAGGCATTCTACTAGCTCATAAAGGTTTAAAATGGAAAGAGCCCACAGGGTGTGAGATGCAATTCATGCCGTGTAGGAATAACAATACCTTAACAATCACAAGTGAGGGAAATAATTACAGTCAGTGAAAAAGTTACAGGTGAAAAAAAATCCTCTTCCATGTCCAATTAGGATGAGACTGTCTAAGATTTTCCAAGCAGTTTAAGAGACAGTATAAATCCACACATCTCCCTGTTTTAGTACAGACCTCATCTCCTTGGTGCTCGAGCTCGGTAAGTTACTGGACTATCTCTTCTAACTATTGAAATCCCTTTTTGCTGCATTTTGAATTTATATCTGTATCTTAGAGAAATACTCTGACACTAAGAAATAAGACGGTGGTTCCCTGAGAGAAAACAAAGATCCTTATGGGCTTTTTTTAAGCATACATGCAGGCATTTGGAGTAAGCCGGAGATTTACCTTCAGATTTACAGATGGGAGCTTGGAATATGTTTATCTGGCAATTCACTTATCCGCACCTCTAATCTGCTTTGGGAATCCTGCTTTCCGACTTCCTCCTGCTTTAGTGATCACTTATTTTAGCAGCTTTGGAGCAACTGTAATTCTGTGAGCAGCTAAACCCTACCCTGCAAAACAGGGAATCGGCAACAGATGCTACGACACCACTGAGGCCAAAAGCTTGGTTCTTTATATATATATATTATATATATGTTTTTAATCTTTTTAATTACACTCCCTGGTATTTTGCAACTTTTCCTTACAAGAGCTGGCATTGCCTACTTTAGCAGTCTATTTTTTTGGCAAAGGAACTGCAGTCCAGTCCTGCCTGGCAAGCCCCACGTGTCTGCGACTCGGCGACCGCAGGCACCTCTTTGGAGAGCAGCCGTGCTGATTCAGAGCCCCTGAGCACTGCTGCCCGGATGATGCCGTATCGGTGAGCAAGGCACAGGGACCTGCACAGCGCAGGCGCCCAAGCCTTGGGAACGCTGAACAGGGCTGATCTGCAGGGAGATTTGGTGTTTTAATTAGGCGACTCGCGGCCTCAGCGCTTTTCCAAGCTCCATCACGCTCAAGCTCAAGGTGTCCTTGGCATGGACACCTCGCAGCTCCAGTCACTATCCCTGCAGCTGGGACAGATCCTGCACGGTCCCAACGTTGTGTCCATCACCCTCCGGGACAGCTGAGGATCCACTGCACTTCCTGGGACCCTGTTGTCCCATCTACAACACCCAAGGCATGGGGACAGTAACAGAAAACAGCAAAGCACAGCGGGTGAAGGGGGCAGAGCACACAGCCGCCTCCTCAGACACAGGAAACCAGGTCCGGTTTCTTACTCATCCAGCAGCTAGGTCGGGTTCTCAGCAGTTCTTCGGTCGTTGGCAGAGCGGGTTGCAATAACACCAGGTGCTTCGACACAGAGCTCCACCATGCCATCCTGCCCATTGCAAAGACAACAATCCTCCGATTTGCAGATTTGCAGATTTGCACTAGAACAAAGGCCAGGCCTTCGTTTCGTTTTCCCGTTCCCTCTCCCACCTGTTATCCTAGGCCTGGGAACGCAGCAATCGGCGACTGAGGTGGTTTCAGAGCCCGTGGCTGCTGGGCCCCATCGATGCCCTCCTCTGGGTGCAACAAGCGCCCAGCCCCACGAGGAGGACGCACAGCCCCGAGACACGTTCCCTCCACCATCCCGGGGGGAGTCCAGCTCCAGCCCCAGGGCCCCTCCGGGCGCCCGTGGCCCCGCTCCCCCTGCGGCCTCTCGTGCGGCCCCCAGGGGCCCCCAGCTTTGAGAGCCAGCCAGGCCCGTCGGACCCTCCTCAGGCCTCATACGGGGTTGTCCGAGCTCTGCAGGTCAGGGTGGGCCCTATGGACCCCCATGTATATCCCTGGGCTCCATATGGGCCCGGGCAGCGCCCATGGGCTCCGAGTGGCCTCCCACAGGATCTGTACGGCCTGAGGGAGCCCTAGGGGCCCCGTGCGGGCTCTGCTGGGCTGTACTGGCCCTGTGGGCACCTCTGTGGGCTTCCCATGGGCCTGGATGGGCCCTATGGGCCCTGTGTGGCCATCCACAGGCTCCATATGGGCCTGGGTGGGCTCTGCGGGGCCCTGCACGGGGCTCTGCCTGCTCCATATGGCCCTGGGTGGGATCTATGGGTCCAGCACGGAGCTCCGCGGGCTCTGTAGGACCCCAGCTGGGCCCTATGGGCCCWGGGCCACCCCCTGGGGGCTCCGTGTCAGCCTCAACTCGCCCCATACGGGCACTGGCGGGTCCTACGGGCCCAGTTCGTTCCCCCACAGGCTCCCCAAGGGGCTGAGGGAGCTCTATGGGCCCAGCGTGGCCCTCCGAGGGCTTCGTACGGGCCCAGCCCAGCTCTCTAGGGCCCGCGTGGACCTCCAGCCGCTCCGTACGGGCCCTCTCGGGCCTCGTGGGTGGTGCCAGAGGCCTGGGTGGGCGTTAGGGACCCCGTGTGAGCTGTCACGGGCCCTACAGCCCCGCCGGGACGCGCGCTGGTCCGTACGGGGCTGCTCCGGCCCCACGCACCCGGGTCCCCGCAGGCTCCGTACGGCCCTCGGCGGGGGCTGCACAGGCCCAGGAGGGCTGTGCGGGCGGATGAGGGGGCGGGGCCGATGGGCTGGGTGTGTCCATGGCTAATGAGGGGGCGTGGCCACCCCGCGGCATGAAAAGGGGGGTCCYGGGGTGCGAGTCGGTGCCGCAGACGACGAGCGGCCCTGGGGCGACGACGGGCGCCCACCCTGCGGGCGACAGCGAGAGCAGCGCGGGGGCCCTCGAGCTGCTGGAGGCTCCCGCAGCTGCCCCCAGCCGCTGTGCTGCGTGGGGAATGAGATGATTATGAGATGCTAATGAGATGTTAATGAGATGCTAATGAGAGTCTAAGCAGGGCTGCCCAGGTCCCTATACACTAGTTTCCCAAGGGAGACAACTCTGGCATGCTGGAGGCGTGGCTAGAGCCACGGGGGCGTGGTCAAAGTGGGGAGTGGGATGTTAGGGGCGTGGCCATGTTAGAGGGGGCGTGGCGACAGGGAGGTAGGTGGAAACATTAACGGCTCTGCCCCTCCCACCGCATGGATGGGCGTGGCCACGTGGCACACTGGGGGTGTGGCTAGAGTCTCGGGGGCGTGCCAAAGGGGCGGGGCGCGAGGGGCGGGGTCGCACTGCAAGGGGCGTGATCAGGAGGGAGGGGGCGTGGCCACCGGGAGGTTGGCCGAATCATTAAGGGCTTTGCTCCACCCCCCCAACTTCTCCGGGACACGCGCGGCCACGTGGCCCGCTGGGGGCGTGGCCAGGAGCGCGGGGGCGTGGCCGAAAGGAGGCGGGGCACACTAGGGGCGGTGTCTGAAGGCGAAGGGCGCGTCCAGGAG
>PTEX01000526.1:65208-79591 GCA_003342815.1 Eudromia elegans | reverse complement strand
CATTCCAGCCCCGTTCCCACGGCGGCTCCCGCTCTCATCTTTTGTTTTCCTCATCCTCGCAGGGCAGTTTATGGCCGCTGCCATCCCGGCTGCCCCGGTCGGGTTGAGTTTTCGATGGTGCTGCTGGTTTGGGGGGAAGGAGGCGAAAAAAACGGAAAAGCAAGAGGAGATGGGGGATTAAGGAGCTTCTAAAGGCAAAGATACAGGGGAAGGGATGGAAATAAGCAGGGAAACAAGTGGGGACACGGATGGAGCTTGGGGGTGTTCATGGCGCGGCTGGTTGTTGGTGATTTGAGCCTTTTGACTCCTCCTGGGCTGGGACGCTGGTGGAAAAGGTGGGAGGAAAGTCCCTGGTTCCAGCCCGGATCCCATTGACCGCGACGGGTGCTTTGCTGGGGGGCGACGGCGCCCTTGGGCCTGACCCCCCCCCCCCAGGCCTCGTTTTGCACCATTTTTGGGATGTCTTCCCAGCGGGACCGAGGGCGTCACGCAGGAAGGAGCCGCAAAGGCAGAAGGGTCCGGACGTGAATCTGCGAGGGTGAAAACTGCTGCTTTGGCCCCAGGCACCGCTTGGGATTTTGGGGGGCTGCAGATGGGGGATTTGCCACAAACTGGGGGGAAAAAAACACAAATGAGGGACACGGAGCCCTTTGTGTGTTCTGAAAGGGGAACCCGGAGTCGCCGGGAAGGGGCTAGTTGGGCCCCTCCAGCACAGGCCGGGGCTGCCCCACGGCCCCACCTTTGCCCTCAGCCCTGGGCCGCTGCGCTCGGAGAAACCTCAGCCGGGTGAAGAATAACCTCTAAGAACTGCCTCTGTCCCGGCCCCGGGGAAACCCCCCTCGCCTTTGTTTCTCCTCCTTTTGCTACCTGAGGTCTCAACGTTGCCAACAAAAAGAGCCGGTTTTAGTGGAGCAGAAAACTCCGGCGCGAGGCTGTGGCACAGCGGGGAGCCGGGCAGAGGCCCCGCCGCCACGTTGCAGGCAGCGGGGAGTGTATGGACTGTATCTCACGCGCCGCATCGCGCCCTTAACGACTCGTGTCGGCGCCGCGTAGCTCGTCAACAAATTACTCCATTGGGCTCCTTAATGCCTCAAGGCGAAGCGGGGTCGATGGCAGCAACGCCCGCCATGGCGCCCGCCATGGCGCCCGCCATGACACCCCGCCATGACACCCCGCCCGGCGCCGCGGGGCCTGCGCTTCCCGTGATGCCGCGCGGCGGCGCGCGGGGGCTGCCGGGAGTTGTAGTCCGCGCGCGGGGGCTGCCGGGAGTTGTAGTCTGCGCGCGCGCGCGCGGCGGGGGCGGAGGCGCCCTCGGCCGCCATTATCTGGGAGCGCGGCGGGGCCGCAGCGGCAGCCGTGCGAGCCCCGTTTGCTGCCGCCCGGGCCCGCGGCGGGGCGGGGGTGGCCCCGCCATGGCGGTTTAGCCTCGTCCCCGCCCCCTTCCCCTTCCTCGCTGCCGCTACGGGTGCTGAAGGCGAGGCCTAGTCGGGCGGGCGGATCCTCGGCCTCGCGTAGCGGCCGCTGCCCGCGGGGGGCTGCCCTCCGGGGGGGGGGGGGGGGAAGGAGGCGGACATGTCGCTGGTGGCCTATGCCAGCAGCGAGGAGGAGAGCGACGCGGAGGAGGAGGCGGCGGCGGCGGGCGAGGAGGAGGAGGAGGGCGACGAGGAGGACGATGAAGGCCCCGCTTCGCCGCCCGCGCCGCGGGGGCTCTTCGCCGCCCTGCCGCCCCCCAAGGCCCCCGCGCCGCCCCCTCAGCAGCCCCCGGGCGGCGGTTTCCCCCTGCCGCCCCCTCCTTTCCTCGCGGGCCCCCCCSCGGCCGTGCAGGCCTTGGGTGCCGCCGCCCCGGGGGACCCGAGGCCCGGCCCGGCCCCCGAGGGCAGCGAGGCGCGCCCTGGGGGGCGGCCGCTGCCCGCGGCCCCYGCGCGGGGGGCCTTGAGCCTCCCCAAGCCAAAGAAGAGGACGGAGCCCGTGCGGATCCCGGTGCCCGAGCTGCGCGAGGGAGATGTGAGTACGAACCCGAGTCCCCCCCGGCCGCCCCCGCTGCTGCTCCCCAAGCACTTGGGCTGCCGTCGAAGCCCCGTCCGTAACCGACGTGGCCGGAGCCCCCTGAGCCGAAGCGCTGCTTGTCACCACAGTAAAGGTTTCCGTGAGCTGCCCCACGTTGGTCGGGTTTTCTTGGTAGCCTCTTGTTTGGTTTGCTCAAAAACACGTAGATTTTCGTATCAATTTATCGCCTATCTAAAGGCCGATTCTCCTGACTCGCAGGTAATCATTTGCTTTTAATTTCTTTACTCCCTGTTACCAGGAACTCCTACAGGGGCTTTTATCCCCCTTATTCTGGAGGATCGTGGCCGTAGCCGCTGACAGATTAAACGGGGAGCCAAGGGAGGCTGGAGCTCCCCTGGCCTGGTGCTGTCTGAGGGCGGATTCAGGTACCATCAGTACCACCAAGCCTGGGATATTCTTCCCGAATGGCAGAGATTAGGGCCATTTCCATGGGGAGAGGCAGTTGGAAGAGGCTTCGTAGCAGGAATTTATCGACATGGCCACTTCACATAGGGCTGGCAGCATCCCAGGCTCGGCGGAGGTGGAATGAAGCCAACGTGGTCGTTTCCTCGGCCGGGAGCCTGCAGGGATACGGGAGAAGAGGGGGTGCGGAAGGGGCAGCCTCTCCGGTGATCTCTGCCGCGTGTCAATAACTGAGCGCCGTTTAGCAAATTCCGGAGCCAAAGAGCCTCCTCCGAGGGCTTGGAATGGGAAAGAGCAAAATAAACGGGGCTATGGAACCAGCGGGATGGGCCCCCTGCGAGCCTTGCTGACAGGCACCCGGGCAGTTCAGTCCCCTCCTGCAAAGGGCAGATCCCGGCCCATTAGGGTGATGCCCTCCAGCAAAGCCACTTCATTTTGTGGCAGGCTGGGGGGACGAGAGGAAGCGGCACCAAATGGGCTGGTGTCAAGGAGGCCCCAGGGCCCTGTCGAGTGCCCAGCTCCAATTTCCTGTGCGCCTGGGTTGCCTTTTTCTTTTATTTTTTATTGGCAAACTGATGATGTTTCTATGGGTCTCTTGGGCCTGACCTGTGTTTTCCGGGAGAGACTCTCCATAATAAAACAAATGTCCAGTTCCTCACGAGTTTTGCCTGAAATCTGGCAAGGGGGGAGGTCAAATGRAAGGAAATCTGTTTCTCCGCTATTGCCCCTACCCTTCAAGCTAGTCAATGAAGGTTGGTAACAGATAAATATCTTAAAACCCAATCTAGTCCTGCAGTGTTGCCGCTCTTGCTTGCCTGTATTTTTTTGTGTGTTCTTCATCACCATRTTTTATAATTTAGATGGGAAAGGAGGGCTCCTGCCAATTTACTGTAATCTCTTCAAAGTGCCCTGCAGAGCTATAAAACGATAAAGATGTTAAAGGCCTCCTGTGATGCTAGGAATGACTTTATATTAAAGATTTTGATGGATGTTTAACAGCTCCAAAGCTATTGCGACCCGTTCCCCATTAACTGCTGCAGTGATTTTTGACGTCTTTATGTGWTGTAGCCTTGTTGTTCCCTCTCTTCGGGTAGTGCTGCCCGTTACTCGAAGCCAATGCTGGCCTCGTGAGGTAGGGCTTGTGTTGTTTTTCATGCTCTGTGTTTGTTTTTCTGTACTTAAAAACAAGGCTGAATTGTCAGCTCTCTAAATGCTTATTTCCGACAGTAGCCAAATCTGTGTAARTTGTATTTCTTTCTGCGCTCGCCCCACATCAGGGCAGCATTAAAATACTGACTTGAAAATGCAGAATTCTGCATCGAC
This sequence comes from Eudromia elegans, assembly GCA_003342815.1. Classification (NCBI taxonomy): domain Eukaryota; kingdom Metazoa; phylum Chordata; class Aves; order Tinamiformes; family Tinamidae; genus Eudromia; species Eudromia elegans. The sequence goes on along the minus strand of PTEX01000526.1, from coordinate 75,799 downwards.
TAATGCTCTTTTTATTCCCTAAGTTGCATGAATGAGTTGAAGGGTGGATCTCTTAAGAGATTCAAAGAAGTGCAGTAAGATAAAGCCATCCCTGGCAAATGCCATAGTCTTGTTTTCAATATGGACAGTTTATTAGTCTTTATGAATAGCCAGGGTGTTTTCCTATCGCTTTTTTGCCCTGATATACTTGGATCTGTGGGGCTGCRCAAGAGAACTCGCTCGCATCCTGGTGGTGTTTTGTGGCCTGGGTCTTTGCGGACCCAGTTCCGAGCGTTTCRAATTGAACATGAGGACGTTGCCCACTGGGGTTTTTCTGTGTTGTCTCAGCCTGTGCTAAGCTCTGTTTTTCTTTCTCAGTCAGATTCGGAGGAAGATGAACCAGCAAAGAAGAAAAGTGTTTTTCAGGTAAATCCTCGGGATATTTAATGAAGCGGGTTTCACGGGAAGTCAGCGTTTGATTGTGGTGCATCTTGGGCTTCCATTAGTGTCACTCAGGCTGTGATTAGTGTGTGGCTTTTAAGGACTAATATCCTGGAAATCCCTTGGGGCAGCACAACCCTCTTTGGAGAATATTTCCTAGACTTAAAATGTGCCTTAATTTGGGAAATGGAGGCAGATATTTGCAAGTATGATGTTTCTTTTTAAAAGTCCCCCTGGCCTTTTGGGTAAGAAAGCCCTTCAGCGTGTTCAAACAGCAAGTGGTTGTGCTGAGCATGGGAAACCCATCCACGTGGTTAGAGGGAAGAGTTAGAGGAGACTTTTGCCAGGGAATCGGAACAACTAAATAGTTTTGCTAATTTCTCCTMCTTCTGTGACCACCTACCCTGAACGGAAACGACCAGGGACGCGGCGAGGGCTCTGGCTTGTCTGCTTTGCTTCCTCAACCCAAAAATTTGACAGTGAAAGAGACCAGTCGGGTGCTTTTACCCTACGCTTTCTCGAGGAAAGCAGCAGAAAACGCTGCCGAGTCGAAGGCAGCCAAGGCCCCGACCTCCTCCTCCAAAAGCAAGCCTCTGTCTAAGCCGACGGTGGCCACGACTCCTTCTCCGTCTGCGATCAAAGCCGCTGCCAAGAGCGCTGCCCTCCAGGTCACCAAGCAGATCACGCAGGAGGAGGACAACAGTGACGAAGAGGTAGAGCCGGAGAACTACTTCTCCTTGTCTGACAAGAGCGAGCCCAGCGTTGTCAGCGCGGAGACGTACGTGTACTCGGGCACGGTAGTGTCAGAGGAGCCTCCGCCCGGGACCGAGGCAGCGCCCCAGTTCCAGGACACTGCTGCCAATGCCCCCCTGGAGTTCAAGACGGCCGCGGGTTCCAGCGGCGCTCAGCAGAGCTGGGTACCCAACCCCGGGGAAGACTATGGCAGTCAGCCCTATAACCAGTTCCCTGCTTACACGGACGCCGGCGTGACTGGTGCATATTATCAGGTGGGTGTGAGGTTGCCTTGCAAGGAGGGAAAGCTCAAKGGGGTCCTTCTGAGAAGGGCTTTTGGGACAGTGGCTCTGAATTAGTTCATGGAGCAGGTTGTGGCTCAAGGAAATCTATCCAGAACTGGCTGGGGCAAGAAGTACAGRCCTGCAGCACGTAGTACCGCAGAATCCCTCTGGGATGAGAGCCACAGATGCTTTTTGCTGGATGAATGTTTAATAGCTGCTCTCATTTTAAAACGCCCCTGCAGAACTGCCCCTGCTGTTGTCARGGTGCAGAACTGGGGGTTGCCAGAATTGCTTTCTCAAGCCAGGTTGTTTCTAGTAATCCAGCAAAGCATTTGCTGTTGAGTACCTCTAAAAATGTGCTGTAGTGTTCAGTCAGTGCCAAAGTAATGAGAATTCTCTTAGCCTTGGAAGGAGGCGGGAGGCACATGTGTAACTTAGTGCAACCTCCAGAGGCTGAATGAAATCCTTCCAGGTGGAGGGGGAAAAAGAGAAAACAAAAACCCAGAAGCTGAGTGAGGTGTGAGACTCGGAGCTGAATCTCGAGGTCTGTGTCCATTGCTATTCCAGGCTCATTTCCCTGCAGGGATGAAAAAGGGAAAAGAGGTTTTGCTCTCCCTGATAAGAGGCTCCAAAACTGCCTCTTGTTCCTAACCTTGGCTTGGTTATGTGAATCCTGGAAGGGACTGAGAGACTGGTTAGAGCTTTTTTTTGCTTTTTACTTTCAGGATTATTACAGCAGYGGATACTACCAGGAGATGGAGCCAGCCCAGGCACCGCCACAGGACATGAGCACTGACTCCCTCTTAGATGACGAAGCGGTTGGCACTTTACTGTCTATGGCACTAAGGAGATTGCATCGAAGTGCTGCTAGAGCATGGGATCTTCTTGGCAAGCCCGACTCTCCGGCACAACCAGTGCTTTGTGCCGAACGTTGTCCCGTTGGGTCGAGCATGGTATTGCGGACACGTGTAGTGTCCTCCTCAATCCGTTGGGCTACTGCTCCAGATGGATTTACTGGTTTCAAAAGTAGATGATGTCTCTTATTTCCCCCAGCACTGCCCACTTCTTCCCAGGGCCGTGTAGGGTAGTTAGGGCGTAGGGAGGGATAAGGTCTGTGCAGTCGCTTGCTTGCCACGATACAAGTGGGCTGCTTGTGATACTGTCATGCTGTATCCTCCAGCACAGTGCCGAGCTCCCCACTTAATTGAAATGCTCAGGAGCTGTATCTTGTGACTGGTTTCAGACCTATTTCCCACTGCTGACGTACTCTAGAGGTTGCCAGCTCTGCTCGCTGCAGCCCAGTGCTGGAGCAGGCAGTAGCCCATCCAGTACTTGCCTCCTCTGAGACCTTTTGAGGTGCATTTGAATTGTGCAAGTTGGATATTTTRGCAGCTGAACTTGGGGTGCTTCTGTGGCACCTGAAATGAAAGAATCCAAACTCCTCAGCAGGAGATGATGCTGGAATAAACTGTGGGKTTTTTGCACTGGAATTTTTCAATTAAAAAAAAAAAGTTATGAGCTTAATGTTAAGTAGTTTGAGGTACTCTGATCTATAGAAAAGCAGAACKCTCCTGAAAATTCCCACTTGGGAAGGTGTATAGTGGTGTGTCCTGCTCCGTGCTTGGGGAGCATATGGATCAGAACCCCCATCTACCTATATCTCAGGTCAGAAGTGCTGTGTGATGTGTAAGTCACTTTATTTGTTGTTTTGCTCTTAGTTTAAACGTCTGCAAGGCAAGAGGAATCGAGGGAGAGAAGAGATCAACTTTGTGGACATCAAAGGTGATGATCAACTGAGTGGAGCCCAGCAGTGGCTGACAAAATCCTTAACGGAGGAGAAAACCATGAAGTCATTCAGCAAGGTATAGGCCAGAACGGAGGGAATACTGGCTGGGATCGAAGAGATCTGTGTTCAGTTCCCAGCTCATTTGCAACTAAAGCTGTGTGAGACACTAGACGGTCCCGAGGCTGTGGGAACAACTCTTCCATCCTACTCGGCTCCTGTAGTGTGTTGTATATTATACACGGGAGCTCAGTAGGGCTTTTTAAACAACGTCCCCGTGTCTAGGTGGTAAAGACCAACGAGGACCTGCTTCGGTCTAATTAATCTGCCCAAATCTCTTAACGTGAAACAAGTGTATGGGGCTTCTTGACAGGCTTTGTGCACGCTAACGTTTACCCTGGCTTTGCTTTTTAGAGAAAAGGAGATCAACCCACTGGGCAGCAAAGAAGAAAACATCAGATCACGTACCTGATTCATCAGGTGAGCGCTCTCCCTCCAGAATGGAGATAGGTCCAGATGGAGTTACAGGAGTCAGTGCAAAACAGCATGAAGCAGAGTGGGTGAAGCTGCTTGTTCTGTGCTTGGGAAGCAGACGTTCTGCGTGTCCAGCAATAATTAGCTCTTAATCAAGAGCTCAGCATGAAACCTGCAGCAGGTCTGAGGAGAGGCTGAGAGGCAGCGGGCGCTGCACAGGAGGAGTGTCCTGGGCACCTCCGACCCAAACGGTGTCCTTGGCCATAGGAATCTTMCAGCACTGCTCGTGCATAGAGTTCCTGGCTGTGCTTTGCTCTGCTCTCTGGCTCGTCCCTTCTCACTCGGCTCGRCTGTGTGCATGGTTTTATTTGGTTACAAAACTGCTTCCTGTGTGAAATTCGGTGCCATTGGTGTGTGTGGTTTGTAAGCAGCTGCTGAGACCGTCCCACAAAAGAAGGTGCATTTCAGCATGAATGAGACAACTGTGTGTCTCGATTAATTAAAACCCCTGTCAGGATAATTGTGCTGACTCGTATAACTGGGCCCCTTGCTGAAGGGCTCTGTAATTCCTGTCAGCAGGAGCAGAGGAGGGTGAAATACTGCTAAGTCACTGAGTAGTGCTTCTGATTTTAATCCTCTCGATTTCTGCAGGCGAAGGAAAGAGAACTGGAGCTGAAAAACACGTGGTCCGAAAACAAGCTCAGCCGACGTCAGACTCAAGCCAAATATGGATTTTAACACCTCTCCCCCATGTTTTGGCTGTTGTCCCAGGTGACCCAGTGTGTCAGACTTCTCCTGGGCTTCTGGAGATCAACCAGGCCCCTGTGTAGAAGTTTCTCAGCTCTGTTGCTGRGAGGATCCTGCACTCCCTGGTCTATGAGGAGAAGGGTTTGAACGCAAGCAAGCTGTGGAAACTCCACCTGTAATTCCACCTTCCCCTTCCTGACCCCCAAAYGATAACGTAGGTGGTTCGGATCAAGCCTGCCTTGTACAGTAGGGGACTGTCCTGAGGCACAGGRCAAGGTTGGAGCGCTTGTCCCATTGCCTGGCGTGGGGTTTGGAGCTGGTTTCCTTGCAGGCATACTGGCTGCTAATTCCTGTAGCCCCTGGAATCTTTGACAGAGTCACAATAAACTTCCAATTCCCAGTTTGCTCCTTTCTTGGCCTCACTGCATTGAGAGTGTACTTTTTCCTCCTAAAAGACAGTGAGTTTCAAGAGCAAGCCTGGTTTTTGTCCTTTTTTTTTTATTGCTGAGACATTCATTCTTATGACTTTAATTTTGTCCGAGTAAATACAGTGTTCTTCATGGTAATTGTTTGGGGGGTGGGGAAGGGAGAATGTGGCTAATTTGGGGGTTTGTTCCTCGCTCCATTGGCCTCTGTTTCAAATCAAGTTAAGGGAAAACTGCTTTATTGTTGTTTGACTGGCCAGAGCTTGGGCTACAAGCAAAACGCCCCAGCRTGTGACCTGCCCCAGCCGCTGGGGTTCTGTCTGCCGGCACGGGAAGCTGCCGAGCCCTTTGGGATAGATCGGAGCGTTCCGTGTGTGGATTTCCCTGCTCTTCCCTCCGCCCCTCGACCCAAGGCCTGCAGTGCTGTAATAATCCGGTCTCCATACTAGGCAGCAAGGTTGGTCAGTGAAACAGTATTTCCTGTGRTCAAACACACGTGAAAACTGCCCGCTGTACTTTTTCCCCTCATCTCTAGCTTGTTTGTGTCAATCCTGTTTCCTGGAAAGGCTTCCCAGCTGATCAAGTGTTAACTTTGTCCCCTCGGGGAAGAGGCGGCCGCGTGTGGCCTTGCATTTCTTTAAACCACGGTGTTTTATTGAAGGGGTTAGGCCTGTGGGGGGGGGCTGCGAATCATGTGCGAGCGTCTTAAGCAGGTCCGTGGGTCTGTCGCCACAACTCGGGCCTCGCTTACTCATTGTCCGCCCACGTGTGAGATGCTGGAAGGAGCAGAGAGCTGGTATGGTTATTGAACTCACATTCCCAACACTAAGGGTTGTATCTGTTGTAACTGCAGCTAATATATTTGTTACTCCTTTTAGGGGAAAAAAATAAAATCTAAAAGGTGGTTGGTTCTTTTTTTCCTCCCGTGTTACCTGTTTAAAAACCAAGCCCCTGCTGAATGATGTCTTTTCTTGGGCTATTTGACAATTTGATTTCTAGTTTAGCGCCCTGAATGTTTTAGTCCTTTGCAGAGCCCGTTTTGAGTATTTGAACGAGCGGAATAAAGTTACTGTGGAGTAAGTTATTCATATCTTATATGTACAGTGACCTCCTCTGAAAAGAGCTTTGATAAAGGAATAAACTTTTAAATGAACCCAACTTCACCAGTTTTTATCCGAGGGGTTTGTCRCTCTCTTTCACCAGGGGAGTTTGCGAAGTACCGTGGGCAGCTGCTCTGCAAGACGTGGACCATAGGAATGGAGATGGATGAGGAAGGGAAAGAAATCCCGGATGATGTTGCTGCAGGGGCCAGCAGGATGCAGCAAAGGGGGTTTGCTCTCCCTGATGGACCAGAGCCTCCAAAACTCTTCCTCTTGTCCCTAACCTTGGCTCGGTTGTGGAATGCTGCAAAGGGTTGAGGGAGTGACGAGAGCTTTCAAAAAAAGCTCGTTTGGGGTTTTTCTCGAGCGTGTTGTTGCACGTTTTTGACGCTAGAGGGGATTGGCAAGGACGGGTAGAGCTCTGGCACCCTCGCTCTGCTTTGAGTCGTTTAAGAGCGATGAAACGCGGGTCTGTGCAAAGTGAACCTGGAAATGAACCTGCCCTCGGCCAGCTCCGAGCCACGGGAAATGCTCTTGGAAGTGCCCCCAAAAGGCCTTTTCCAGCCTCTATCCCAGCTGGGCCACGTCCCTTCCCAGCGGTGGTGGTGGGGGGGGCGGTTTTCCCAAGAGACCTTGGAAGGAGCAACGGGGACTTTTTCCTTTCTCTTTCCCAGAGCCCCTTGAACAGCAGCGGCTGCCCCCGAGTCACGGGAAGCGCTGGGATTTCTAGGAACCGTCCCGCCTGGCGCTGCTCCCGCTGGAGCTGGGAATGACGGAGCCGGGATCCATCCCRGTACTGGAGTCTCTGGGGGCAGCGGTGGGTGGGGGGGCTTTCCCCATGGCCCAAGGCTTTCCCTATGGCCTCGGGCAGGATGCAGAGCGGGTCCGGGAGGGCATCCAGGCGCCAGCGGTCTYGAGAGGTGAGTGGAAACCAAGGGGAGAAGCCGGAATGAATCCCGAATTGCGCGAGCGCAGCCGCGATACGAGACCCTGGAGAATCCCCATCCGGCGTGTGCTGCAGTGGGCACCATTGCCAGAAGGGACGAGGGCCACGGTGGAGGAGGAGGAGGAGGGGACCCTGGGTCAGCACCCGCAGCCCRCCCCGTTCCTAGGGGTTCTGGGGTGCTTTGGGGGACCCCTCGGTCACCACCCGCGGCCCGGGAGCATCAGGCTGCAGGACAAGGACGTGCCCAAGGTACGGATGGAGATGGTTGATGCGGGGCTCCGGAGCCGGGGCAGGACCTAGCGCAGGGATACAGGGGCGGGGGGACAGGACTGGACCCAAGTGACCCCCCACGGCCCCCAGAGTGACCAGCTACAAGTGCTGGAGTAGGGGGGGACCCGTCCTGGTGGGGGGGGTCGTTTGGCGCTGGGGAGGGGGCGGCCGCTGCGGGACGCGCTGCCCAAGCCCTCCTGTCCCCTCCCGGGAGCATCGTCACCCCCGCGGAGGGTCCCCCCGCGCTCAGCGTCACCCCGGGCCCCGCGGGCGCTGCCGCCGAGGACTTGATCCCATAGCTGCGATGCCCTCCCTTGGGGATGGGGCTGCTTCCAGAGGGCTGGCGAGGGGGCCGGGACCCCCTCTGCTCCCCCTAGGCCTCCTGCGAGAGTGGCCGGGGGGCGCTGGGGCAGCGAGACCCCCCCTTTCTGCCCCCCCTTTGCTGGGATATGTGTGTTCCCCTGCGTCACCCTGCGCCCTGAGCTTCCTCCTCCTCTTCCTCGCCGTGGGGGGACACGAGGGGCAGGACATGGGGACACGCTGCTCAAAGGCTCCTTGCAGGGACCCCCTGCCCATTCCGTCTGTGCCCCGGACTGGGGGTCCTGGTGCCTCCCGCCCATCCGGATGAGGGTCCCGGGGGGAGGCTTGCATGGGACGGGGGGGGTGTCCCCACAGGTCTGTCCCCCTGCCCCAACTGGGGAAACTGAGGCAGGCGGAAGGAGACCGAGCGCCCAGACCCGCCTCCTGCCTGCCCAGGGCGGCCCCCGTCACCCTCTTCCCCCTTCTCCCCTCTCTATTTCCCAAACAAGCGCGGGGCGGCCCCGGCCCGGCCCCGCACAGTTGTCAGGCTAAATATTTTGTGTGCGCGGCAGCCGCAAACAGAAGCGAAGGGGCCCGCGCGGGCCCGCCGAGGGCCGGGGRCCGCCCAGGGAGCGCCGCGGACCGAGCCCGGCTGCCCGAGGCCGCTCCGGAGGCGGCGATGGCTCCTCCGCGGCCCCTCGCGCTGGCCCTGCTGCTGCTCGGCCCCGTGTCGCTGCCTCCGGCCGGAGCCACCTCCGAAAGTGAGTGCTGGGGTGGGGGGGGGATCCCGCAGGAACAGCCCGGGAATGGGGACGCTGGAGCGGTCGGGCTCGCTCGGATGCTCCCTGCCTCCGTTGCCCCCTTTTCCCATCCCCACGGCAGCKCCCTGGCTCCCTGGGGATGGAGACCCAGCTCCTGCAGCCCCTCCTGGGGTGGGAGCGGGTGCTGCGCAGAGCAGCCCCATGGCTCCAGCTCCTCGGAATAGCCGCATCCTGGGAGGAAGGCGACTGCTCCTCCGTTGGGGCTGGGAGGGTCGTTTGCAGCGCCCCGGGGAAAACGGGATGGAAAAAAAAGGGGATCTGTGATGGCCGGGGCTAGCGAGAGGGAAATCCCGTGGGGAGGACGAGGATGAGGACGGGGGCAGCACGGGGAGAGCTGCCGAGCGGCTCGAGGACGTGGGGCCGCTGGCTCAGGGCCCCTGTCCGCTCCCTGCTCCTTGTGCCTCCATGTCCCCCGTCCCCGATGGGGCGGGAAGGGCGGTCGGCGCCCCCAGGGGGGCTGCGTCCCAGCCGGGGCGGCTCCACGTGTCCSGCGCACCCGGCTCTGCCTCCATGAGGGTGCCAAGACCCCCGGCACCCTCCCTGCCATCCCCGACCCCGGCCGGGTCCCTTTGCTCCTCCCGTCTGTCCTGCATGGCAGAGGGGTGGCAGCCGCTTTGCCCAGGCCGCCGGGGGGGGGACACAACGGCTCTGACCCCAGGGTTGCCCATGGCCACAGCTGGTCCCCTGGGCACATGGAGAAGGTCCCTGTGTCCCCCCCCCAACCCTGAGGACACCGGGACCCCCAGGGTGGAGCAGGCAGTGGGGCGGGAGGTGGCAGCGCCCGTCCCTGAGCCCGGTGGCAGAGGCGGTGGCACCGCGTGGCCCTGGGGGGGAGCGAGGTGTCCGTTCCCGCTGTTTACAGTAAATCCCCTTCGGGAATCGGCACCTTCTCCCCGCGCGGAGCCGGCGTCAGGTTTCAGCGGCAGCGCGTGGGGGCTGCGGGGACGCGCCGCCCGCCCGGCCCGCTGCGGGGACAGGAGGCTCCCGCCGCCCGCCCTGGGGACATCCGGGTGGAGAAGCCCCGGGCGGGACGTGGCCCCGGGCGGGGAGAGCCCTTGGGGCCGCTGGGGCTCCTCCGCATCCCAGCTCGGTCCTTGTCCGCGYCGGCCGCTCGATTCGGGCAGATCCCACCGCGGGGCCGGGGATGCTGCCCCCGTTTGCCCCGGGCTTCACGTAGGCGCCGTGCGGGGTCCCGCGGGGCGGCGGTCCCGCAGCCCACGTGGCCCCTCTCTGCTCCCCGCAGTCTGCGGTAGCATGGACATCCGCAACGACGTCTCCCAGCTGCGGAAGCTGGAAAACTGCTCCATCATCGAGGGCAACCTGCAGATCCTGCTCATGTTCACCACGGGCGCGGAGGACTTCCGAGGCCTGAGTTTCCCGCGCCTGCTCATGATCACCGAGTACCTGCTGCTCTTCCGCGTCTACGGGCTGGAGAGCCTGCGCGAGCTCTTCCCCAACCTGTCGGTGATCCGGGGCACCAGCCTCTTCTTCAGCTACGCCCTGGTCATCTTCGAGATGCCGCACCTGCGGGACATCGGGCTGCACAGCCTGACGCACGTGCTGCGGGGCTCGGTGCGCGTCGAGCGCAACCAGGAGCTCTGCCACATCTCCACCATCGACTGGGGGCTGCTGCTGCCCCACGCCACGGAGAGCAACTACATCGTGGGCAACAAGCAGGCGGAGGAGTGCGCCGACGTGTGCCCCGGCATCCTGGACGTGGAGAAGCCCTGCGCGCAGACCAGCGTCAACGGCGAGCTCGGCTATCGCTGCTGGACCTCCAGCTACTGCCAGAAAGGTGGGTGCCCCCCGAGCCGTCGGGAAGGCGGAGAGGAGCCGGGGGGCTTTGCAAGTGGGATGTAGGTGTCTGTGGCCTGTGCGGCCACCCCCAAGGCCCGGCACCGCTGCCGGGAGTAATTGGATCCATGGTGTATCCTTGGCCGGGACGGAGGGTGGCTCCCGGCCGCTGGGTTTTCCTGGTGGCGAGGTGCATCCAGGCCCCTCCCGGGCTCCCTTGCTGTAAACAGCAGCTCTGGTAATGAGATATATACTATAAACACAGATCGGTATCAGGGCGGCAAGCTGGGCCGCTGCCTGCGTGCTGCTGGGCCCCGCGGCTGCCCCGAGCTGGGGCTGGGCCGGGGAAGGGGCTCGGCCGCCCTCGCCCCCCTGCCCGCCCGTCCACGCGTGGGGGTCGCTGCCTGTCCTGCTGCTCGGGCGGCCGCCGCCCCACCCGACCGTCCCGCTGCTCACCCCGCCACCCACCTGCCTGAGCCCAAAACCCACCCGCCC
>PTEX01000526.1:45182-56980 GCA_003342815.1 Eudromia elegans | reverse complement strand
GCGCCCTGCCGCTGCCCCGCCGCCGGCACCCTGCTCTGCCGCCAGCCCGACACGCTGCGCGGCCTCGCCGACCTCCCGGGCGCCTTCCTCGACGTGTGAGTGGGGCGGGGATGCCGGGGTGGGGGTCGCACGAGGGTCCCCGCGCCGGGCGGAGGGCTCGGGGGCTGCGGCGAGCGCTGTCGCCTGGCCCGGAGCCCCCCGGGACACCCACGGCGGGGTGGAGGCTGCGAGGAGCTGAAGGGGCGTTGGGGAGCGGAGACGCCCAGGGCGGAGCGGTGGCGGGACCCGGGAACGGGGTTGGCGACGGGGTCCCCAAGCTGCTCCCCATGCCCTGCCCCAAGGGGTTTTGGTGTGTGTGGGGTCCCCTCGGCCGTTGTTCGCTCCCTCGCGCGGGATTGCAAGCTGGGGTGGGGAAGGGTTTGGGCGAGCGGAGGAGGGCGCGGAGGCTGCGGTGGGCGCGGACGGGGTCCCCGCAGCTCCGGGCRCCCCTCGGGGCCTTGCCGCATCGTCCTGCGGCACGGCCCGCCTGCCTCAGTTTCCCCCCGCCCCCAGGGCTCTTTGTTCGCTGCTGGCGGGGTGGGGCGGCCACGCGCCCCGGGAGACGCTGCCCCGGCCTCCCTCGTCCCCACAGCCCCGAGCGGGGGACGGGGGGACCGGGCCCCCTCGGTCATAGGACCAAATCCCCGAGCGGCCCCTCACAACACCGGGGTCCTCGGAGCAGCCCCTGGCGTAAAACACCCCCCTGCTCCGTCCCCGAAGGGTTTTCTGTTCCGGAAACGCCGTCTCCTGCCCTGTCACACGGAGCCAGGCCAGGCGGGCAGGGGGCTGAGACCTAGCGGGCTCGTGCCCTAAGCGAGGTGCTGGGCCGGCAGCGCAGGGCACTCGGTGCCCACAGCATCGGCTGCGGCGGTTCGGGGCGCCGCCGCCGTCCCGACCCCGCCGTTCCCAACCCCGCCGTTCCCAACCCATTCCGTGTGCAGGAACGGAGGGACAGGGGAGTCGCCGCCCTGCGCTGCCCCACGGAGCGGCCGCGGCTCCGGCACAGCCGGGAATGGTGGGGGGGAAGCTGCTCTTGCTGCAGGGGGAAGCCGGGAGTGTAAATCAGCGCTCAGGGCCTTTGAGCTCTGTTTCCCCGGCACGGCGGGTGCGCGGAGCTGGGGCGGATGCAGCTCCCGGTGCCTGCGCTGGCCGGGGAGATGCTGTGGAGCTGCCCAGGCGCCTTTCCCAGGCATCCCGACTCCCGGCTTCAGTGTCTTTGCCCCACGGAGCGGGAACAAAGCCCAGGAGGGCAACGGAGGCTCATGCCCCGCGCCGGGCTCCTCTGCCGAGCAGGATCATTGAGAATCAGAGGACACTGACGACCTTGACCCGGGCTGACACCAGGATGCTCCGGGACCTCCGGAACCTGTGAGCGCCTCCAAGGCGGGAAGGGGGACGTGGGCGGGGATGGACGTCGCCGCGGGGGGACGCGGAGGGGCAGCCTGGCGGAGCGGCCGCCTCGCCGAGGGGGCCGGTGGCGGCAGGGCTGGGGGCTCCGCGGTGCGGACGCGGAGCGCTCCCCTGCCCGCAGCACCGTCGCCGCCTCGGGGCTGGAGCGGATCTCTGCGGACGCCTTCCGGGACACCCCCAGGCTGAGCCACGTGTGAGTAGCAGCGGCGCGAGCCCCCCACCCCGCAGCCCCGGCCCCGCGCGCTGCCCCCAGGCCCGGCCCCGCGCCGGAGGGGCGGTCGATGCCGTCCGGCTGCGCCAGCGGACTCGATCCGCAGCAGTGGGATGGGGATGGGGATGGGGGGGCACAGAGATGGCTGCCACCGGGCGGGAAACATCGATCGGAGCGGGAGCGCGGGCAGCTCCCGGCAGCATCGTGCTGCAGGAGGGGCGGGAAGGGGACACGGCACCCCCAGCAGGCAGGGGACACGGGGCAGGGTCAGCGGCACCCCCGGCGCTCAGGGGACACGGGGCACCCCCAGAGGCACCCCCAGCGCTCAGGGGACACGGGGCACCCCCAGCGGCACCCCCAGCACGCAGGGGACACGGGGCACCCCCAGAGGCACCCCCAGTGCTCAGGGGACACGGGGCACCCCCAGCGGCACCCCCAGCAGGCAGGGGACACGGGGCAGGGCCAGCGGCACCCCCAGCGCTCAGGGGACACGGGGCACCCCCAGCGCTCAGGGCCTCCGTCCCCGCAGGAACCTCTCCGGCAATGCCCTGCGCAGCCTGTCCTGGAAGAGCTTCCAGCATCTGCCGCTGCAGCAGCTGTGAGTGCCCGGGCCGGSGCGAGGGGCCGCGCGGGCCGTCCCGGCAGCTCCTTCCCAGCCGCGGCCCCGTGCCCTCCGCAGCGTCCTGGAGGGGAATCCCTTGGAGTGCTCCTGCGGCATCCGCTGGCTGCAGCTGTGGCAGGAGGGGAGCCGGGCCCAGCTGCACAACCAGTCCCTGGGCTGCTGGGCGGGCGGGGAGCTGGTGCCGCTGGGCGCCTGGTCCCCGCGCGGCTGCGGTAGGTGCCAGGGGGCGGCGGCGGCGGCCGCCGGGTGCTCCCGACGCCGCGGCTCAACCCCTGCCGTGCCACGTGCACCCAACAGAGCCCCCRTCCGTGCGCATCGAGCCCGCCGAGGTGCTGCTGCGGCAGGGGGACAGCGTCAACCTCACTTGCCACATCGCGGCCGAGCCGCCGGCCACGGGCAGCTGGGACGTGCCGGACGTGGGGCCCGAGGCGCCGCTGGTCACCGAGGCAAGCGGGGGGCGCTCGGCCCGGCCGGCGGGGCGGGGGGACGCCCCACGGCGGAGGCGGCCGCTCCATCGCCGCGCGTCCCGCAGCTCTCGCCGCAGCGGCTGCTCCTGCACATCGGCAACGTCTCCTCCAGCCTCAACCGCAGGGAGGTCGCCTGCCGGGCGGAGAACGCGGCRGGGCCGGCCGAGGACGCCGTGGTGCTGAACGTGACCTGTGAGGCCGGCGCGGGGTGGGGACGGGCGGGCACGGTGGGGGGGGGATCCCGCGGCGCCGCCCGCGCGGACCGAGCGGCTCCGTGTCGCGCAGTCCCGGCGGCGATCCTGCTGCTGCAGGAGGCCATCCCGCAGCACTTCTGGTGCATCCCCTTCTCGGTGGACGGCAACCCCGCGCCCAGCGTGCGGTGGCTCTTCAACGGCACCGCGCTGCCCGAGGGGCCCTACATCCACACGCGCATCGTGGAGTACGAGCCCAACTCCACGGTGCTGCACGGCTGCCTGCAGCTCAACCGGCCCACGCACGTCAACAACGGCAACTACACCCTCGTGGCCAGCAACGCGCTGGGCACCGCGGCCCGCTCCGTCCAGGGCCGCTTCATGGAGAACCCTTTCAGCTTCAACCCCGAGGAGCCCATCCCCGGTAGAGCCTCTGCGGGACCCTCGCCGTGGGGCGCGGGGCGCCCGGCCAGGCGGTCACGCGTGTTCTCTTCTCTGCCCTCCCGCTGCCGCAGTGTCTCTGTCCCCGCTGGGTGAGTGACCGCGACGCCGAMGCCGTCCCCGCGGGGCAGCCCGGGGCGGAGGCCGGGATCCCCCCGCCGAGCCCCGCGCGCTTTCCGCAGCCCCGGGCAGCAGGAACGGCTCCCTGGAGGGGCCCGTGGAGAGCGCGGACGAGCATGTGTTTGGGGTGAGCAACCCCGGCCTCGCCGCAGCCAGAGCCGCCGGGGAAAGGGGGGAAAGGAGCCTCGGGGCAGGGGTTGGCCCCCGGGCCTCAGTTTCCCCCGTAACGTGGTGCCGGAGGGGTTGGCGGCGCGGGGCGCCCGGGCTCAACCCGCTGCCGCCGCCAGGTCTCGGTGGCTGTGGCGCTGGCCGTGTGCGCCTGCGTCTTCCTCTCCGTCCTGCTCGTCGTGCTCAACAAGTGCGGGCGCCGCTCCAAGTTTGGCATGAACCGTAAGCTGGCGCCGGGGGGGTCCTGCTCGCGCCGTGGGGTGGAGCCGGGGACGCCCCCACRCTGCCGCTTCCCGGCGGTGCCGGCTCACCCGTTCCTGGGCTGGATACGGGTTTGGGAGAGGCCGGACCCCTCCGTCACGGCGCCGTGGCCGCAGGCTCGGCCATGCTGGCGCAGGAGGACGAGCTCACCATGTCCCTGCACCTCATGAACCTGGGCAGCAGCCCCCCGTCGTCGGGCGAGAGCAGCAAGCTGGAGGGGCTCAAGGGCACCGTCATCGAGAACCCGCAGTACTTCTGTGACACCCGTACGGGACGGAGGCGCCGCCGCGGCATCGGGGGGGGGTCCCGTGGCGGGGGCCGCGTGGCGCTGACGCTGGGCGCGGCGGCCCCCCCCCCCAGGCGTGCACCACGTGCAGCGCGGTGACATCGTGCTCAAGTGGGAGCTGGGCGAAGGCGCCTTCGGCAAGGTCTTCCTGGCCGAGTGCTGCAACCTGCTGCCCGAGCAGGGCAAGATGCTGGTGGCTGTGAAGGTGAGCGGGGCCGGGGCGGGCGACGAGGGGCAACCCCAACCCCTACCCCGCCCCGGGGCGGCCCCCCGGGGCTGACTCCTCTGGCACGCGCCAGGCGCTGAAGGAGGCGACGGAGAGCGCCCGGCTGGACTTCCAGCGGGAAGCGGAGCTGCTCACGGTGCTGCGGCACGAGCACATCGTCCGCTTCTACGGCGTCTGCACCGAGGGCGAGCCCCTCGTCATGGTCTTCGAGTACATGGAGCACGGAGACCTCAACCGCTTCCTCCGGTGGGTCCGGGCAGCGCGGGCCCTCCCCGCGGCTCGGCGAGCGCCGCGGCGCTCAGACAGCCGCGCGGCGCTCGCTGCTAATGCAGCCCTCCTTGCAATATTGATTAGATTAGCTGTCTGAGAGGCTTAAATAGAGAGAGATTGGCCATCAGTTGGAATAAGCAGAGACTTTTCGATTGCCCCCCCAGGTATTGCTGATAGACGGGGGGTGCTGCCAGAGGCATCGCTTTAGTGGCCCCGTGATGAGCTCTGAGACGTGGCTTTTATGATTATGGTGATGGGACTTGGCAGTAATGGCCCTGCCGAGCAGAGCCCCCCCCAGCCCGCGGCCGCCTCGGCCCGGCTGTCGGCAGCGCTCGGCATCAAAGGCCGAGGCGCCCGGAGCGCCGGTCGCCGTCCGCGCGCGGCCCTCACGCCCGCGTGCGCCACGTGCCCGTGCCCCTCCRCGCCGTGCCCAGCGCTGCCCGCCCGCGCACGTCCCCACGGGGGTCCCCGCGGGGGTCCCCGCCGCCGTCTCCGCTCCGAGCGGCCTCCCTCTTCCCCCCGCAGCTCCCACGGCCCCGACGCCAAAATCCTGGACGAGGGGGGCCGGCGCCAGCCCCGCGGGCAGCTCTCGCTGGGCCACATGCTGCACATCGCCACGCAGGTGGCCTCGGGCATGGCGTACCTGGCCTCGCTGCACTTYGTGCACCGCGACCTGGCCACCCGCAACTGCCTGGTGGGCCAGAACCTGCTGGTGAAGATCGGCGACTTTGGCATGTCCCGCGACATCTACAGCACCGACTACTACCGGGTGAGAGCCGCTCGCCGGGGCCGCCCCGCGCGCCCGCCCAGCGCCGCGACGGGGCCGGAGCTCCCCCCGGGGAGCGTCTCCGCCTCCGTCTGCTGCTGGGAACCGCGCTCGGTTTTTCCCTTTCAGCCGCTTGCCCCCCTTTCCCCGGCCCCATCCATATTTAATGGGGGGCGTCGCGGGGCGGGCGGCGGCGGGGGGCGCGCGGGGGGCCCGCTGAGCCGCCCTGCCGGGCAGGTGGGCGGGCGGACCATGCTGCCCATCCGCTGGATGCCCCCCGAGAGCATCTTGTACCGCAAGTTCAGCACCGAGAGCGATATCTGGAGCTTCGGCGTGGTGCTCTGGGAGATCTTCACCTACGGCAAGCAGCCCTGGTACCAGCTCTCCAACACCGAGGTGACGGGGCTGGGGGCGCCGGGGCTGGGGTTGGGGACACGGGTGGAGCAGGGTCGCGGTGCGGCGTCCTCCTGCCTCCTCTTCCTCACCTGGGGGAGGAGGGGGAGGGAAGAGCAAGGRGAGCCCTGGGATGCGGCGCAGAGGTGAGCGCGACGCCGGGGCGCCTGCGTCCCGTTGCCCTCCGAGGGGCTTGGTTCCCCCCCGCCGCCGCAGCCATCAGCCCCACGTGTCCCCCCCACCCCGTTTGCTCCTGCAGGCCATCGAGTGCATCACGCAGGGCCGGGAGCTGGCGCGGCCGCGCGCCTGCCCCGCCGAGGTGTACGGCATCATGCAGAGCTGCTGGCAGCGGGAGCCGCAGCAGCGCCGCAGCATGCRCGAGGTGCACGGCCGCCTGCAGGCGCTGGCCAAGGCCCCCCCGCTCTACCTGGACATCCTGGGCTGAGCGGGTGCCCCGCGGCCCCCCCGCTGCTGCCCTCGCCCTCCCCACGCCTGGAAGACACGGGCTGCCCGCCCCGACGGAGCCCCCCGCGCCCTCCCATCCCATCCCATCCCGACGGAGCCGCACGTCCTCGTCCGGCRCCACGGGCTCCGGGTCGGGCTGGGGGATCCCGGTGGCTTCAGCAGGGGGGCACCTCGTCCTGCCGCCCCGTGCCCAGCCCCGCAATAAAGCGCTGCCGCCCCCGCCGCCGCCCGCGCCGCCTCCAGGGTCTCACGGGAGGGAAGGGCCGCTCCGGAGCCGGGATGCTCTGGCAGGGAAAGGGGGGGAGGCGAAGGGGCCGCTCCAGGCGCTGCGTGGGACCAGGGCGAGGGGACACGTCCTGAGCACCCCCCAAACGCCGCCCGGGAGGCGCCCGGGAGCAGCGAGAGGGACGAGGTCCCCCCGTGCCCTCCCTTGGCGGGCACCGCGGCCGTGTCCCGGGGGTTATCGGATGCCCTGTAGCATCCACTTAATCATCCTTGCCAGGGCTCTCCGGCTGCCCTGCTAATGTCCGCGACCTGGATCTGCTCCTAATGGAGCTGATTTCATCTGGGTAATGAGGCCGCGCAGGCCGGGCCGCCCCGGCAGCTCCTCGGCCCCCGCCGAGGGACGTGGGGAGCCGCGGGGCGCAGGTGACGGCGAGCCAGGGCCTGGGGAGCCTCGGCGAGGGGCCCCAGCGGCAGGAACCCGGCGCCGTCCTGGATCATGGAGGGGCTCTGGACCCCCAGCATAGGGAAGGGGGCAACAGTGGCCCCCCGGGACACAGCGGGGGCGGCAAAGGGGGCTGAGGAGGATCCCTGGAGCTGTGTCCATGCCTGGGGCTGCAGCGGGGGGACGCGGCAGCGTCGGGGGCTCCCGGGACCCCTTGACGGAGCCGGGCCAGCGAGCGGGGTCTTGGGGCACCCTCTGATCGCTCCCCGCGCTGATTTATGGKCTTCCCCCTCTGATCTAATTTGAGGAAGGAACCAGATTACGACTTTGAGCTTTCCCAGCSCCGTTGCTCTAAATTGCCTCCTCGGTCAATACCGCTCCGTGCGGCCGGGAAGCTGCGGCYGCACCGGGAGCCGGGAGGGGGGCCCCGGGCAGGCAGCCCGTGAAGCCGGGGGCACCCCAAGGGATGGGGGCTGCCCCGGAGCCCCCGCAAGGGCTCGGAGCGGCCGGCGGGCGCCGCGGGCGGCCGTGACCGGGGTCCGTCCCCCGGGGGACGGGGCGGCTCCGCGCGGGGACCGGAGGGTTAAGGGCGGCCGCTCCCTTCTCGCCCGCCCCCCCCTTGCTCAGCCCTCATCGATTTCTTTATTCCCACCTCGCGGTTTCTCCATTTTGCCCGCTCCGGCGGGAGCCCTAATGGACTCTGGCAATGAGGTAATTAACGGCTCTGCTCCCTGGAAAAGTTGCCCCGGGGCCACCGAGTCACCGGGAGGGCTGGGCTGGGGAGAGGCCTCCGCCAAGGGGATGCAACGAGGAGGGTTTGGACCCAATGGTCCCCCCCGGGCTCCCYGACTCTTGTGTGAAGCCGGGAGCGTCACCGGGGCGGGAGGGATCCCCCGGACTCCGTGTTGAGGGTTCGGGTGCCGCCCCCCCCAGCTCTTCTGCGGGGGCCACCGGCACGAACCCCATTGCATTGGGCGTCCTGGTGCATAGACCGGATCCCGAGCAGCTCCCCCCGGCATGGGGGGGTCTCGGCGGGGGCTCCATCTCCGCAAGAACAAGCGTCCCTGAGGGATATTTCCCGTTAGCTCCGGAGCCGCCTTATCTGGGGCGGGGGGGGACCAGGTCCATGCGCAGCGAGGCCTCGGTGTCCGGCTCTGCACCATGGGGCTCCGGGAAAAGCCGCTGGGAAAGGCTCGGGGCTGCTCCCAAGGCTGCGGATGGGGGGCGAGGCGGGGGCTGCTGAGCMGCGCTGGGACCTGAAAATCATTAGGAGCGATTGGAGCTATTAGCGTAACGAGGAGAGGCAATTAGCGGCGCCTTGACATCAGTCGAGGCCAGGGAACGCGCGCGCTCGCCGGGCCCCCGGAGCGGCTGCGGCCCAGCGGGGGCTGTGTGGATCCGGACAGGGATCCCGGGTGCGGGGGGGACGCTTGTGGTTGGGATTCCCGGGATGGAGGGGGGAACGCGTGGCTGAGGATCCACGCGCAGGGAGCCGTGGGCTGGAGCCCGTGCCGGGATGCAGCCGGGCAGGGGGGATCCCCGTGCCGAGGGATCCGGGATGGAGGGAGAACGCTCCCGCCTTGGCCTGGGGGGCACCCCCGGCATGGGGCGATCCCTGGCCCTGCTCCGTGCTGCCATCAGAGGCCCAGGAGCCCCACGGGCGGCCCCACGCGCCCGGCGCCGCCCCCACGGCTCCCCAGGGGCAGGGCGAGGGGCAGAGGGGCTCGGGCACCACCAGCCCCCCTATGTGCCCTCGCTGGCCCAGGGGCACCGTCCGGACACGGGGACGGGCGCGGGGACAGGGACGGGGACCGCTCCACTCGGCGTGGGGCTCCAGCAGCCCGCGACCGTGCGGAGCCGGCGCCGGCCCCGGCGCTGCTCGAAACCCGCTGGGTTCTGGCCAAAAATAAAACAAAACAAGAGCAAGAGCGCAGGGGTGGGTTTTTTTTTTTTTCCCCTTATCCCTTTTCCGCAGCCATCTCCTCGTCCAAACTTCCTGAGAGCAGCTCCGGGCCTCCCTCCCCTTCCGACGGCCGCTCCGCGCCTCTTCCGAGGCAGCCCCAGCGGCCGCGGCGGCTCTGGCGGTTACGCGGCCAGGTGAGACCCCCGCCCCCAGGACCGGGGACCGGGCACTCGGGACCGGGATCAGAGCCGGGGGGAAGCGACGGCGGCGGCGGCTCCTTCGGGATTCGGCCACGGGGTGGGAGGGAGGCGCGGCCGGACGCCGGGGCCCCCACGTCCGTTCGCCCTCGGCGGGCGGGTGGCGCCGATGGCCGCGAGGACGGGGCCGGGCCGAGCGCGGGACGGGGGCCTCGGGGCGCCCGGCGCTGCTCTGACCCCTCCGAGCTTTCGGTGCCGGCGGATTCCGCACGTCGGGGCCCCCGGCTCCCCGCGCGGGGTTTTGTTCCCAGCTCCTGGGGGTCCCGGCATGGGGCAGCTCCACGTTCGGCCCGTCCCTTCCGCTCCAAGGTTTTTTTCCCAGCGGAGGGAAGATTTGGGGAGCTGGAACCTGGCGGCAGGGCAGGATTTTTTCCATCGGAGGGAAAACCGAACCGCGGCATTGGGGTCACTTGGGGCGAGCGGGGGGGCTCGGCGCGAACGGGAGGAAGCGGCCGTAAATCCAGCTGCGGGAATCAGGAAGCCTCTGTTTCCTCCCGCTTCCCACGTGTATTTAGTGGGATCTGGGAGCTGCCTGTCCCCGTAAACACGATCCGGGAACGACCTCCCGCTTCTGGCGGGATGCTACAAAACCCCCTTTCCCRGGGCCCAGGAGTCCGGGTTCCCAGGCGGAGCTGCCCCCCGCCGGYGGCCCCGACGAGGAGCATCCGTCATGTGTTGAGCAAGAGCCCGGCGGGTCCCGCGGAGCCACCGGAGAGCCTCGGGAATCRCGGAGCGGGCGCGGGCGGCGGCGGGCGCGGAGGTCCGGCCCGGGGGGCGTCTCTTTGCTGGGGCGCTTGGTGCGGGTGGTCGGGGCTCCTCGCCGGGACGGAGCAGCCGGAGCGGGCGCCGAGCCGAGCGAGAGGGAAGAAGGGAGGGAAGGAGGGAGGGAGGGCAGCGATTCCGCACCCGGCGGGGGCGGCCGCTCCCCGGGACATTCCAGGGCTGTTTCCCGCTCGAGGCCCCCCGCCGGGGGTGGATGGGGACGCTTCCCAGCGCCTCTTCCCCTGCCTCGCCCGGTGTCCCCTGCTCCCAGCCCGCGAGGACACACGGGGACCGCGCAGCCCCCAGCGGCGGCTCCCTCGGCCTCAGCTGGACGGGATTAGGGGGCCGGGAGCGTGTCCAGGCCACCGACGCCGTGGGAAGGAGCCGCCCGCGGGGGCGGCTTGGCCCTCGGCCGCGGGGAGCGCCGGGGCCGGGCTGGGGGCGGCGGCGCGGGCCGGGCTCAGCGCGGCCCCCTCCTCGCGCAGGATGGTGCCGCGGGCCGCGGTGCTGGCCCTGCGCCTCTGCCTGCTGGCCGCCCTGCGCCCCAGCGACCCCAACGTCTGCAGCTACTGGGAGAGGTAGGGAGCGGGGGGGGCACGGCCGGGAGGGCCCAGGCGTCCGGCGGGACGGGGCTCGCCGAGCTGCCCGCGCCGCCCGGCAGCTTCCCGGCCGCGGTGAAGGAGTCGTACGTGGAGCCGCACGCGGTGCTCTCGGCGGAGCCCTGCACGGCGCTGCCGGGCGTCCCCCAGCCCTGCCCGCGGCAGAAGTGAGACCCCCCCCGGCCCCCTGCGTTGCCCCCCATGCCGGGCCATGCCAGCACGAGGGCGCTGACGCGGTGCTCGCGCAGGGTGGTGTACCGCACGGCGTACCGGCACGCCGTGCGCACCGAGCACCGGCGCCGCTACCACTGCTGCCCGGGCTACTACGAGAGCGGCGAYGGTTGCATCCGTGAGTACCGAGCGGGGTGGACGCGGGGCCGGGGGTGCCGCCGTGGCACCAGCCTCACGCCCCTCGTTGCCAGCGCGCTGCAGCCGGGAGTGCGTGCACGGGCGCTGCGTGGCCCCCGAGCGCTGCCAGTGCGAGCCGGGCTGGAGAGGCACCGACTGCTCCAGCCGTGAGTGGGGCCGCTGCCGGGGGCCGGGGCCGGGGGGCCGGGCGGGGGGGGTGACGGCGCCGCTGCCCCGTGCAGAGTGCGAGGAGCAGCGATGGGGCCCGGGCTGCGGGCGCCGCTGCCCCTGTCACCACGGGGCGCCCTGCGACCCGCTGAGCGGGGCCTGCGCCTGCCCGCCCGGCTTCGCCGACCCGCTCTGCCGCCTGCCCTGCCCGCCCGGCTCCTACGGGCCCGGCTGCCGCCTGCCCTGCGCCTGCGGCGCCGCCGCCGCCTGCGATGCCCGCACCGGCGCCTGCCTCTGCCCGCCCCAGCGCGCCGGCCCCACGTGAGTGCCGGCCCCATGGGGTCCTGAGCAGCAGCCCCAGAGCGGGGATGCCGAATGCGCGGGATCCGGCACCCTCGGCGCACCCTCCGTGGGGAGGCCGGGGCTCTGCCGTGCCCGGCTGCGGCACACGAGGCGCCCGCTGACCCTGCGGCCGCAGCTGCGAGGTGCCCTGTCCCAACGGCACCTGCCCCGGCGCCTGCCCCTGCCAACACGGGGGCATCTGCCACCCGCCAGGCTCCAGCACCTGCCTCTGCCCCCCGGGCTGGATGGTAAGGGCTCGCGCGGCAGCCCCCCCCAGGCCGCAGCCCCACGGCGGGTGCCGCCATCCACCCGCTTGGCCCCTCCGCAGGGTGAGATCTGCTCGGTGCCGTGTCCGCCGGGGCGCTTCGGGCCGGGCTGCCGGGGCGAGTGCGGCTGCCACAACGGCGGGAGCTGCG
>PTEX01000526.1:21045-33637 GCA_003342815.1 Eudromia elegans | reverse complement strand
GCACCGCCTCCTCCAGCAGCTCCATCCACCTGCGCGGCGGCGGCACCGGTGAGCGGCACCCGCCGCTGCCCACGCCCCGCGGCAGCCCCCCMCGCCCCGCCGGCGGCACCGTACGTGTTTTTCTCCGAGGACGTCAGGGCCACCAGCTCGTAGATCTGGGGGCCCAGCTCCGACGTGCAGATAATGAAGAGGGCTCGTTTGTCTGGGCAGGGGGACACAGGGACACCGAGGGGGAGGTCAGGGGGACACAGGGACACCGAGGGGGAGGTCAGGGGACACCCGGGGCTTTGAGCCCACCCAGCAGCACGGCCGGGGTGGGACCCAGCTGGAGGACGGGACGAGGTGGCAGAGGACACGGTCCCGCTCTGGCATCCCTCCCATTCACAGGACAGGTCAAAGGGCCCTCCGGCCTGCCCAGGTAGCCCAGGGAGGGCCGGTCCCCTCCAGCCCCGCTGCTCCTGTCCGCTGTCCCCGCTAACCTGTCGCCACCGAGCGGATGAGCACCGAGTTGAGCTTGAGGACGGGGCTGAAGCTCTGCTTGGTGTCCGAGGAGCCCAGCGCCGACTTGCTGTGGCACTTGAGGACCAGCTTCTCGTCTTGCTTCTGCAGCAGCACCAAGAGGTCCTCGAGGAGCAGCACGTGCAGATCTGGGTGGCAGAGGGGACRGAGGGGACGCTCAGCCCCGGGAGGTGCTCGCAGGGCTCTGGGAGACAGCCGGGGCTCCGGGCGGGCAGGCAAGGGCCTCTCCGAGGAAGAGGCCGCGGGACGTCCCCCAAGGCAGCGCCCAAGGCGGCGCCAAAGCCGCGGGTGCCGGGGGAGGCGGCGGCGGCGGCGGCGGGGGCTCTCCCCGCTGCAGGACGCGTCGTACCCACGGTCTTGTCCTTGCTCACGCGCCACGTGAGCGGCCCCTCGTGGATCATGCGCCGGGAGGTGAGGTCGAGGCTCTGGCGGAATCGGGAGGCAGGAGTGAGCGCCGGGCAGGCGCCGCCGTGCCGCGGCCGGCCCCCCGGAGCGGGCGCTACCTTGAACTCCGCAGCCAAGGGGTTGTTGGTCCTCTCCAGCGGGGTGGCGTCCAGGCGTTTCTGGTAGCCCTCCAGCCGGTGCCGGTTCTCCGCYCGCTTCACGGCCTCGTTCACGTACTTGAGGATGTCCCGGCACTGGTCCCGGGCTCGGCAGAGCTTCTCGTGCTCYAAGGTGCCCACTGGGACAGGACGGAGCAGCGCGTGGGGCCCCGTCCAGCTCCCACAGGCTCCCACACCCAAAGCTGCATCCCAGGCACTAAAAGCCTCCAATCCAAAGATCCCTACAGGCCACGGGGAGATTTTCCCTGCCAGCACCCGCCCAGCTTGGCTCTTTCCGCTGGAAAGGCAGCACATCCTCCCCATAGCCCTGAGATTTTGCCAGGGAGGAAGAAGGGAAAAGCATCAGGTCCTGCATTAGAAAACAAGTCCGAGGACGCACAGAGGATCGGGACACGCAACTGAAGAGGCTGGGCGCAATGGGGGCTCCCGGGAGCAGGCCAACGTGCCCCCCACGAGCACCCCGGCRTGCCCTTACCCTCGGTGTGCTTGAGGATGTTCTCCAGCAGCAGTGGGTACTTGGTGAGGCGCTGCATTTCCGAGATGATCAGGTCCTTGAGCTGCAGGCGCCTGCACTGCGGGTTGCTTTCCGCTTCCTGGGGTGGAAGCAAGAGAAGGTCCGAGGGTGAGATCGGGGGGAGCCGGGAGAGCTCCGTGGTGAGGAGCCGCCCGGGAGAGGGACACACCTGCATGAAGAGCTGGAAACGGCTCTCCTTGCGCTGCTTGGTTTTGATGAGCTCCAGGGCGATGGATTGGTAGGAGCAGAAGTCAGCAGCGACCTGCTGGATTTCCTCCTTGGCCACGCCATCAAACTAGGGCAGCAGCGGGGAGCGGGCTCAGGCAGTCACCCCAAACTGCCTCCACGGGACCCAAGAGGCCTCCCCGGGACTCTGTGACCTCCTTCCCTCTGGGCAGCCGTCCCTCCTCACCCGAGACAGCATGAGATCCCCGATTTCTTTGATGATTGGTCCCTCTTCCCGGAGCTTCTTCATGGATTCGGAAAGGGAATCTGAACGGGAGGCAAGACGATGTGAGACACAAAGGATCAGTGTTTAATGGGGTGCAAGGACCACGCAGGGCTCCCCCCACAGCCACGTGCCGGGCTGTCTGCCTAAAGAGCAAGGTCCTGTGGGCCCYCCAACGCGGGAGCAGGGAAGAGAGGCCACAGGTCAGGCTGGGCTTTAACTAGAGCTTGTCACAAACGCGACGGGAAAACTTGGGATGCCACCACCCGTCCTGAAAGCCACGCCAAGGTCTGATACAGCCTGCCCGGTCCAGACAGGGGGCACCGGCCCATCCCGGAAAAGCCAAGCTCGAGGAAGATCCCGGGAGAGGAAAACGGGAAGCCAGAGCAATGCGACAGCAGGATGCCGTTGACAGGGATGGTTCAAACGGCTGCTCCCCACGCAGGAAGCCAGAGTGTGGACCAATGAGTGCTCCTACTGCAGGATTACCGGGGAAGAGCCCAAGGAAGGAGGGAGGGAAGGGGCTTACTGTGGATTTCTATCACATCGGGAAGGTTGGGGAAGAGGAGTGCCAGCTCTTCCCGGGAGAGCAGACTCTCCTTCCTCATGCGCTGGTAGAAGAGGAGGTCCAGGACTCGGAGGATGCGGAGATGAGACCCTTCCGTGGCAAAGAGCTCTGTGCAAAAGGCAGGCAGGGGTAGGCGAGTGTGCAAAGGAGCCGCGCGGTCCCACGGCGCGCCGTGCCGGCACGCCGGCCGTCCCCRCAGGGCCCCGCGCCCTCACCGTTGATGACCTCCTGGCGGTCGATCTCCTTCTGCGGCAGGTTGGCCACCACCTCCCGGCTGACCACGTGCTGCCAGTTCTGCGCGTCCGGCTCCGCTTCGAGGTCCGAGAGCTGGCCCTGCTCGTCCTCCAGGAGGTGAGGCAGGAAGGGGTCGACGCCGAAGCCCAGGTTGGGCGACTCGATGCTCCTGGGAGGACGAAAGGCCGGAGGTGGGAGTACTCCGCAGCGCTCCGGATCCGCTGAGCCCACCCCGCGGTGCTCCCAGTCCAGCCAATATCTACCTGGGCCCTACTTGGGCTTGAACCCGGGACCTCCAGCACAAGGAGCACAAGGAGCCTCTGACTCTCGRGCTAAAAGACTAGGTCCCCCAGCAGACATCTACATAGGTCCATTAAGCTCCTGTGTGAGACACAAGGGAACAGAGATGCCCCCTAGCCCTGGGAGGATGGAGAGCTCACATTGAACAGCAGAACTGCTCCAAGCTGCAGGGACCCCCTCCCTGAGGCAGCTCTGGCCAATCGCCTCCCCTCGTGTCGTGGCAAAGCCCAGTTACGGGAAGGGAAAATCTAGGAGGATACGAGTTGGGGGGGAAGCCCTGCGTCCCCACCGGCGGCACGAGCGCGGCTTGGCTGCCCTGGGCAGGCTGCACCCCGCGCTCCGGGGGCCCTTCTGCTCTGTAGCCAACGGCAAAGCCCCGAGGGTCCCAGTGAGCCCAGGGCCGGGCCGCGCGGCGCCGTACGGAGGGCACAGGCAGCCTGGGCCGCTCACCTGCGTCCCAGCTTCGGAGTGTACGGGGGAGTGGGGTTTTCCAGCGACCTGGCGAGGGAAGCAAAGAGTCAGCCCGGTGCCCCGAGCAGAGGCTGCCCCGCTTTTGGGGACTAACGTGGTCGTTCGAGCCCTTCCGCGAGGTCGTCATTCAGCCCGAGGCATTCGGCTTTCAGGCCCAGGCACGGCAGACACCCAAGGGTCCCACCACCGCCCCCAGAGGCCCTTTACACCCAGCCGGCCCCTGCCCAGGGCTGCCGCAGCCGCTCTCACCTCGTGGACAGGCTGGAAGCGGAGGACGACGCCGACTGATGGAGCCTCGTGGCCTCGGCCGCGGCATCCATGTCCACGTCGCTGCGGGACCGGGGCACGTTTTCCGCTTTCCGCGATTTCTTCATCTCTTCCCGGCCTTTCAAGCTCTCGGAGCGGCCCAGTTTGACCTCGGACCGAGAACTGCAGCAGGCAAAGCCAGGAAGAGTCAGGCCCGGCTCAGAGGGACGGGCAGGGAGTTCTATCCGCGGCTGCAAACCTGGGATCCCGGCCGGGAGCTGCTCGAGCCCATGGAGCGCCCGGGCTGCGCCTGTGCCCCAGGCCTCTCCCCTCCCGCCTACCTGTCCGACTCCAGCAAATCCTCGGGGAAGCTGCCGGTGGAGAGACGCTGCGCGCCCGGCTCCTGGCTCTCGTAGTGTTGGTTGTTCTCAAAGTGCTGGATGATGTTCCTCACGTTGCCAGGTTTGACTGCTGGGACGAAGGCGACAAAGGTGGCGCCGGTGAGAAGCCGGGATCCGGCGACACCGGCACTGCCTCCCACCCGCGGCGCGGCCGGCTCTGCCGGCGCCCCCTCGGAGCTGCAGCAGGGAAGGGGGGTCCTCAAGGCCACCCGCCACCTTCCTAGGAAGGACGGGCCAAGCGGTGCTGGTGCCTGGCCCACGAGCACAGGACTGGGATGACCGTCCTCGAGGACAGCCCTCGGTCCAGCCGT
This sequence comes from Eudromia elegans, assembly GCA_003342815.1. Classification (NCBI taxonomy): domain Eukaryota; kingdom Metazoa; phylum Chordata; class Aves; order Tinamiformes; family Tinamidae; genus Eudromia; species Eudromia elegans. The sequence goes on along the minus strand of PTEX01000526.1, from coordinate 29,062 downwards.
GTCCTTCCAGGCCCACCCCGRCACCCAAAGCAGCGACACTGAGGGCTATGGGGCAGGAGAGGAAAGAAAATGAAGCACATGAGGTGAAGGGCAAATAAAAGAAGAGGCCTTTTACCTTCAACAGGGGACAAGGGGACATGAAATGCTGAAAGGAAAAACAAAAATGAGATGTCAAATCAATCCCGCATTTCAACAGCAAAGGAGGCCGGGAGGGAGCTTGGGAGCTAATGCCATGAGAACTCAAAGCGGAAGGGTGGCAAAGGGAATGCGCGCRCACACGCGKGCACACACGCGTGCRCACACACGCGTGCACACACACACACACGCGTGCACGCTCTCCACCACCTCGGTCCACCCCAGGAGCTCCCGGGCTGACCCGTCCACGGCACAGAGAGCAGCACAGCCCATGGGAAGGTTATAGAGGAGCAATGTGGGGGGAGCGCTCAGCTCTCCCAGCTCCACTCGGAGTCATTCGGGAGCATGGACAGTCGGGAGGCAACAGGTTTCCAAGGAGCACCGGAGGAGCTGCTCACRGGTCAGGGGAGTCCCATGGGTGCCAAAGGCCACCCAACTGCCCCACGTATGCAGAAGGCTGAAGATCTCCTACAGGCAGCAGGGGGAAACGGGCGGCCGCAGCATCCCAGCCCATTCCAGGACTCACTGCTCTGGGAGGAGATTTTGGGCTTCCCAATGTACTTGAGGATGGGGTTGCGCTTCTTGTCTTCCATGGCATCCTTGTCCTTCTTGGTGCTACTGCTCTGTGGGGACACACGGCGAGCACCGAGAAAGTCACCCACGCGGCACCGCGGGGGCTCCCAGGGCCACCTCAACCCTCAGCAGGTCCCCATGCTGGCGAGCAGGGAGTCCCTGCAGAGCGCCAGGGTGTCTCAGAGCAGCCGGGACAGGGAAGGGCAATGCCCTGGTCCCAAGGCAGAGGAATTGCTCCCCGTAAGCCACGAACCTTCTTGGTTTTGGGGAAGAAGGGCAGCCATTTGTCCTTGTCCGGAAGGGTCTGGCTCTTCTCGCTGGCCGCGCGGGGCTCCCGGCTGCGGATGCCTGTGTGGTTCATATACGTGCTGAGGGCAAAGGCCATGGGGGAACTGCAAGAGAGCAGAGCGTGAGGCTGCGGGTCAAACACCACGGCACGACACCACGGGGCCGAGGCACCGGAGGAGGAGGAGGAGGAGGCCAGGACATCCCGCGGGGCTGCGGAGCGACACCAGGGCCACGCGGCCCCAGGAAGGAGAGGATGTCCGGCGTGGGACGCACGGCAGCTGAGAGGAGGGAGAGGAAAGAGAGGCAAGACACAGTTTGAGCAGGGAAGCTGGAGCGGCAGGGCGTACGAGCGGGCTGAACCGGAGCCCCAGGGGGCCACGGGAAGAGCCTACCCTGCGCTTTGCCCAGGGCCACCGCCGCGACGGCCACAGGGGACACGCCTGGCACTCCGGTGAGGGGACACTCCTGCGGCTCCTCTGGGCCCCCCTGCTGCCTCCCCAGCGCACACGGATGCACAGTTACACCCGTGCAGTCCCCAGGCCACTCACCTCCGGTCCTCTTCGTATTTTGACCTGAGGAGAGACGGGGAACAAAAGAAGAGCAGGTTTGGAAGGGGCTCCTGCGCCCAGCCCGCGGGAGAAGCCATCCCTGGGGGGGCTCCCTCCCTCCCGCTCCTGCCCCTCGCACGGAGCCCCGGCTCCTGGGTCCCCCTCCACGCTCCAGAGGCCAATCCGTGCAGCCAGGGAGGCGGCGGGAACAGGGAGCCAAGCGGACCCGCATCTGATCCCGCTCAGGAGGCTCCGTGCCGCAAATGCAGGGAGAGAGGAGCTCCGCGCGGCGCAGCCCGGCACTCACAGGATGTCCCCCAGCTGGGCCAGCTGCTTCTCGGCCACTTGGCGCTCCTTCTGGGGGTCCCCGTCCAGGTCCAGGAGGTCGTTCTCGCCGTAGAGGCTGCCCAGGCCCATGGTGCGCTTTGTCCTGCCAAGAGGCAGACGCAGCRCTCAGGGTCCCAAGCCTGGGTGCCACACGGGCACCGGGTCCTCACCGGCGAGAGGAGCCCCTTGCGGTCAGCGCTGCAGGGAGGAGCACGACGGGGTGCCCGGGCCTGTTGTGTCACCTGTAGTCCTGGATCTGCTCCTGTATCTCAGGCATCACCATCTCCTGAGCTTCAAAGAGGGCAACTCGGACATCGTCCCCGTACCGCAGGCGAGTCTCTGGGGACGTGAGARGAGAGCCGGTGTCACCAAGCRGGCTCACGTCGCGAGCAAGGGAGCRGAGGACTCTCTGGCAGCGCCAGGATGTAGGAGGGCAGGTAGGGAGGMCTCAGGAGCCTTCCCAGAGCTCAGCTGCCTGCCCTTTGCTACCCGGAGTTCTGGCTTCCCCATACAGGGACKAGCTCTGTCTCCCATGCTGCACGGGCAGACTTAAAACACCTTCTCCTGGTAGGGAAGGGACCCCCCCCAGAAGAGATTTTGCAGGACAGCAAGGACAGAGTTGGGAAAGGACCAAGGTGCCCTCGTTCCAAACACATTCCTTCCCTAGCAGAGCAATATGTTGGCGAGCAGTGGGCTGCCTGCCCCTCTCAGGTGCCAGTCCACTTCCAGGAAAGCCCTGAGGAAATCCTTGGCCTTTGGAACGGGCAGTTTTCCCTCCAGGTGCCAATGGGAGCGGTGCTGGAGTCCAGGGAGCGGCTGCGGATGTTGCGGCAGCCCCCGTTCCCCCCGGGCAGACCCTCCTCCTCCTCCTCCTCCTCGCTCACCGATTTCAGCCAGGAGCTGCTCCGACACCTTCACTCTGAGCGGCTGCAGAGGGAAGAGGAACAACAGAGCGACTCAGCGTCAGCCGGTCTGCACGGCACAGGGACACGGTGAACACGGCTGGAAGGGGCTGCGGATCCACACGAGCCGCCGCGGAGGACCAGGGACCCCCACCCTTCAACCAAAACACTCCACCACCCCGGCTCCATACTCCCCGTGCATCCATTCACTGTGCATCCGTCGCTTGCATCCATCCCGTACTAATTTATCTCAGAGCAACCAGCAGCAACAGCAACGGTCGACGGCAAAAACGCGCTGCCGGTGAAGACCCTCCGCATGGGGAGGTTACACGGGGAGGTTACATGGAAATAACAACCTACRGAGGCTTTCCAGCTGCTCTGGCTCCCACCTCTTGCAGGAGCCGGTTCTTCCATGCAAGGTTCCTAACCGAGCCGCGGCCCAAGGGCCCTTACCGCGCTCCTGTCCAAGAAGATGTTCCAGATGTCCTTCCCCAAGCCCCGCGAATCCTTGGCGGTGGTCTGCTGGAACACGTCTGCGCACAAGTAGAAGAGCTGCACGGAGGGGAGACGAGCGAAGATGCGCAGAGGATGGAAGGGAGGAAGATGAAGAAACAGGAAGAAGAATTACTCAATATAGCGACGTGAAACAGGAAAGGATCGCCGGGATCTCGGCCAGGGCAGCACCCGCACCCAGCCTAGGAGAGGAAGGGGAGGAAGGGAAACCCGGCAGTGTTTTTCCCTCTCGTGTGGGCACCTGGGCTTGTCCCCACCTGCTGCCACCGTCAGCGTCACTTACCAGGGGACTGGGATCTGCCTGGGAGAAGATGTAGCGCAGGAAGACGCCCAGATGCGCCGGGCGGGATTTCAGCTTCCCCAGGTCTTGGAAGAGGGAGTCGCACTGGGCAAGGAAGAGACCCAAAGGAGAACAGTCCAGTTAGGAAGGAAAGGGATTAAGCCCTCAGGAGCAGGCCCGCCCCACAGCTCATCCCCAGGGTCAATCTCCAGCTCCTTTCTTCCCTTCCTCTCGGTGGCAGAGCGCTCACAGCGGCCACAGCCCAGCACAGGGAGCCCCACCTGGGCCATCCCCTTCAGGGCTGGTGGCCACCAGGCCGCCTGTCACCAGGGCCAGCCCTTGGCACTTGCTGGTGGCGGACGAGGTCACTAAGCAGAGCCTTCCTAGCAGGAGCCCTCAATGCCACCGGGTGCCGGGGCACASGGGCCGACAAAGGCAACCGTGCGGAAGGGGCCGGCCCGTGTCCACGGACAGAGATCAGCCAAAGGGAGGAATCTCTCGGACGCCGTTACCTCGTTATTGAAATACCCGGGGTCGTAATCCTCCTCCGGCCCGATGATGAGGGGCCGTGCTGCCCGGTCTAGCCCCTGCGGGAGACACGAGAGGCGGGTGGGCCGCCGGGCTCCAGCTCCGGGCGGCTCCGGGTGGCGGCGGTTGAGCACGGCCGGAGCGTCGCCGGCGGCCCCGCGCCCGGCACCGTCGCTCCCTACCTGCTCGGCGGCGAGCGCGAAGGCCGTGTCGGAGCCCTGCCGGCGATGGCGCTGGCACAACCGGGCGGTGATGAGCGGGGAGGTCCGCGGGCTGTCCACACCGTGCTCGGACAGGACGGAGTTGCGGTTGAGAGAGACCTGCTTGGGACAAGGATGAGAGCGTTGCCGTTAGGGAACGGTCCCGAGAGCTGTTCCCAGCTCGGCAATCTTTCCAAAGCCTCCAAGGAACTCTGGGACCCCCATAAACCCTGGAGGGTTATTGGAAATGCATCTTTTAGCTACGATGAGCTCAAAGATGAGGAACACAAACTAGGAACCTAAAAGCTTCAGGGCTGATGTAGACATGTTAGATGAAGGGAATTCACAGCCACGGCCACCTTATGGGAAATTCAGCTTTTTAAGAGGTATATAAATAATTACGAGTGCAAAACGAGGCCCTTGACTCTTAACAGTCCCGAGGGCAGGATGCACAGACCCCTGCGTCTAGGTCTGCATCCATCCCAGGCTCCATACAGACAGTTTTGAGTGATGCTTTTGCCCTTCTCCCAGCAGCAGCGGAAGGGCCGGGCTGCCCTCGGAGGCGGCGCGCGGGCTCCTACCTCGCTCACGGAGGGGAATCGCTCCGTGCCCGACTCCAGGCCACTGTCACCGTCCTGGGAGTCCAGAGAGAGGCGTCCTGGGAACGGAGAACAAGCGAAACCACGTGGAACCAGGCAGGAGAGCCCAGGGATTGGGAAAAGGAGCAAAACTCCACCGAAACGCACCTTGGGCAGCCCTGGAATTGGCCAGGCTGGGGTCCCCACCGAGCCGCCCCAGGTCCTGGAAGGGAAGGACGTGCGTTGGAGCAGCGGGATGTTACCTCACGTGCCAGGGCCCCCAGGCACGGAGCAGAGGATAGTCCAGCCCGCCAGGACTTCCATGAATTGCAGTGAGTTTGGGAGCCCGGGAGCAGCTCCTTCTCCCATGGGGATGATTCACTCAGCCCAGGCCACCTCCCTGAGGTCGCCRCGTCCTCCCTGTGCCGACAGCACCCGTGCCCAAGGCAAGCAGGGCCCCCCGGCGTGCAGGGCTCCCCGGCACGCAGCTCCTGCTGCATTTGGAAGCTTTGCTCGGCCCGGAGACAAGAGGGAAATCTCCTTGCTGCGGCTGGAAGCAGGCTGGGCTCCAAGCCGGAGCACGCCGCCACGACCGACCAGGCGGGAATTGCGGATTCCCCGCGCAATCCCACGTACCGCGGAGGCGCCGGTCTCCTGCAGGATCTTGAGCTGGAGCTGGCTGACCCGCCGGCGCGCCCCCTCGATCTGCTCCTCCACCACGGTGCCGGGGTTTCGGCTGTAGAGCTCGCAGAASCGCTGAGCACGGCCACGAGACACGAGGCTTGCGGCAGCGCCAGGCCCCACAGGCCTGTCCTGCCACCCCCCGGCGACGGGGCAGCGGCCCCCCCACCTTGCCCAAATATTTGACATCTCGGCCACCAGTCAGGCCTCTAGTCCTGAGCGGGTCGGCAGGAGGGTGCCGGTCCCGCCTGGAAAGGTGGGATGGACTTGCCCCAGCACCAAGAGCTCAGAGCAGGGATTAACTGGCCCAAGGGCTGTTTTGCTCTGCCGCCCTAAAGAAAATCCCTGGCAATCGCCCGGTACCTGTAGCTCTGCCTCCTCCTGGCGCAGCATGTTCCGGAGGATCTGCGTGGCATGTTTCTGCACTTCGGGGTCCTGGCATCGGGGTGGCACACCGTGAGAGTCATGCTCCCRCTCCCCCGCAGCGCAGGCTGGCACGGAGGCTCCCGGCAGGAGCGCAGGACACGCGCCCGCTGCATGGGAGCACTGCTACCTGCAGGGGCTGCTACCTGCAGGGGCTTGGGGCCAGTGATGTGCTGCGGCGGCGGTGGCGGCGGTGGCGGCGGGGGGCACGCAGGGCCAGCGCGGGGAGCCCCGGCCGTGCCCGCGTCTTGCTGGGAACCGGAGAGCCCCGCYGAGGACGGGGGGGAGCCCAGCAGGGTCAGGGCCACGTAGGCACCGGCTGCAGAAAATCCAAGGAAAAGCAGGGAGAGAGAGATGTCGGCGACTYCCCGCGCGGCGGCGCCGGCAGCATCAGCCTCGGCACGCTTTGCCCTCCGCCGGCTCCCACTAACGCCCCGAATCGCCCGCCGGGAACGCGCTCCGGGGCAGCCGCGCCGCCGCCTCCCCGCGCGGTGCCTGGGGACGGAGGGTGGCAGCAGCTCGGGCACGGCGGCCGCCGCGGGCGCCGCCGGCCACGGGGCGCAGGGCGGCGCTCCCCACCCCGGCCCTACTCACATTTGATGAGCTTCACCACCTCGAGGTGGGAACTGTTGGTCACCATGGTGCCGTTGACCTGCGGGAAGGGCGAGGGGGGCGTCGGGGCGGGCGTCGGGGCGGGCGCGGCGCCCGGTGCCGCGGCCCCCCCTCATCCTCACCTTCACAATCCGGTCGCCCTCCTGCACTCCGGCTCTCATGGCTGCTCCGCCTGCAAGGGGAGACACGGGCCGGGTTTTAGCCTGCACGGACCAGGGCACGGAGCCTCTTCCRGGGAGCCAGAGCTGCCTGAAGGGCCTTTTCCCAGCCCTGGGGGGACGAAGGGCCCCCAGCCCACCGGGCCGGATGACTCCCGCACATCTAGAGAGCGTTACGACGTCCCCATGTGCCCGGATCCAAGCGCAGGAGCGGCGCTCGGGAAGAAAAGGGTCATTCCGCCTTTTCTCCCCCTGCCTGCTCTCTAATGAAAACTGCTGAGATTGAAATCCATGAAAAAAAAAAAAAAAAATCCCACTCTTTTCCTAGAGCCAAACCCAAGAGGAAATGTTTCCACCGGGTCCAGCTCCAAGCTGAGGGGCTCAGCCAGGCTCCGGCAGCGGAAAGCGCGCCGGATTGCTCAGATTCCTGCAGCTTTAACAGCCTCATTCCCGGCAGCTGGAGGGAGAAGTGGGGGGCAGGAGACGCCCCCGGCCCCGGGGGGCCACTCGCTGCCCGGTGAGCTGGGTGGGAGCGAGCCCACGACCACACAGGCTGCAGCCGGGCCCCGCGTCCCCCCCGAGCCCGGGGGGCCCATGGGGGTCCCTCCCCACAGCAGGAGGGTGGAATTCCAGCGTCAACCTGCCCCTAAGACCCGCCGCCTTTTCTCTTTCCCATATCCTCCTTTTTCCTGGCTTTTGGGCTGGATGGAGGYGGGGAGGGGAGGCGGAGGAGGCGGGAACATCCGCTGTGGAATAAGCAGCTCATTGTCTATTTAAATTGCAGCTCCGAGTCCTGGCGCCCTGCAAAGTCATTATCCGGCAGAGGCAGCGGCGGCTCCCGCAGCAGCGCTGCCGAATCCCGGTTTCCCAAGGGCTGCGAAAGGGAATTCCTCACTCCACCCACCCAGCCACCCGCAGGCGGCAGCTCCCGGCCTCCGGTAGCAGCTGGAGAGGCAGCGGCTGCCCAGGGCACAGCCCCGTCCTCCTCCTCCTCTTCTCCTCCTCCTCCTCCTCCTCTTCTCCTCCTCCTCCTCCACCTCCTTCTCCTCTCCTCTACCTCCTCCTCCTCTCCTCCTCCTCCTCCACCTCCTCTTCCTCCTCCTCCACCTCGTTTTCCTCCTCCTCCACCTCCTCCTCCTCCAGCTCCTTCTCCTCTTCTTCTTCTTCTTCCTCTTCCTCCTCCTCCTCCTCCTCCTTCTCCTCCTCCTCCACCTCCTCCAGCTCCTTCTCCTCTTCTTCCTCCTCCTCTCCTCTTCCTCCTCCTCCTCCTC
>PTEX01000525.1:111036-132655 GCA_003342815.1 Eudromia elegans | reverse complement strand
TATCTCCCTGCTTGCCAACCCGTATCCTGTGGAGCTTCCCCCTGGGATCTTTGTAGATTTTTGGAGCGTCCGCCCCCAGGCCGTGTTCTCCGGAGGACTAGCCGCGTTGGGTAATTATTCAGAGGTGGTTCCTGGGCGGCGGGCCGCTTCAAGTGGCGCCCAACGTGGGGCCACGGGTTCCACGTTTGGGAGTGTAGATATTTATTTTTCGGGTTGTTAGGGAGTTTATAGGGGCCCAGAGGGTTTTGTTTTCCTTTCTTTCCTTTTTTGGGGGAGAAGGGAGAAGGGTTATATCCTCTGGGAGGGTTCCCTTGTTACCCCTGGGTTGGGAATAAAGCCTTGGGGCGAGGGATTTACTTTACTTTCTCTTCTCTTCAGTTATTGGAGTGTGTGACTATTATTTGGAGGGTTGCAGTTGGGGACTGCGACCACCCCCGAGTACTGCCATTAGTTGGCAGATCTTTAGGGGTGGGGATCTAAATTGTTTAAGGTCCCGGCATCCAGCATTTTAGCTGGAGATTTATCGGGGCTCCGTTTACGGAGTAGCTCGCCGAGCCCCGGGAGCTCTCGATCAGTGAGAGCTCGGTAAACTTCGGGGTAGCCGGCGCGATCGGCTAAGGGGAGCCGATCGGCGGGTCTGAGACCCGCAGCCTCGGTAGTAAGACTGCCTCAGCAGAGCCCTGCTACCATTTTGATTATCTGAAGTGAATTTGGTTTATTGTTGCTTGTGTTGTGAATATTTGATCTGCATTGTAATATACCCTGTTGTGTTGTGTGTTTATTCATTGATTGATGTTCACCGATCAGTTTAATTTATTTTGTGGAGTGAGTTTAATTGGATTGTAAGTAATTGTATATAATACTTGTCTGTTTTTTTGTGTATAGTACTTACCTGTCTGTATATATATATATATTGTAAATAGTATAGCGTTTGTACCTTTAGATTTGTATAGTGTGTCTAGATACTTACCTGCTTATCGGTTTGCGTGCATCGTAAATATTCTGTATTTAATCGGTGCGTGTCTCAAAATGGGTGGCTGTGCTGCCAGGTTTGCAGAGCCGCAAGAGCTCTGCCACCTGCGGTCAGTGCTTGCCGACCAACAAACTGAGTGGCATGAGGTCAAGAAAATAATTTAAAAAATGATAAAAAAGGGCTGTTTATCTGAAACAGACAATCTTCTAGACCACTCAGTTTGGAGGAAATGGCATCGGGAATTCGCGGCCATGACAGGCGGTTCCTGGCTAAAACAATTACAAGCCAGGAGTCGTGCTGCTAACTGCCTAAAAGTGGCTAGGTTTTTGAAAGGGTCAGAAATAGTAGCTATCGTACAGGGCGATAACATGCTTGCGACCGGAGTTTCCAGCCGCCGAAAGGAGCTTGTATATCGGCCAGCGATGGGTGGTTGGCAGACCATTTCGGGGACCGCCTCATCACCACCGAGACCGTCCGACCGCGTCTTTGCTCGGCCACCGCCACAGCTACCGCCGCCATTTTATGATCGAGTCTCAGCAGGAGCTCCGAATCGCATGCTGACCGGAAGTCTAAAGTCATCGGCGCCATTACAGGGAGAGGGGTCTATACCACAGGCTCCTCCCCTGCCAGCCTATGAGAGTGAAGTAGGAGGAACCGGGTCCGCCCCGCTCCAGCTTGGGGCTGGGCCTGCCCCACTCCGACCTGTCTCCCCACCCATGGGGGTGGCAGCCCCTCCTCCTGGTGAGGAGCAGCCCCCCCCCTCAGGGAAACGAAAAGCCGCAAAGCATGGCTTTAAAGCCGGAAAGGGAATCGGCTCCCTCCAAAGGGGAAGGAAACGGTATAGAAGAAATATCATTAAAAGTTATTGACACTAGCCTGCCAAAAGAAGCAATTGGTAGACATGAAGCGATTGGTGAACATGTTACCTATAGGCAGAATGCCCCGGAGAGCGTCACCACTCAGCTGTCAAGGACATTGATAACTAACCTAAGGCCTTGGGCCTTATTCAATTGCAAGGAATATGCAAAACAACTACTAACAGAGGGAGAGATGACAGTGGGAGGGCTAGTTAACAACATTTCCCTCCCCGTGATGTATGAATATGATTCGAGTAATCAATTGCGAGGGCGCTTTCAACCCTTCGATTGGAAGCTCCTGACCCAGCTGCGATCGCTGGTAAAGGAGTCGGGGTTGAAAAGCGATGCGACCTACCAAATGATTAACTATATTTTCACTAGTTGCTTCATCACTCCTGATGACATTAGGATTTTGATGCAGGTCCTCCTTACCCCTGCCCAGTACCTGATCTGGGAAGCGGGGTGGAGAAGACTCTGCCAGGCGTCTGTAAATGCGGAAAGGCGTACAGGAGATCCGCTGCATGGAGTCCTATTAATGCAATTAATGGGGACAGACGGGTATGCCACTATGGATACTCAAATACAGCTCGGCCCAGATATCACCGCTGAAACCATGAGAAATGCTACTGAAGCATTTAAGTCTGCCCGCTTTGACGTGGAAGAACCGGCCTACACTAAAATAACCCAAAAGGGAGGTGAAAGTTTCTCTGCATTTGCGGATAGATTGCTATCTGCCATGAAAATGTCTGACTTGACTCCACAGGTTAAAGAAATAGTCTTAAAGCAGCTGCTAATACAAAACTGCGATGCCGAGGGAAAAAGGATCATCGCGACGCTACCGCCCGAAGCCTCAGTAGCAGAGATCCTGGACCGGATGTCTCGAATACCCTCGACAGATCACGCGCTAGCAGCAATTACGGACAACAACAGTCAAATGATGGAAAGGGTATTACTTCATCAGGAGCGCCAAATGGATGCATTGACGAATAGTCTCAGTTCGTGGACAGAGAAAATTTCTGCAACTGTCATGGGACAATCGACTAGAGATGTAAGATGCTATGATTGCGGTGAAAGGGGGCACTTTGCCCGTGACTGCAAAAATCACACCAGAGACCCATACCAGTATCAGAAAAGAAAGAGATGGAAGGGGAATATTAGGGAGTCAGAGACTCCAAAAAACTCGAATCGGAGCGCGTTAGGGGCTCGCGCGAAGATATAAATAAACCCTGGGAGGAAACGGAGAAGCCCGCTGGCGTGGGACCGTCTCCCCCATTTACTAGTGAGACCTTAAGGGCTCTTTTCGATGTACGCCTGGCCGAGGACAGCGAACATGATGTCCCCTGTCAGGGTGCCATCGGAAAAGAGGACCTGGCCCTGATACTAGGAGACTTTGACTTCACTCCAAGGGGACTTGAAGTTATACCAAAATTAATCAAAGGCTCCGACACCGGAAGGGTCATCGTCTCCGTTAAGCTTGGGCCATACCCGATAATGCTAAAAAGGGGTGACTCAGTAGCCAAGTTATTAATGTTTCGAGATATTAATCGGCAAAGGGATAAGGATAAGGCTCAAGCCTTACTTGCACTGACCATGCATGAACGCCCTATGGCCAATGTCCGGCTTAGATTAGGAGACTGTGAAAAGGTTATTCCAGCCCTATTGGACACGGGCTCGGATGTGACTATTGTGAGCAGGAAGGTATGGCCATCTATGTGGCCGTTGCAGGGGGCCTGGTCCCCTGTGGAAGGAATAGGGGGAAATCATACTCCTTTAAGGAGCAAACACCCCACTTCCATAAAGATCGAGGGGCAAGAAGTTGCTACCACTGTATTGGTGATGCCTCTCCCTGACAGGCTACCCATGCTGTTAGGGAGAGACGTCTTATGCCGCATTGGCATGCACTTATCAAATGAGCCGGAAAATTTAGCTTAGGGGGCCCTGGGGGATGGGTGTTCCCCATCCAGATGGAGTGGTACGATGACCACCCCATCTGGGTCCCCCAGTGGCCCCTAAAGGCTGAGCATCATGAAGCTGCACTACAAATTGTTGAAGAAGAGCTAAGGAAAGGTCATATAAAGAAGTCCACCAGCCCGTGGAACTCCCCGATCTTTATCCATCGAAAAAAGTCGGGGAAGTATCGGTTACTCCAAGATTTACGGGCTGTAAATGCTGCCCTTAAACCCATGGGCGCCCTTCAACCTGGGATGCCCTCACTGTCCATACTCCCTAGAAATTGGCCACTTTTAATTATTGACATTAAGGACTGTTTTTTCAATATCCCTCTGCACCTGGCGGATCAGGAAAAATTCGCGTTTACCATCCCAGCCGTAAATAGAGATCAACCCGACCGCCGGTACCAATGGTGCGTACTGCCCCAGGGGATGTAAAACAGTCCCACCCTATGCCAATTATTTTTAGACATGGTACTGGCTCCGTTACGAAAAGAGTGGACCTCTACCATCATCCTACACTATATGGATGACCTGCTCTTTTGCCAGAAAGAACCTTTCCCCAGCTCTCAGGAGGAAATGATACTTAACCATCTAAACAAATTTGGACTTGTGGTGTCTAGGGAGAAAGTGCAACGATCCAGCCCCTATAACTTCCTGGGATGGGTGATTAGCGACTCTATCATAAAACCTCAGAAGATCCTCCCCATAGTTCCAATACGAACCCTAAACGATGCCCAGAAACTTATGGAGGAGATCCAGTGGGTCCGGCCTGTGTCAGGGATTACGAACGAGCAACTTGCTCCCTTGAGACCCCTATTAAAGGGAACCGACCCGGCAAACCCAGTTTCGGTTTCTAAGGAGCAGGTAAAGTGTATAAGAGATATAGCTCAAAACATCATTGCTCGTTGTGTCTTTAGACGCGACCCCAAATATTCCGTGGACCTCCTTGTTCTAAGGAGCCCTATGGGATTTATGGGGGCCATATGCCAAATTGTGTCGAACAGTGTCAGGAAACCAGATGTAAGAGTGCTGGAGTGGATATTCACTTCTGCACATCCTACGACCTCCGTGCAAGATCAGATAGAGGGATTGGCCGAAATTATAAAGAAGGGCCGAAATCGAGTGGTACAGGTTATTGCTAGAGAGCCTGAGGTGATTTACATTCCGATAAAATCAAACGACCTGCAGTGGTTCCTCGAGCATAACTATTGTTTGCAGGCAGCTGTGCTCGATTTTTGCGGCCAGGTGAAGGTGAGGCCCCTCTTACCAAAAGGCTTAAGCTGGATGTCAAATTGGCAATGGGTACATAAGAAGTTGCTGTCCCCTAAACCGCTGCGGGGAGGAGTCACCTGCTTCACGGACGCCGGACGAAAATCTCATTCTGCCGCTCTGGTCTGGTACGTTAATGAAGAAAAGAAATACGAGATCATACACGGGGAGCCTTCCGACTCGCTGCAGACACTGGAGCTGAAAGCAGTAATAAAAGCCTTTGAAATTTGGAAGGACAAGCCCCTCAACGTTGTCACCGATTCCTTATTCGTGGCAGGACTGGTAGAGAGGATCGAGGACGCCAGAATAAAAACAGTAAAGAAGGAAAATCTGCTGCGGCTGATGCTACAACTACAGTTAGCGATCAAGAATCGTGATCATCCTTATTGCGTGATACACATTCGGAGCCACCAGGAGCCTATGGGCCTAGCAGAAGGTAACTGTGCCGTAGACGAGTTGGTATCAGCTGTCGCCTCTACACCTCTTGACCGGTTCCAAGCCGCTCGGATTTCCCATGATCATCTCCATCAAAATGCGAAAGCATTGAGGAAATCCTTCGATATTTCGCAATCTGACGCCAGAGCTCTTGTGAGATCTTGCCCGAGATGCGCGAGGTTGGGGCCAGGAATTGGGTTGGGTGTTAACCCGAGAGGCCTGAACCCCCGCGAGATCTATCAGATGGACGTCACAACATACTCACCATTCAAGAGGCTTAAACATCTGCATGTCACAATAGATACGAGGAGCCATTATATCTGGGCAACCGCCCAGGCTGGGGAAAGAGCCTCCCACGTAATCCGACACCTGCTGCAAGTCTTTGCAGTGATGGGAGTTCCCCAGCAACTAAAAACGGACAACAGACCGGCATACACTAGCGCTGCGGTTGGAGTTTTCCTCCGCAAATGGAACGTGAAGCACATCACTGGCATTCCCCATTGCTCCACGGGGCAAGCCATAATTGAAAGGGCGCACAGGACACTAAAAGATCAGCTGTCCAAGTTTGATGAAAGTGATGTCTCCGTGTGTCTCCATAAGGCACTGTTTGTCCTGAATCATTTAAATATCTATGATCCGGAAGACTCTCCTCCAGCCGCGATCCATTACACCAGCTCTTCTATTAAAGAGGGGGTCAGAATGAGGGTAAACTTCAGACACCCGCAAACCGGGCTCTGGGACGGGCCAGCAGATGTGCTGTTTCAGGGCAGGGGGTACTTCTGCGTCAAAACAGAGAAGGGCCCCCTGTGGGTCCCTTCTAAATGGGTGAAGCCAGCCTTACATACCTCTAACGCTAATGCCAAAAATTCTCCCTACCAGGAACGGGACGCATGATGAAAGCGCTTCTGTTTCTCCTACCCGTTATTGCAGCGGTCCGACCTCCGAGACCCCTCGAAAGATCACTTCAGCAAAATATTTGGATCAAGAGAGCGAAGGACACCGGCCAAGAAAGCATGTGTATTTCAGCCATGCATCTGGGAAAAGAGCTTTTCCCGGCCAGGGTTGGAAAGCCGTATTTAAACCCAGCAGATTTTGCGGGATACTCGACAGGAACATGCGACCTCAACCTCGACGTAGCTACCTGTTCAGCAGCCTTACTTGGAAATTTGATGAAGCCTATCCCAGACGACCCGCCAGAAATCAAATTAGCAGGGGCCGTCGGGATCGGTAACACCCTCGATACAAAGGACCGATCCTGTTTGGTCTTCGGTCATAAATTCTCCATCGATTCCTCTCCTTTTGTCCAGTCGAGGTCTCCCTCCTATTATCTCGATGTAACGCCTCGTCCGACATATGGCTTTAGAGACCCTAACAGCTTTTGTGGGTCGCTTGTCAATATAAAACATGGAAATAGGACCTCCCCTTTAGGAGCTTATGGGGCAAACCGGGGGGACACGTTGATTTATAACAAGGAATCCCCAAAAGCCCTGCCCCCGCAGTATTATTTAATCTGCGGCGACAGGGCATGGAAGGGTTTTCCAAGGAACGTGTATGGGGGACCCTGCTATCTGGGAGTCCTGACCATGGCGAGCCCCCATACGGCCACAAAAAACGACTCGCTTATCATTAATTCGAGCACACCCAACCCGAAGCCACGAAATCGGCGAGACTTGCAATTGCCCCCCGATTGTAATGATAAAATCACCCTCTTATCCACGGGTGCCCGTGTCGCGCTCTCAATTTTCATTTCAGGAGCCGCCGCAGGCGAAGCATTAAAGGAAATTTCTCGCGTAGCTTGCTGGAGTCAGAAGCAATTTAATCTGACTGGAGTAGCCCTCCAGGAATTATTTGAGGATGATGACATCCTCCGAACCGCAGTATTGCAAAATAGAGCGGCTATAGATTTCTTGCTTCTGGTCCACAATAAGGGTTGCGAGGAATTCGCCGGCATGTGTTGCTTTAATCTGACAATGCCCGGGGATTCTATCCCCTCGCAGCTAGCCAAACTGAGGGCCAACCTGCAGAAGATTACAGTACAATCAGAAGGGCTGTCATCGTGGGTCACCGATAAGTTGAAATTTTTGGGAAGTTGGCCACTCGGTTGGATAAAAACCCTTCTGCAATGGGCTGTTACTATTGTTATAATTTTCGTATTGGGATGTGCCCTCTTTCAATGTCTTACTTCTAAGATTGAAAGGGCAGTAACGGCCACCGTCACAGTGGCCGATACTGTGGCCAGCGAACCGATTTACATCGATATGAATAGTCTCGCTCGGGAGAGGCCCCGCCCCAGCGAGACTAACCGGTAGGTCTTGGAGGCTAGGGCTCTGTGACTAGCAAGATGGGCAACAATTGTTGCCGTCCTAATGTTGTCGTTTGTGTTACCATTGTATTCCCTAGTTACATTGTTTTCCCCTGAATTTGTCATTCCCCCAATAGAGCCTGTCTTGGGCAAAAGAAAAGGGGGGATATGTTGCAGCCCGCTTTGGCTTATCCCCTTATAGGTGCCCAAGACAGGCTCCCCCTCCTGTTTGGTATCCGTTTATTATGGCGTGGGAGGCAGGCGGCGATTGGCTGAGTGAGGCGCAGAGCTTAGGGAATGTTCGAGACTCTCTGAGTGAGAGACAGTGATTTAAGAATGTTCTCGAAGCCTCTCGCCCCCACCTCACCTGAGCACCTGTCCCTGTCCGTCACCCATCGCCTCCGCCCCCTAKCCAATCCCTGTGTGGGAAGAATCCCTCAGCCCAATCCCTGTGTCCCACATCGTTCAGTGTCAACCAATCATTTTATTAGTTTTGTGTGAACTTATTATATAAGTGTTGTTCTTTCTTGAATAAAGGTTCCCGCTTGCTTGTTCCTAAGATCTTGCCTTGCGTGCTTCCTTCGGTGTGATTGGTGTGTGGGAGTGCGTGTGAGTGTGCGGGAACCCCCTCTTGTGTGCCCCTCCTTATCTCCCTGCTTGCCAACCCGTATCCTGTGGAGCTTCCCCCTGGGATCTTCGTAGATTTTTGGAGCGTCCGCCCCCAGGCTGTGTTCTCCGGAGGACTAGCCGCGTTGGGTAATTATTCAGAGGTGGTTCCTGGGCGGCGGGCCGCTTCATCATGGTTAACTTGTTGTCAACCAGGACTCCCAGCCTAGTCCCCAGCACTCAAGGCCTAGCCCTGCTCACCCCCATGGAGGCAAGCCACCATGGCGAAAACTCTTGCTCCACTTGACCAAACCCATTTCACCCCTTCCCAGCACCCGACAAGCCCAGCCCACGCTCCCAGGCCTCCAAGCTCCTCTGTCCAGGGACGCACAAAGCACACTCGACCACCCCAACGTAGGCTCCAAATGCTCTTCTTCAACTCTGACCCTGCTCCTGCACGAGCCCCATAGAGATGCAGGGCTGCTGCACGAGTGTCAGGAYGGCAGCAGCCCATCACTCCTGAGGGTCAAGATGTCTGACAGTAAGTAGGAGAGGCGGGCRTAGCTCGGCTCAGGCAGCAGCCACAGAAGGACATGGTACAGCAGCTCTTGGTCATAGTAGAACGCGTAGAGTGCCACAGCACCGAGCACGAATCCAAACACCAATTGTAAGAAGACGACGAGGACGAAGAATTTCCTGGCAGACAGTGGAGGCACACGAGGTGAGGCCGTGCTCATGCATCGCACCCTCTCCTGCCCCATTCCCACTGCTAGCCTGCAGGGGCCCCATTGGTGAACCCCACCATCCGCCCCCCAGGCACTGCTTGTTGCATAAGAGAAGCAGGGAAGTCGAGAGCGACTCACTGCAAACACATGCCCCGCCATCTCCTGGCCAGCTCCTCCTTCTCCTGCAGGTCAAAAGCAAGTGAGAACACATGTGGGGCCAGCTCGAGCCTGCCCGCTGCCCTCTGCCCAGCAACACCCCAAGGGCAACTGCAGCCTTTGCACTTGCCTCCGCTGCTTACCAGCTGGCTTTCCAGCAGCTCTGGCAGCACGCACCCCTCCACCTCAGGCTGCTGCTCCATGTGCTGCTTGCTGCAGGCGACAGGGCTTTGTAAGTGCACCTCACCTGCCTCCACGAGCACTGTGGCTCCTCTTCACAYCCTGCTGCTGCCCCTCGCTCGACACACGTGGGCTCTCCACTTGTGAGGTGTGCAACACAAGGTCTCCTGTCCCCTCCCTGGGACCGCCCCTGGCATGTGCTGGGACTCCAGGGGCAGCGCAGAGTCCCTGCCTAGCTCTGCGCCAAGCAGCATTCCCCAGCCCCACTCACTAGGCATTTTCCATCGTGAGCTCCTCCACTTCCTCCTGAAGCTGCCGTGTTGCAGCACGCAGCTCCTGCCAGAGGGAAAGCTCATGCTCCATGCGCCTGCTGCAGCCTCCTCCAAAGCAGCCGCCTGGTGGGTGCCCACAGCCCGCCACCCTTACCACCATGGCATTACCTTTGTCTCCTCCTCCCCTTCACGCAGCTGMGCTTTCAGCTGGGCCGAGCRCTCTTTCTCCTGCAACACAAGGGATACGCGATGCAGGGGGGAAAGCTGGCAGCTGGGCAGCCCCTGTGTGTCCAGCCCCACTCAGGGCTGCGTCCCCCAGCTGCCCGGCTCCAGGGCACAGGCARGGCTGGCAACAGAMAAGGGCAGCCAAAGGCGAGTCCTGGCGCCTGGCCCCAGCACCAAGAACCTTCCCCGGCAGGCCCATGCCTGCCCAAGGGAGTGTGCTGCTCGCACCCCACCGTGTCCATTGCCAAAAGAGCTCCCCCTCTGCCCCATACCTCGTCCAGCTCCTGCAGCCTCCTCGCTCTCTCCTCCTGAGYTTTCTGCAAGTCCTCCTGCAGACCGGCAGAAGACAGCCACAGGGAGAGGGAAAAGGAGACCAATTGGAGAGGGAGAGGGAGACAAAGAGAGGAACGGGGAGAGGAACACTGCGCAGGGCAKGAGGAGTCTCCCATTAGATCTGCTCCTGGCAGCAGCAGCAGCAGCACCAGGTGCCCTCCCAGCTGCCCTGGGCACCCAGCTCCCACTCGGGCGCTGCCCCCACACATTTGGCTGCCTCCTGACACCTCGCTCGGAAGGCTCCTGCGGGCACACAGACATGCCCACGCTAGCTCACCTTCAGCTGCGGCAGCAGCTCCTCCAGCTGCTGCAGCTCCTCTGAGTTTTGGCTGATCTGCTGCGCAAGAGCRCAGTTCTCCCTGCCCAGCTCCTGCACCGCGAGCTGCAGCTCCTGCTTCTCCTGCTTCTGCGAGGGGAAGGCCCAGAGCAAGGCTTCAGAGCTGGCCACAGGAGGACCAGGGCACACCTGGCACTGCAACAGCCCCGAGCCAKGGCAGCAGCTCTGCTCCATGCCTACCACACACTGAAGCARCTGCCGGCACCGATCCCTCTCCTGCCGGCTCTGCTCCAGCCGCTCCCGCAGSAGGCTGACTTCTGCCAGGAGCCCTTCCRGCTCCTCCAGYACTCGCCTGCGCCTCTGTGACCTGCAGCAAAGCGAGGGCCTTCGTATCGGCCCTGGACAGCAGGCCCTGCCACCCACCCAGCCACTTGCCTGCCTTTCTACCCTCATGYTCTSCACATCTCCCCAGCCTCTGCTGCGCCTGTGCAAAGCCCCATCAGCATCAGCTCACCTGGCCCCCTGCTCTCTCAGCCCRGCRTTCATTTCCTGCAGCTCTGTATACTCCTCCTGCAGCATCTCGAGGAGGTTCAGAAGTCTCTGCTTCTCTGCTTTAATGCGCTGCAGGGCCATCTTCACAGGGAGCACGGTGATGCCTTGAGCCTCCAGCAGCGGCCGCCCTGCCAATGGACACCGAGAGCTGCTCCCAGGCCCAGAGCCCAAGGCCAGCCCCAGCACCGTGGCAKGAGCTGGGCACAAGGGAGCCACACGAGACTCTGCAGCACAGGCCCCAGGGCGCCCTGAGCGCCCACACAGGCACCCCCCTCACTGCGCTTCCCCAGCCACTACCCCTGGCAGGGCAGGCAGATCCACGATGCAGAGCTAGCGATCCCAGCAGAAGCCTGACCGCGCGCAAGCAACAACAAGAGGACTAACACTTAGCGCTAGGCACCAAAACACTTGGAGCCTCAGGCCACCACTGCTAAAGGCATTGCCAAGATCAGCCAAGGCCAGCTGTGGCCTGCTCCCACAGAAGGCCTATTGCGGCCATGGCAGATAGAGACTCCTTGCAGAAGGAACCTCAGGAAAGCCACGCCGGCAAGGCAGAGCGCCAGTGGCCCACAAAGAAGTCAATCGCGGTAGTCACACGCTTAGGGAACAGGGATCCTCAGCCTCTGAAGGGGCACGGAAGCGCCAACAAGCTCCACCTAAGAGCGAGGCAGCGGGGCTGCAGGGGGTTCCTTCCCCCACAATTGTGCCCCCACAATTCGGTAGTGGAACAGCGACGATCTTTTCCAGCTGCCGCGGCTTACAGGAGCCGACCTCACTCCGGTGCCTTGCCGGGAAGAGTTAGCCTTTGAGGTTTGACATCTCTATTGGAGATTATCCAGCCTAAATAAAGGCAAGGTGCTGATTCTTGGACTTTATCAGGAGCCACTKTCAAGCCCTTGCTTGCTAAGGTCTCAATCAGTTCAGCCTTCTGATGGCTTGRGAATGGCTGACTTTGAGCAAGSAGGATGTCGTCCATATAATGCATAATAATGGTTTTCCTCCACCTCTCCCGAAGTGGCTGCAGCACCTTTCCGACAAATAGCTGACAGATTGTTGGGCTGTTCCGCATTCCCTGCGGGAGCACCAGTCACTCAAAGCGGAGGGTTGGGGCCTCCCGGTTTAGGCTCGGAACTGAGAAAGCAAATCTCTCGCAATCTTGTTCACATAAAGGGATGTTATAGAAACAGTCTTTAAGATCTATTATGACCAGCTCCCACCCTTCCAGTAACAATGCAGGGCTGGGAAGGCCAGGCTGAAGCACCCCCATAGGCTGCATCTGATCGTTTATTCTACCGAGGTCGTGCAATAGTCTAAATTTCCCTGACTTCTTTTTAACAACGAAAACAGGGGAATTCCAAGGACTTGTGTACTCTTTTATATGCCCCAAGTCTAGTTGTTCCTTTATTAGTTCATGCACTATCTGGAGCCTTTTTTCCCCTAAGGGCCACTGATCCACCCATACTGGTTCGGATGTTAACCATTTGATAGGGATTGGGTGTGGCTCCCTATCAATGGCCCTTTAGGGAAAAACCCCTGTTTCGTTAGTCAGCATTACCCCCGTCTGGGTTRGCACATCCCTCCCTATTAGGGCTTCCACCCCTTTTGGGAGGGACATTATACTAACCAAATATGTGATCACTTGATCTTCAATTTTTAGTTGGACGGGGTTCAAACTTCTACAAACTACAGCCCGACCTCCTACCCCTTCCACACCTTGGCTAATTTTACAGGTTGGCCAATGCTTTGGCCACACAGATATATTTATTATAGTAATGTCTGCTCCAGTGTCAAGCAAAGCTTTGACACCAACAGACTCTCCCTGATGATTTATCTTGACAGGGATGATGGGTCTGTCCTGCATTTTTAGGGACAAAAAGGCTGTCAAATTATCCTTCTCCATCTCAGTTTCCTGAGGGAAATCAATTGAGCAATTTTTTCTTCAGCAGGTATAACTAAAGGTGGATATGTGACTTGTACCACAAYTTCAATAGTCCTGTCCACAGGAATTGAAGTCAAAAGTGGGACAACGCACAATCCAGCTGGTATTAGTTCACCTTTTCCAGTTACAACTCCTTGTCCCAGATAATCTCCCGATATTTTTCCTTTRACAGTTTGTTGACCTATCTCTTTAATTACAATTCTTTCAATTAATATCACATCCAGATTATTTATAACCTGAAAGCTTTTGCTTACTTTTGACGTCTTTTGATTAGAATCAACCTCAGCAGCAGTGCTAGCTGCAGCAGTTGCTGATTCACAATCTCTGCGAGTAAGGGAGCCTTTTATATCACAGCGCGGTCCCTTACTAACGCGCTCATTAATTAGTTTTTTGAAGGCTTTTTTTTTGTTTTTAGCCCAGTGATTATCTCTAATCCTACAGTCCCTGGCCAGATGCCCACGTCGGCCAYACTCATAACATCTACGAACGTCAGCATGATCCTGATCGTTCGGAGACTTTTGAGGAGCAAGGGCAGAATAAACTTCTGCTACCTTGTCCAGGCTTGCAGCAGTAGCAGAGAAAAATTTCTCTTGACTCTGAAGGAGAGCCTCCATAGATTTATTTGGAGTTTCACCAGTACCTTCTGCCGCCGTCAGAGCCTGACAGCTTGCTGGGACCCTCGCCATTCTATTCAGCATGTCTGCCAATGTCGCATCGGGGGGCATGGTGGATAGAATGGTTTTGGTTTCTTTATTTGAGTTCTCTACGGTTAGGTGTCGGAGAATGATATCTCTCGACGACTGTGTCAAATCAGTTAGTTTAATTGCCTTTATAAGTCTATCTACAAACTCTGAAAAAGGCTCAGCAGTTCTTTGCRTCACCGAAGTATAGGATGAATCAGCAGGCTCGAACCGAGCATTCCGAAATGCCTCTTGGGCGGCGCGCATTGATTCTGAAATTGCTTCCGGCCCAAGCTGTATTTGGGCATCTATTGATGCATATGGTTCTTTTCCCAGCAATTGTTGAACAGTAATGCAGCTCGGTGAGTGCCCTGGGGATCGTGGCAAGGCCACCGCCAGTTGGCAACAGCGTTGCCATTCTCCCTCCCATATGATGTATTGAGCAGGGGTTAAGGCCAGTCTCATTACATTTTTAATATCTTCAGGACATAATAGGGAACTACTAAACAAATAGCTCAGCATTTGCTGGGCGGGTTCCCCTTTTATTCCGCTATCATTTATTGTCGCCCGTAATTGTGAAAGGAATTTCCAATCATATGATTTGAACATTCCCCTCATATAGCCCTGCAGATCAATATTRTATACTACCGGTAGGGCATGTGCGGTAATGCTGTAACCCGTTTGCACATCACCTTCCTCCATAGCCTTTTTAGCTATGTCAATCCAATCAAAATAGGCCCAGGGCCTACCCCCTGGAGCTATTTTGAGAGCGCAGCCTTCTGGCTGCTCCTTCCGTACCATCACTTTATGAGTCACTTCCGGTATTGTCTGTTTTACTTCCTGTTTCTGTTGGAGGACTTCCTCCGGGGAYGACCCACTTCCTGATTCATGGGTGGAGCCATCAACCCCTCCCTTTGGACCTCCCTTAAGGGTGGAGCTTTCAACTCCTCCCTTTGGGCCCCCCAAAAGGCAGAGCTTTCGACTCCCCACCCCGGGCCTCCCACAGGGGTGAAGCTTTCAACTCCTCCCCCTGGGCCTCCCACAGGGGTGGAGCTTTCAGCTCCTCCCTTCGGGCGTCCCCAAAGGGCTGAGCTTTCAACTCCTCCCCTCGGACCTCCTTCAAGGGGTGGGGACAAGGATCTCTCCCTTGGTGTTGCAGAAGGGCCCTCCCCCTGTAGTGTTACATTTTTACCAGCAATTATATTCTCACCCCGGGCCCCCCCCCACCCCCGAATCCTCCCCTGGGGGAGGAGCACCACCTCCAACCCCCTGATCTAAATATGGTGGTGGCGGTGGCACCGTAGGCGTGGTCCACTGTTTTTTATGTCCCACACCGCTCGAGGATGATAAGATRGCGGCGATCGGTCAGGCCACTAAGGTGGCATCCACAGGCGGCGGAGCCGTCGGTCTCCCCACCACCGTCCTCCACCCCCCAAAGGATGGAGCAAAAACCCTTTCCTCCATGGAGGAGACCATAGCCCCACTGCCCGCCCTGATTCCTACAYAGGCCACGAGCTCATGGCGTTGTAGGAATTTTGCCACCTGCTCCGCCATTTCAGACCTCCTATGCGCTTTGACTTTTTCAGATAAAGACTCATGGCTATAATTTAGAAGAGTCTTTTTGATTTCTAACCACTGCCAGTAATCAAGAATGGCATTAGGTTCGCMAAAAATGCCATTTTTGATCCCAAAGCCTATTACAGTTTTTAATTGCTTTTTATCAATTGCATGCCCCTTTAAGAGGGCCTGCAATTGATCAAATTCAAGGTCCTGAGTTGTCTTTGACCCACAAAGTCCCATCTTAAGTTAAGTATTTAACCGCGGTAATCAATTTTAAAATAAACAGCTAGCTGTGGTCTTAATTCGTGTGCACAAAATGTTAATGTCGAAAACTAGCAAACCGCCCTCTCGGTGTCTCCCCTTAGGTGTAGTATACACCCGCCGCCCCGATTAGAGTGTAAACTCCACAGGAGTCCGCACCCCAATCGTACGGGGACACCCCGYCCCTGATGAGTTTCTCCCCACCAGACTGATGAGTCTGATTCTTTATTACCCCCTCACCAGTTAATACCCCTTGAGGTGAATGACCCTTCACCCACCCCAAGCACCCTTTCTCCTAAAACAGGAAAAAATAAATTTTTACTCCCACTTCCAAACAAAGGTTGAAGAACGTCTCTCCCCAGTTTTTCCAAACCCCAATTACCCCCTCCCCAGGCCTGTGGCTGCCCCACGTTGGGCGCCACCTGTGGGAAGATGCCAAAAAGCTCRCTGYGGGGCTACTCACCTGTCCGGCAAAGGATGTATAGCAAGCCACAGCCGGCTCTCGTAAGCCGCTTCTCTGCAGTGAGTATCACCACAGAGGCCTCCTGAGTGAGGGCCACAGGAACACAGGGCAGGAGGTTCAGGGAAGGCCCGGAAGGGTCTTCAGAGCGCGAMGGGGCTGTTGCCGGCACCCTGACCATGCACTTGCCACACACACACACACACGTATCACTGCTGCCCAATAAATCAAATGTACACCAGGATGCTCAAGGAACAACAGCTGTTTAATGACGGGGGTGAYGGGAATTTATACATTAGGGTCACACAAGGGAGAAAAATGATAGGCCATAAGTTGGCCCCCTGTTGGCTCCCTTACGGTAGCAACAACCTGATTGGAGGATTGGAGCCTTACCTCCASCTCGCAATCCCCCCCYYCCYTYYTTYYKGRAAMTTCTGCCCTTTTCCCGCCAGAAAACTTTCCCCCCCTGCCCCAGAACTATTTACAATAAGATTATAGATTAGTGATCAATGATTCCCCATTCCGTGCATCTTCAAAGTGGGGTCATTGTAGGACAGTGTCCTACAACACTGGTCCTACCTCAACATCCACCCAGTCCAAGCTAGCCGTAGCAAGCTACACTTTGACAGCTGGAAAGCATTTGTTGTGTCCTGCATTTGGCAGCAC
Source organism: Eudromia elegans (assembly GCA_003342815.1). NCBI lineage: Eukaryota > Metazoa > Chordata > Aves > Tinamiformes > Tinamidae > Eudromia > Eudromia elegans. Next base: position 115,975 of record PTEX01000525.1, on the reverse strand, counting down.
AAGGAGCTGAGCTACTTAAAAACTATCTATGGCCTTAGAARSCAATGGGAGATACTTCTTCCCATCAGTGGTTCCAGGTTGGAACCCATAAGGGATAGTGTTGATGTTTCCACAACATTGTTGTTTGGACACCTGATGGGAGACGCGGCCGCTACCACTAGATGGAGTGGGTGGCAGAGGCCTGAAGCCGGCCCTGCCAAAAGCCGGTCCGCCGCTCGTGCCTGCCGCAGCGGTGGCCGTGGGGCGCCATGTAGCAGATCAAGTGACGACCCGGAACCAGTCCTAGGGGTCTTTGGCAAGGACGGGGTTTGCYGCCCAAGGTTCTGTGTACCACACACACACGTCACTCGTATCACATTCACACAAGGATGAGTCACTCACACGGGATCCAACGAGAACAGCAACCGTTTATTAGAGGAGCTTGYGGGGCTTTATACAGTTTGGGCTACGTGAGAGGAAAAATGATTGGCTGCGGGTTGGCCACCCCGCGGCCTGTCATTGCTCCTTGAGGTGTTACCCTGACCTGGGGACCCCTGATTGGGGCACTCTGGATCCCCCTGTCCATTGGCCCTTAGGCCAAGGTGGGAGAATTCAGGCACCCCATTGGTAAGCGCCTGAGTTGCTACGCAACCCCAACCGGGACAAGGAGCCTCCTAGCCCCCACCGTCTGAGGGGTCACCCACCRGTCATGAGCCTGATCCCCACAATGACCCCCCTAATCAACTAATTACAATATATACATATTTACACGGCAGGCTACTGAGCCTGATCTTCTCTCGTGCATCCTTTAAGGGGGATATTGCAGAACGATGTTCTGCAACAGACACCTGCACACAACACTGCATTTCTCAAGAGGGAAGATGAGTATGACATTGCAGGCTTGTGCTTGTCTATTTTCCTTATATCTGCTTTGGACAACATGCCTCTCCTTTCCTTCTTGTCATACATTCTGTGTATGTGTTTCCTAACAGGAAAAGCTCAAACCAAGCTTCCTCCATAGCTGTGGAGCTCTTGGGGCAAGGTCTGCGTTGCATGTCCCAACCCAGGCAAATCTCTGCTAGGACTCTGCAGTCCTGCAGAAGTGCCCTTTAAGGTGCTTGTTCTCAGTGTCCCTTTCTGTCTTTGCCAGCTCATGAAGTTAGTGGGGACATGTTGAGAGGACTGTGGGAGGCTCTGTGTACGTAGCGCACTGGGCTCCACAAGCCTCCGGTGTGGAGCCTGGCACACAAGTTTCTTGGTGCTCTGCTTGTGTAGAGCCTTTGCTGAGGGAGGCTGTGCTGCAGGCTCTGYTCAGCACTGTGGAGGGAGGTGCAGTGTGGTGTTGACCTGAAKCTTTCCTCGCAACCATAGATGAGGAAGCGCACAGCACACACTACAAGGAGTGGAAATGAGGGTGTTCTGCACCCTGCTGCACAAACAGCTGCACAAAAAATGGAAATTCTGCTTTCCTTTTGCCCCTCTCATACACATGATCTCATAAAGTTTAATTCAACCTGCGGGTGGGCGGAGGTGACAAAACCCCGCTGACCTGCTTACCTCTCCGCCGTAGGCAGACATGAAGGCCAGCGGCCGGCCCCCGTAAGCCGATTCCGTGGGGCGCCACGGGCTCCAAAGCGGGGGAGAGATCCAAGGGCTTGGAGGGGTTTGAAGAGGGTGACGGGGCTGCTGCCAAGGCTATTCGATCACTCACACATCACACATATCATAGAATCATAGAATGGCTAGGGTTGGAAGGGACCTGTAGAGGTCATCTAGTCCAACCCCCCTGCACACGCAGGGTCCCCTAGAGCATGTGGCACAGGGTGATGTCCAGGCGGGTTTTGAAGATCTCCAGAGAAGGAGACTCCACCACCTCTCTGGGCAGCCTGTTCCAGTGCTCTGTCACCCTCACTGTTAAGAAATTCTTTCTCAAGTTCCTGTGGAACTTTTGGTGCCTCAATTTGTGGCCGTTTCCCCTAGTTCTATCACTGGCCACCACTGAGAAGAGGCCAGCCCCCTCCTCCTCACTCCCTGTCTTGAGRTATTTATACATATTGATCAGATCCCCTCTCAGTCTTCTCTTCTGCAGGCTGAAGAGGCCCAGCTCCCTCAGCCTTTCCTCATAGGGCAGATGTTCCAGRCCCCTAATCATCTTYGTGGCCCTGYGCTGGACTCTCTCTAGCAGCTGCACATCCCTCCTGCACTGGGGAGCCCAGAACTGCACACAGTACTCGAGGTGCGGCCGCACCAGGGCTGAGTAGAGGGSCAGAATCACCTCCCTYGACCTGCTGGAGACGCTCTKCTTAATGCACCCCARGATCCCATTGGCCTTCTTGGCCACGAGGGCACACTGCTGCCTCATGGTCAACTTGTCGTTCACCATGACGCCCAGGTCCCTCTCTGCGGGGCTGCTCTCCAGGAGGTCGGTCCCCAGCCTGTAGGCATGTCTGGGGTTATTCCTCTCCAGGTGCAGGACCCTACACTTGCCCTTGTTGAACTTCATGAGGTTTCTTTTTCTCTCCTTCCATTATATAGGAAAGAGGACAAACACATGATCTAGTCCATGAGCCTTCCTGGCATGTTRAGACCATGCATAGCGAAATACTGTTTGATATCTGGAGATGTTTGCTTTGCAGCATTTCACGTTTAATTGCAGATTGCCCCTTCTAGTGGTATTAGGATGGTCCTGCCCAACAAAATCCCCTACCCTCATGCCCACAGTGGAGAGAAGTTCAGTCAATAGCGAAAAGGGACCTTTATGAGACCACTCAATGCTCAAGTGTTTTGTGCAGCCAGTATGTTACGAAACCAGCATTACTGAGTACCAAGTCAATTGTGTGTAGGACAAGCAGGGGACACTTGGGTGCCATGCACAAAGTCCTGTTCCTATCTCAACATGCAGCCTAAGGAGGCCACAGCTCTGTCTTGCACTTGGCAGCGCAGGGTCCAGGGCTTTTCTTCCTTGCCGGTCTTAACCTGCATGCTATGCTCAGAGAAGGGGTCTCAAGAGGATCTTTAGGAGCTTATCCTCTAGGCAATCATGCAAATTGTTAATTGTGCAGTTACACCTGTCAGAAGACCATATCAGAGAATATATTAAAACCAAACCTAATAAAAACATTTTGCTGTCACAGTAACCTTCAGAGCTACGTTAGGAAAACTCTGGTGCCCTAAGTAACACCAGCTAAAAATATGAACCCTAATGACGGGAGACGTCGCGACTGCCGCAGGATGGTAAGCGCAGCCGTGACCAGTCGTTGGCCCGTCAATGCCGGCCCCCTCCAGCAGGAGGAGATGAGAGGTAGGGCGGCAGCACGCGCCCGGAACGCTGCTCCGAGGACTGTCGGAGAGCGGGGGACACCCGTCAACCAGCCCTGTACCGCACACACACACCACACGCTAGCCACATTCTCACAAACACATACAGAAGATACGCATGCASGGTCTGGYGGCAAAAGTGTCCAACTTTATTAGGGGTACTCAGGAATATATAGAGAGACCGTGCTGCTCTGATCCTCCTGATTGGAGGTGCCGCAACCACCCTGGCACCTCCGATTGGTGGCGGTGGGTCGTGCGATGATGCTCCCGGTCCCAATTGGAGGCTTCAGGATCCGGCTAGCCATTGGCTGCCTCCAAWGGCAGGAGATCTGCAGGCTGCCATTGGCTGGAGGCTCCTGGCCTGCCTAGCAGTGCTGGTCAGGCCCAGGAGTGCTCTGGCCCCACCCCACCAGGGACACCAGGAGGTCAGGCGGCCGACTCCCATACATTCCTATAGCCCCTAAAACTATATACATTATATACATATATACAAGGTAGGCTGCCTGGCTTGGTCCTCTCTCSTGCACAAAATAAATCGGGAGAACTGCTGGCCTGCAACACCGTAACAATTTCCTGMTGACAAATAACCACAGCTCACACACAGCTGTGCTTAGAGCAAGTGTCTGAAGAGGACTTTTAGGAGCTAATCCTTAAGCTCTGAAGCCAGGTGGCAGACACTCCTTCCATTCAGTGGTGTTGGGTCATGGACGGCAGGGCAGGCCAGCCTACGTTTCTTCTCAAACAACACTAGGTAGTTCTGTGTGGCTCAAAAGGGAAAGTGGCTGCAGGATCAGCACTTTCTAGCTGACTCTAGTGTTAGAACAYACTCAGGGCTGTCAAGGCCACCGTTTCCTTCCTAGATTTCTCTGTTCCCTTGACTACCTTTTCGGCACTGCAGATAGCTGCTCAAGAAGAAGACCCAGTGTCGGGTGATGGCGGCTCGAGGTGCAGCCGGTACGCCGACTGCACCGCGCCCGTCACTGGAGACGTGATCCATTCTGGAGGGCCATGCCGAGAGGCAAGAGCAGGGAACACAGACACCAATCAACCTTATGGACACACATGCACACCAATCGCGGGCCCTTCACGMACGCAAACAAACACACAAGCTGACATGCAGTAAGGCTGATGGCAAACAGTCCAACTTTATTACRGGGTACAYCTGAATATATAGCTGCCCGYGCTCCCGTGGATGTCCCTGATTGGGTGAGGGCATCATTCRAGCAGTTTTGCTCTGCCCGGGTTGGATGRCGTGTCTGACTCCTTTCATTGGCTGCAGCATCCAGCGGGAACAGGGAGAGCTGCCATTGGCTGGGGCTCCTAGGCTGCCCAGCAAATCCAGGGCAGACCTAGGAGCGCRCCAGCCCCCACCTCAYTGGGATCACCCAGCGGGCAGAATGATTGACAACCCCATAGGCAGCAATACATCCACGGCGACCCATAAAACTATATACAGCTATATGCAGGTATGTACATATAGGGTGACTACCACGGTTTTCATCGTGCAGTATTATCCAACTAGACCCGGCAGAACTGCCGTTCCGCAACAAATCCCCCTTTTCTTTTTGGCGCGAGGAAAACCAAGGTAGTCAACCTTTACAATATCAAAAGCCCACAAACCGATTAGTGAAAGTCCAAAAAT
>PTEX01000525.1:97248-110646 GCA_003342815.1 Eudromia elegans | reverse complement strand
CAAAAATACCCAAAAAATCATTCCTTGTCCCTCGTTGTGGTCTCAGAAGAAAATCTGAAGATCAGCATTCAAGTCCTTTTGTCCAAGGGAGCAGTGAACGGAAAACAGTCCCGGGTCGGGTGGAAAGTCTCTCAGTCTTTCAGAAGRTTACATCTTCTAGGGGTGAGCTTGGTTAGGGCTCCGCGGGATGTCACAACAAAATTACAACACAACTATTTTACACACTTTCATTAAACTCTTAGTGATACCTACCATTTTCAGAATCTACATTCACAAAGGCCTGTGAAGGTAAACACAAGCTCAAGCTAAGCATTACTGTGCAGCATTCTAATAAAATCTCACGAGAGTATTGATGCGAGGAGCGAATTCGCACCCTCTTCCCCATCAATACCATCCCACWGTGGACTCATCACTTCCTGAGCCATTAAGTCAGTCTTTGGGTCACGATTTTCTGAGGAGGTTAGGGCAGGTCTTGTCTAACAGGAGGGAACCCGAAGGGGACCCTCCAACGTGGACACGGACATGTAGCCCCTGCCCAGGTATTGTACCTTGGCYAGTCCCTCCCACAGTCTGGTCTTGGGATTCCTATAAGTAACACAGAATTCTGGCTTACCAGAATCMTGGTTCTTACCACCATGGACTCGTGCAGGGGGATCCTCTTGATCAGAAAAGACGCATAAATGGTTGATAACAAAAAGTGTTCTAGCCAATCTCTCCTGATGGTCTGGGATGTTGCTGAATTTATTCAAATAACTCTTAAGCGTGTAGTTACCTCTTTCCACAATTGCTTGGCCAGTCGGACAGTGGGGAATTCCAGTGGAGTGCTTAACCCCACCCGCTGAGTGGTGTAAACAGGGTCATTATCAGTTTTAACCTCTCATGGTACACCCATGACCGCAAAGCACGTTGTTAAATGCCTCTCTACGTGTAGTGCTTTCTCCTCTGTTTGGGCCATGGCCCTCACATTCCCTTCACCAAGTGCCTTGGCCCACATATGACTTCGGATATGGACGACAGAGTATGGAGCGCTGCATTGTTCTATAGCCATTTGCATCTGATTAAGCAATTGAAAGAGCCTTTGTTTTTTAACTTCCCTGACCCAAGCCCCTTYGATGTGAGATAACAGGCCTGCAGCATACATTGAGTCCGTTACTACATTTAAGGGTTGGTGTAGCCATTCTGACAGGACCCGGACCACAGCAGATAACTCCAAGGTCTGCAAAGAGTCACCTTTTACCGCTTCTAACACATGGTTTTTCCACTTTCCTCCCTCTTGCCAGGTAGCCGACGCTCTTTTATTTTTCCTCCCTGCATCAGTATATACTGTGATTGCATTGGGCAATGGTTTCTCACTTCTTTTGGGTTTGACAAGCCATTGCTGCTGCTTTATCCATTTCAGTACAGGTGATGCTAAAGAGTTGATGTTAAGGGGCCCAGTATAGGACAATAGACTGATCTGAAGGGCTTCGGAGTTTTGGATCAGCCACTCCAGATCTTGTCTTTTCACAGGCAAATAGATAGTACCCGACTCCTCACCTGCCACTTGCAAAATCCTTTTCCGGCCCTTGTGTATCAACTCTGCTAAATTGTCTGTATTCTGCTGAACTGTAGTTTTGGGTTGCAGAGAGGTTGATAGCCATTGTAAGACCCGTATATCATGTCCTTTCCAGACCCTTCCCTTATTCTCCCCCTTTTTCTCCTTGCACTGCATAAGTGCACCTATTAACTGTTTTTCACCATGCAGTATTGTGAGGTCAGTTGGGAGATCGGCGTCCCGTTGATCTACTGATCTTTCTAAAATCAATTCACTGAGATATTGGATCTGACGCTTCTGCTCCTCATTTAGTTTGATCAGCACTGTTGGATCAGTGCCTTTTAGGAGTGGCCTTAGTGGTTCTAGGTCGTCAYTGGTATAGCCGACTACTGGTCAGAGCCACTGAAGGTTGCCTAGCAAACTTTGTGCGTCATTTAGAGTTTTAACTTCCGGTTGCAACACTAATTTCTGAGGTCTAACTTAACTTTGGGGATATTTCCCATCCTAAGTATCTCCAAGGTTCTTGTCTCTGAATTTTTTCGGGGGTCACCTTTAAACCCTGCKGCGCTAAGGTAGTTATTAGCAGCTGTTCTTGCTCAGGTGTAAAAGGATCCTTTTGTGCGATCAGAATATCGTCCATATAATGATACAGTACAGAATCCCGCCACAAATCTTGCAGGGGAGACAAAACAGCTCCCACGAACAACTGRCATAACGTGGGGCTATTTTTCATCCCTTGCTGGAGGACCGTCCACTCAAAGCGCGCAGCTGGAGCCTTGTGGTCTACAGATGGAAGCGTGAGCGCGAACCTCTTGCAATCGCTCGGGGGCAATTTGATGTTGTAAAAACAATCCTTAAGATCGATTATATATAACTGCCAGTCCATAGGTATCATTGCTGGGTTTGGTAAACCTGGTTGCAGTGCCCCCATGCCCCCATGCCCCATTCAATCGTTAATTGCCCTTAGATCGTGTAAAAGGCGGAATTTCCCCGATTTTTTTCTGGACAACGAAAATGGGAGTATTCCAAGGGCTCGTTGATAACCTTAGGTATCTCTGCTCAAACTGCTCTTTTACCAACTCCTGGGCGATTCGGAGCTTCTGTTTTCCTAATGGCCACTACTCCACCCATACAGGTGAAATCTGACAACTCRTCAGATTTCTATTTGAGCTTGATAGGGTGAACCTCCATGGCAGTGGCCATTAGGAAAAATGCGTCTCACCCGTAGTAAGTACTGCTCCGAGTTGGTCAAGTATGTCYCTGCCTATGAGGGCATTCACACCATCAGGCAGAGGCAAAATGGTGACAACCGCAGGAATGATCCTATCTTCGATGGAGACTAGAACCTTTGAGGCACTCTTTTTTACCTTGGTATGGCCTCCGACCCCCTCGACTCCCTGGGCTGCATTAACGCAGTGCCAATTTCTCAGCCAGATTCTTTCTGATATAATAGTTAAATCGGCCCCAGTATTTAACTGTTGTAGGACACTGTCCTACAAAGACTCCTGATTCTGAGATGCACRGAATGGGGACTTAATGATCACCAATCTATAAATATATTGTAAATAGTTCAGGGCGGGGGGGGCAATGTTCTGGTGGGAAAGAAGCAGAAGTTTCTGGAAAGAGGGGAGGGGGATTGAGAGCAGGAGGAGAAGCTCCGATCCTCCAATCAGGATGCTGCTACCTCAAGGGAGCCAATGTGGGGCCACAAGGTGGCCAACTTATGGCCTATCACTTCTCTCCCTTGTAAGACCCCAATGTATAAATTCCCGTCASCCCCCTCATTAAACGGCTGTTGTTCTTTGTGCAACCTGGCGTGTATTTGATTCATTGGGTGCTTGTGATACGTTTGTGTGTGAGTGTGGTGTGTGTGTGATCAGGGTGCCTGCGACAGCCCCRCCTCTCCTCAAAGACCCTTCCGAACCTTTCCTGATCCCTCTTACCTGTGAGCCTGTGGCCCCCACTCAGGAGGCCCCTGCGGTGAAACACTGCAGGGAAGCGGCTGAYGGGAGCCAGCTGCGGATTGCTACAGACACTTACCTTGAGCGCCGGACAGGTGAGTAGCGAGTTCCTTCTTCCCGCATCTAACAATGCGGGAAGTCTTTAAGAGACTCGTTTCCCATTTCAAACTTGACATTCAGGAGAGGTCTCCTAGACATCGATACTGTGAAGAACACTCCTGAATCCCTGGGTGTCAGGATATGATCCTGCCCTGAGGGAGGGTGGTGGCTGCCAGATGTCGCTCGCAGTCGCCGGTTGCCAGCCGACACTCCGGCCCTCCACCGAGGCGCCCTGTGGCGGGGATCTCCAACGTGGGCTGCCTCGTGGCAGCCAGGCGGTGCACAGGCGGGTGGGCGGTCCAGGACGCTGCAGCTCTATGGGAGCCTGTCGGTAGGGCGGCGGCTACCGGCCTAAGACCCTGGGTTCACACACACACCAATCGCTAATCACAGGCACGCTACACATACACATAAGAAGCACACGCCAGGGTCAACAGCAAACAGCAGCCGTTTATTGGGGGGAGCGCGGGACTTATATACAGTTATATAAGTGACACACAGAGGGTTTTGGTTGGCCACAGGGCAGACACCCTGTAACCGCCCATTGGCTCTCCCGGCGGCGCGGCGGCTTGACACCCCCTGATTGGTGCGCCATGGATCCTCTCGCCCATTGGCTCTTGCCAACAGCAGGAGAATCCAGGCTACCTATTGGTGGGTGACTGAGGTTACCGGGCAACGCCAGCCGGGCCAGGGAGCCCTCTGGCCCCCACCGGTCCAGGGGTCACCCAGCGGTCACGCCGGCCAAGCCCTGCAAATAAACCCCTCAACAACTATGTACAATATTTACATATTTACAAGGCAGGTTGCTGGACCCCGATGCTCTCCCGTGCACCCTTCAAAGAGGGGCTGCAGAACACCGTTCTGCAACACCTGGGCTCGATGAATTGAGCCTCTGTTTTCTGGTTTGAATCTTTCACCAGATCACTCATAGGGATTACCTGGGCAATCTTACTTCCCTTAGGGACAGATATCGGCGGGTAGTTTGTCTGCATGGTTACTTGCACCGATTTTTCATCCTGGATCTCTAATATTTCTGGTAGAATGTTTAGCCCTTTGAAGGCTCCCCCAGATACACCTGTTAGTAGGGCTGTGTGCCCTCCACCATTCTCTAATAGGAATTCATCACAGTACCCCTCCATGATGGCAGACACCACCCTTGGCGTCTYGTCAGTTAGAGCAACTGGATGCAACATTTTTAAACTCAACTGCCTGGGTTTCGAGATGGAAACCATTTCCATATCTTCTCTCTTAAATTTTCCGTCTGGATTGCAAGACAGCAAATCCTCAAGGTTTTGCGTATTTTGGTACTGCACCAAATCCATGCCCCTTGGCTCCATCAGAGAAGGGGGCATGTTCACTTCTGGAACCTTGGGCTTATCTGGGCACAAATCTATACCTTTCTGCACCGCTGGTGCAGAAAGCACGTCATGCTGTGAGAATCCTCCCAAGGGCAGCAGCGAGCCCTCGCTGCCGCTGCTCGCCAGCACCGCAAAACCGKGCCTCCGGCAGGAGGTGGTGAACTGCCGGAGGCAACGCTGGGGCCGTGCCGGGTCTCGCGCCACAGACTGGGAGAGCGGGGGATGCTCCACCGACCAACCCCTCAGTCACACTCACACGCCACACACTGGTCGCAGGCATACAGCACACACACAGAGAGGCTAGTGGCAAAAGGTYCAACTTTATTCACGGGCACATTGGGTTATATAGTCACCYGTGGCTGCCCTGGGCATCCCCGATTAGTGGAAAGCACCCTTCTAGGTGCTTCTCCCCACCAAGATTGGGTGGTTCTGGATCCCACCTGTGATTGGCCACTCCAACTGGTGGGAAGTTGCAGGGATGCCATTGGCCAGAGGCTCCTAGTCTGCCCAGCAACAGCTAAGCAGAGCCAGGAGCACTCCGGCCCCCACCTCTCCAGGGTCACCGGAGGGCAAGGTGATTGACAGCATGGACCGCCATATAGCCAAAGTGCCCTAACTATATACAATATATACATATGTACATATAGGGTGGCTGGCGGGATTTCTACCAAGCATTACCTAATRGGGAGCTGCGGAACCATGGTTCCACAAGGTCATCCCTTTGAACCTTGCAAGGGATTTTGGTAATTTCGTTAGTCGCTATAAATTCCAGATCTGTACCCTGATGCGTCGAAGGCACGGGGAGTGCAGATGCCTTAAGGTTGTTATAAAGGTGGCCATTTCTGTCTTGGCGCAGCCTCTTTAAGGCATGCTCAGTCATCCATTTTTTTGACGGTTTGTTGCGATAGCCTGTCCAGCGTTCGTTACGAAGTCCGCCATTTCGTGCGAAGTGCCCCGTCTTGCCACATTTGTAACATTTTTTTCTCAAAATTCAGATTTGAGTCCCTTCTGGCTGTCAGAGGAGATAGAGGAGCCAGTGCAGCAAATACTTTCGACTGTTTTTGCTCCATCCTATTAATTGTGCCAGTGAGAGTAGCAAAGGCTTGCTCCCGGTCTATCATTTTATCAGATAGAGCTGCAAGAACCTTTTCCTGGCCCTCCTGATTATTTTTGTTCATTTCCTGAAGCACTTGTATTAGCATGGCCTGCAAGCCCACAGGCATGCAGGCCATGCGCTGTACCATTTCCTCTAATGATGTCGTAGACGGCAGGGTGATTAAGATGTTTTGAGTTTCCCAATTAAAATTTTCCAGGGCAAGCTGTCTCAATAAAGGGCCCTTCATAATTTCTGGAATATTAGCGCTCCGCATAGCCCCTGCTAGTCTGTTGATAAAGCTGGAAAATGGAGGAGGTGATGGATGCCTGGAAATGACTTCTCTTCTGTGGCCAGSAGGAGTTTCATCCCACTCTGCTCTCCTCTGTTCGCAGTGGTGCGAACCTTACAGCCATCCTTGTGCAGCAGCTATTACCATTAAAGGGAGTTTGGCATGGCTATGGTGACTGTGAAGAGGAGAGCGATGAAGGGAAGGCTGTGTATGAATCRGAAAAAGGGGCTACAAGGAAGAAGGGAAAGGCGAAAAGGAAATTCTTCCTTTCCCTGCTAAGAAGTGTTCTAGTAAGATTAGTAATGTAAAAACTGCAGAAAAAAAAAACTTTAAATTAAAATAGAAGAATGAGGCTAACAAGAATTTTGTCCAGCATGAGCCTTAACCCACTCCAACAAAAGAGGGCTGATGTTGTTAAAGAGGGAGAAGTCTAAGGGGGCATCCGCCTGGGAGGGCAGCAGATGTGGGGTTGGGCAGCACATGCAGCGCRGTGAGTAATATTCGCTCAGGGCAGCGAGCCCTCGTAGCTACTCGCCGGCACCGCAGACCGGACCTCCGGCGAGAAGAYGGAAATGCTGCCAGAGGCAAGGCGGGGATCTTGCCGGAGATACGCGTGGGTGGGGGCGAGAGCGAGGGACGCACTCGCCAACCAACCTCACAGTCACATGCACACACCAATCAATGCTGGCGTCACACACGCACACGCAGGCAAACGAGGGATCCACACACAAGGAGGTTGGTGGCAAATGGTCCAACTTTATTCAGGGGCGTGTCAGAATATATAGCCGCCTGTGGCTCCCATGGACGCCCCCGATTTGCCGAKGGCACCCTTCCAGGAGCTTCTCCCYGCCTGGATTGGTCRGCACTCGATCCCTCCTGTGATAGGCCAGGGCGTCCAGTGGGAAATTGTCGGGCTGTCATTGGCCAGAGGCTCCTATTCTGCCCAGCAACTCCSGGGCAGAGCTAGGAGCACACCGGCCCCCACCTCCCCGGGGTCACCAGAAGGCAAGGTGATTGACAGTCCTCACAGGGAGCCATATACCCAAGGCACCCTACAACTAGAACTATATACATATATATATCTATATACATATAGRGTGGCTGGCGGGATTTCTATCGAGCACTATCTCCCAGGGAGCTTGCGAAACCACTKTTCCGCAACAGTGCAGTGCGCAACATCAGCGTGTTACAGTGCGACAGACATCACAGCAGGCCTGGCACCACCTCAGGGGCTTCTGTGAGGTCACAGCTTGCCACTCCTTATCTCCRTGCGGAGCCTCAGCCACCCTCAGTCCGCTGCAGRGAACTGGCTGTGGCCACACGGCTCGTTGACCTCGGCAGACGCGCTCCTTGGTGGTTTAGGTTGTTTCTTTTTGTCTAGTTGGCAAAGAGCCACAACCCAAAAAGGAGCAGGTGACTCCTGAGCAGGAGAGTTGCTGTTTGCCCAGCAATGGCTGGACGCCGGAAAAGGGCTCCCAAGCARCAAGGCTCACGGGCAGCCTCGGGCGGGGAAGACCATAACACGGCCGATGCCGATGCMGGTAAGCCCTGAGCCGCCCTGTCACTCAGGGCGAGCACCTCCCTCAGATCTCCATTGGCTATGCTGGTGCTTTATGTCACTGTGTTGAAACTTTACATCTGTACTCCCTGACCTGCCTTGCATTTACCAAGTTGCCACGCCAAACAAATGCAGTGATGTGCAGAGTGAGACCCTTAGAGCCATTATGCAGCGGTGACCACATTATCTACAACTGCCATGTTGTTGTGGGGTCAGGTGGTCACCAGGGACTACACTCCTGAAGGCTGCCTGGACGAGGAGAGGTCTCGGGGCCTGGAGAGGAGGGCTCCTCGGTTCCCCATTTCATCCCTGCTCAGAGGCTCTGCAACGGTGCAGCTCCTGGATGAGCGAGGAGCCCATGGGGCTCAGCTCCTCCTACCACTGTCCCTGCCCTGAGAGTGCCTGAAGCCTGTACAGACCCCACCAAAGGCACTTCAGCAACCACAGCTCACTTTCTTCTTGTTTCTTCACCCAGGGAGCATAATCTACCTTCCTTTACGGCTGGCCATGCTCATTATTTTTCTGTGGAGGGTATGCATCGTTGTCATCTCCATCATGTGAGTGTCATTCCTCTTGGAGCCTGCTCTGTCAGCTCTCTGTGAGCAGCATGCTTCCAAAATACCTTGTGTTCAACTTGAAAGTACACATGGCACTGTGAATGGGCCAGCCCAAAGCTTGGAGCTTGAGTAGCAAGAGGCCTGCCTGCCTCTTTTCTAGGCTGAAGACTTACCTGAGAAAAAGCAAGCGCTTCACAGTCCTCATTTGGCTCCTTTTTGCTCTTGGTGAGTATTTGTAAGCAAAGTGCTGCCAACAGTAYCAGTGAGGTGCTGGAAGCCACTTCTTCTTCAGGGAGGTTGCCAAGATAGGCTTTGCAAGAGGGTCACAGCTAGTCTAGGTCCTACTCCAAGCACCCTCATCATTAGGAAGTGGACCAAGAAGCCTCTTTGGGACAGAGCTCCCTGCTCYTTTACTGCTTTCCTATTTGTGCGTTCTGTTTAAAGCTTTCTTATGTGGATGGTGTTTTTCAAGYAGCAGGGCTGCCTCAATATGGCTACCTCAAAGTCTGTCTATCTGCCATTAGAGCAAAGCTCTTGCTTAAGCTGCAGGCCTGTCGAGGGAGGCTATAGGTGTGTCCAAAAGGTGCTTGGCTGCAGAGGGGTGAGAGGTGGCCAGGGTCAGGTGAGTGCATGGTTTGTGCACAGCAGAGCCCCACTGYACTGTGTCTTGTGCGATGATGAGAACCAAGCAGGGGCAGAATGCTGGAGAAGTCGCTCTGCTAAGCCGTGGTTCCTGGYCCTAGTGCTGTGAGGAGCAGGGAGGGGAAGGGGGCAAGGGCTTGAAGCGCTGGTGGACAGAGCATGTGTCAGAGTCTGAAGGGATGGAGAAAGGGTCCTTGTGGTGCTGTGTGTGCTCTATGCAGCAGTGCSCTATGTGCTGAGCAAAGCCATTGCCACGCAGGCCTGGGAGGAAGCATCGGGTCTCATTCAAAAGCTGAGTAAGAGRGCTCCTTCTTGCTGCTCTGAATTGCAGGTGGTGGTTACTACATTCTCAGTCGTGACACCGAAAGTTTGTGGGACAAAGCTGTGATCAAGGTCAGTGCCTGGTGTGGGATAGGCAAGTCTCGCAAAAGAGAGTTCCTGGTGGTGCTGGCATCAAGGCCCAGCTGTTTCAAGGCCCTGCAGAGTGAAGCTCTGCAATGTTTCTCTCTGTCAAAGGCAGGCAGCGGCTTCTGCTGAGCCTTCCTCCACAAGGCTCTGTGGGAAGCACCGCTAATGGAGGGCTCTTGCTTTTCAGGAGCTAATCAGATGGGTTCCACCGGACCTCAGGCCGCAAGTGTGAGTTGATTGTTGGTGTGGGGCTGATTGGGGCTTGAGCCAGGGCTCGTGGCTTTTCCTTTGTCTGCCTTCTGCTCAGCAGGAGGGAGGCTGAAGAACAGCTGAAGTTAGGCGAGACCATGGGGACAAAGCACGTGGCCTCATGTCTTCCCTGAGCTTGGGAGTGGCTCCCAGGACAGCCTGGGCACCTCCCTAACAGTTGTAGGGATCTGTGTGTAGGGAAATGTTTAGGTACCTCTCCAAACAAGGCAGCCAGGTGCAGCTTCTGCAGAGCTACGTGTCTCGCCTCAAGGTGGAGTTTCGTCTTCTCAAGCAGGTGATGCTCCCTTACTTAGGCAAGAGGGCATGGGTGAGCAGGATCCCTGATAGTCCTCTGGTTTTGCTGATGACCTTTCTCTGTTTCTGCAAGGAACAGGGGTGCATTTCCCAAGTCCTCATGTTGCTCCTCAGCAAATGTTGTGCTATGGAGCWCTTGAGGCCAGGTGTGAGGTGCATTTGCTGAATCACAGCCCTCCCTCAGATCTGTGGTAGTTCTCAGTAGTCCTGCTGAGCTGTGCACTGAGGTGGTGGTTCTTGGTGTCCCTTTGTGTCTTTGACAGGAAATTAAGGAATTAAGGCAGGACATGGCTGATGGGACTGCAGGAGGCTCCGTGCACGTGGCAGACTGGGCCCTGCAAGCTTCAGGTATGGAGCCTGCAGGCAAGTCTCCTGGAGCTGCGCTTGTGTGGAGCGCTTGCCAAAGGAGGCTGTGCTGCAAATCACGATGCCGTGAGTTGTGGGACATAAAGGGCAAGACTGTGGCCAAGGAGCCGTCCTCCCTTGGGGCTCCTTGGTGCTGGCACTGCCCCATAAACTTGGTGTGCTGATGGAGAGACTCTCCTGGTCTCCCAACAGCTCCGTTTTCCTTTGCTGTTCACATAGCACAAYCTCCGCTCCATCTCTCCTCTGTAGGTGCCACAATTGACCTGCAGAGAACCTCTCGAAGCTATGTCCTGCCAAACAGTTGGCTCTGCCAGGCATTCAGCTTYTTGTGTGGAGCCGTTCCTCCACACACAATTTTGCAGGTACTGCAGCAGAAAGCCTGGGTGCTGCTTTAGTTGTAGACAGCTGCTGCAGAATTGGGCACAAAGCCCAGGGGCTCTGCCCACTGGGCAGCACAATTCTGTTCTGAGCAGAAGGGCAAGGCTCAGACAAAGGGGCTTGTACTTGCATGACTGGTGTTGCTGCTCCTGTCACTCCATCACCATTGCCTCTTGTCTTCTGGTTTCAGCCTGACATTACTCCAGGACAGTGCTGGTGTTTCCGAGGCTTTTGGGGGCAGGTTGTCATCAAGCTGCCTGCACGAATCTGGCCTACAGCCATCACAGTGCATCATGTGTCTAAGGCAGATTCTCCACCTGGCAGCATCAGCAGCACCCCCAAAGATATTGCCRTCTCTGTAAGTCCCTGTAGCACAGAGCTGGGTGGGATGTGGTGGTGAGGTGTGACGTGTTACTGCCCAGCCCTGGGATGTGTGTGGTGCTCTCTGCTGAGGCCAGCAGTGCCCACAGGGAATGTTTCAAGCTGTGTAATGGGGATTAGGGCCCTGAAGAAGGGTGGAGTGCTCCTGGGGCAAGCCTCTGAGAGGGCCCGAGGTGGAAAGCCCATCAGGAGAGGTTTGGAGAGGCTCTGCCAGCTGCTGTGCAAGCTAGGGTTAAGGGCCACAGGTCAGGCTGTGTGCCTTTGCCCTTGCTGGCATTGGCGCTGACCTGCAGCCTCTGTGCTTTGTCTCGGAGGGGCTGAATGAGGAAGGAGAAGCCACTCTGCTGGGCACCTTCTCCTATGACATTGAAGGAGAGGCCCGCCAGCTCTTTCCTCTGAAGGTATGGTAAGGGCTTGTGGCAGCACCAGGAAGGAAGAGCGGAGTGTGAAGAAGTCTGGGGCACAGCAAATGCCCACTGTGGTTGGGTGTACGCACAAAGGATCCTGACCCACAGGCTTTGAGGGAGGCATACGGGGCTTTGAGGGCTGAGCAGTGCCTGGCTGTTCTAGGGAGAGGGAGGGCAGGGCCTCTCCATGGGTGCCCACATCYCCAGAGCTCCCTGGCTGCACCCACCTGTTTTGGCAGAGCTGCTCCTGTGTCCTCTGCACCCACAGGAAGCCYGTGCACTGCTGAGAAATGTGGGTGGCTGGTGGTGGGACACACGCTGGTTGGTCTTCTGAGGTGGTCGTCTTGTTCTTTAGATTCCAGGCATACCACTTCTTTTGGCCATTTTTCCTTTCAGAATCCTCATGACCAAGCTTTTCAATATATCCAAGTTAGGATACAGAGCAACTGGGGGAACACACAATACACCTGTCTCTATAGAGTACAGGTCCATGGCAAAATAGCAGCTCGGAACTCTTGCTGCTAAGGGATCCACAAATATTTTGATACCAAGACAAAAAAATAAAAAGCAAAAAAAGAAAGATGTGTTTGCGCTGCTTGGTGTAGGAATTAAAAAAGGAAGAAGAGTGGAAACAGGTCCATGCTCAGGATAGCCGGAGAATCCCCTCCTGGCCCACCRCACACCCCTGGGTGACCTTGTGCTATAGGTATGAGGCCTTGGAGGCTGAGGGCTGGGCGAATGAAGACATGGCCAAGATCCATCTACAGGCCACTCAGGGCARGGCTGGGGTCCTGCTGGTGTGGGGCAGAACGAAAGCTCCTAAAGAGCAACTAGAGAGGGTTCAGAGATGAGCGACCAACTCCTGCTGTATGAGGAGAGGTTAAACGAGTTGGGCCTGTTTAGCCTACAGAAGGAAAGGATRAGAAGGGATCTAATCAACATGTACAAATATGTGAGGTATGATTGTAGGGAGGAAGGGGGTAAACCATTTTCCATAGTGGCTGGTGATAGGACAAGGGGCAGTAGTTTTAAGCTGAGGCAGAGGAGGTTTCATCTCCGAGGGAGCAGGAACCTCTTTCCTGTGAGGGTGACGGAGCCCTGGAACAGGCTGCCCAGAAAGGCTGTGGAGTCTCCTTCTCTGGAAATCTTCCAAACCCACCTGGATGCAACCCTGTGCCCCATGCTCTGGCTGTCCCTGCCTGAGCAGAGGGTTGGACTAGATGATCTCTAGAGGTCCCTTCCAACCCTAAAGATTCTGTGATTGGGTTGGCGGAGAATGGCAATGGGTGCTGCTGCAGAAGGAGAGTCTTCAGATTAAAAAATAAAAAGAAGAAAAGAAAGTGTCTTCATTGCTTGACATAGGAATTAAGAAAGGAGGAAGAATGGAAATTACCTACCCCACCCCCCTGGGTGACCTATAGGTATGAGGCCTTGAAATCTGAGGGATGGACAAATGAGGACATGGCAAAGGTCCATCTCGAGTCTTATCTTGGGTGAGACAGTCAAGCCCACACCTTAAGACTGCCTCTACTAAGGGAAAGAGAAAAGTATTTCTTGTGRATAACTGCCTCCTGAGGTGACCAGAGGACCCAAGATGCCAACCAGACCTTTCCCACAGGGAGGTCGTTTGCCTCCCTGGGCYTGGGGAAGAGACATTACAAGAAGGCTCCGTGTCTTGYACGACTCWAAGGTAAAGMGTCAGGGTGATAATTGCAATGCAATGGGTTCCTAGTATCAAAAAGAAAAAGAGGGAAGTCATTCCATCCCTAATCCTGCTCTCAACCCTTACCTCTCAGGAGA
>PTEX01000525.1:63755-77014 GCA_003342815.1 Eudromia elegans | reverse complement strand
AGGGGTGGGCCGAGGGACTTTTCCTCACCCCGGCCCCCTGAGGAAAGGGGTTTGTGGCGGGATCACCCATTGAGGGTCACCTCATTGAAACGGGTAATCGGGGAGTGGGTTCGCCCACCACCTCAAGGGTCTGGGTTAAAGCCTCCRTGAGGCGGAGACCCGATTGGGCTGTATGGGAATCCTGGGATGCTGGRAGTGGAACATCATCCCAGGGGGAGGTGAACGGGTCGGAAGGATTTTTATGGTTTTAAGAACCAAGCCGCGCGCGGACTTTGATTTAGTTTATCGGATTGGGCTTAATCATTTTTGGTAATGCGTTGCTGCGGATCTAAAAGCGACCGCGCAAGGGACACGGAGCGGCTTGCAGGTCTGCTGGGGTTGAAGGGGATCGCACTCCCCCAGCTGGAGCAGTTAGTCGCCCTTGGGCAAAAACGAGGATTCTTTTTGTCTGAAAGCATGCTGCTTAACCACTTACAGTGGCGGGCTTTCCGAGAATCCCTATCAAGCCCTAAAGGGAGAAAGAATGTKAAAAATCTAAGGCTTTGGGTTGAAATCCCGGCCCAAGTGGCAGATTTTCTAAAAGATCGGGAAATTTTCGCCTTTGTAGGCGTCAGRGTGGGTAACGGGGAATTCGTCTCCACAACGGAGGAGCAGGTCTTCATCCCTTCTGTGCGGGGGTGGAGTACCGTCCACGTTGCTCCTGCAGGCCCACCAGAAGCGGGCGCGATCTTGGTGGCTCGCCTCACCACTGTCATCTTGTCATCGATGGACGCCACGGGAAGGGACCAGCCATCTTGTGTTGGGGGTCGCCACTGGTGGTGCCCCCTATTACGATCTGCTCAAGACAGGTGATCTATTACAGTTTCTCTTATTGTAAATAGTTCTACTGTAATGTTTGTTTGTTTGTACTGTTSCGGGGGAACAATAAGACAAGAGGTTTCCTGAAGGTTCTAGAAGGCTGGCGGGCTTTAGTCGTTCGACTAATGCCCCTAGTCAGCCAATCACCATTGTGGGAAATGGTACGTGCATCAATGGAGGTTGGGGGAGGGCCCGCTCCCAACCAACCATTTTCGCTCCCTTGATTCGAGTTGTTATAAAATCTGTGTTCATTAGTTAATAAATGGTTCTTGCCRGTTGCGAATCTGCCTTGCGTCTGTCTCGTTACTTACCTGTAAGATTGGAGTGTGTTTCTGTGCGTGTGTGGCTTGAACCTCCCTTACCCTCCCAGTTCCTTCTCCTTTCCCCCCACTTCTGTATTCCTGACCCTCCAATCCTTTCCCTGCGTGGCGACCCACATCTGYGGTGAGGTCGTGGGAGCGTGGCCTCGGCTGCCRGAGGCTTACGGGAGCCTGACCCCTTGGAGGCTGTCAGCAGGAGATTGCTGGGTGAAGGTGAGTTGGCTGCACCTGCTGAGGGGCGACTGCCCACAGTCTTAGACGCCGGACCGAGAAACCACGCTCCCAGTGCCATCATTGGGGGAAGAGGCAGGGGGTGGTGCCCCACCTCCTGGGAGGGCACTTGGGACCGGTCCAGGGGTGGCTAACTGTCGGATTCTGCTCCTGCTCCGGTGGGACAAGGGTCCCACCGCTACAGCCACTGGGTCTTGGAAGCGGCTGCCTCCAGTAACCGGTCCYGACAGTGGCTGGCCCCCCRCGCAGCTCTTCTCCACGGAGGTCYGTGGGGCGCCACTCGACGGCGGAGTCGGCAGGCGGTCAGGTTCTCCGGAGTCCAAGGCCCTTTGTGTTAAGGGCAGGGGTTGCCAGTGGCTGATCCCCGTGCACACTCACACTCACACACACGCACTTTCGCGGCCAACCACACACTCAAGCAAGGAGATACGCTCACGAGGATACTGCAACCAACAACCCATTTATTCAGGGGAAGGCAGGGATTTTTATACATTAAGGGTGTACGTGCCAAGGAAATGATTGGCCGAGGGTTGGCCACCCCTCGGCCCTCCATTGGCTCTCCCACAATGCTACCCCAGATGGAGCCCCTAATTGGGGCACTCAGGATCCTCCTGCAGATTGGTCTGTTACCCAAGGCAGGAGAATCCTGGCASCCCGTTGGATTTTACAGGGTTGCCCAGCAACCACAGGGGAGGCAGGAGAGTCATCCAACCCCTGCCGCCCRTAGGGTCACCTAGCGGGCAAAGGGCCCGATCCATGTCAAACCCAACTATATACATTATTTGCAATAGGGGAATATGGATTTGTTAAACCGATCTCTTCTTTGAGCATCCTTGAAAAAGGAAGTCACGGGGCAGTGACCCACAAAAGCTAACCAAAAAGGGAGGGAGGTTCCGCCCATATGGGCAGGCCCTGAGGTGAGGGCCACAGCGCTGAGCGCTCCGCCCCCAGGGGAGGGTCCTGGAGCTAATACCAGTACAGGCAAGGCAGGCCCCGCCCCAAAGGCCAGACCGTGGCCCTGCATTGACTGGGTGGACCTGGCGCGGCAGGCCTTCGAGGCCGGAGATTTCAAAGTGGGCCACACCATCTTGACCTATGCCCTGCTGGTGTTATTTGACACGGACCAGTACGGGGGCTCAAGGGGAACGTATCGCCCCTTTGATTGGAAATTACTGACACAGCTAAGGCAGACAGTAAACGAGAGCAGCATAAAAGGTGAGCCAATCCAGCAAAAGTTAGGGTATGTCTTCTCGAGCTCATTACTTTGCCCGGAAGACATAAAAAACTTAATGAGGCCAGTGCTCACGCCCTCTCAGTTTATCTTATGGAAAAGCAACTGGCAATGCTTTTGCCATATGTCCGAGGCTCTGCCTCATGCACAAAGAGACCCACTGTTCAGCGTCACCGTGCAGCAATTGCTTGGAGTTGGTCACTTTGCATCTATAGATATGCAAATCCAGCTAGGGCCAGATGTGATCATGAAAAGTATGAGGGCTGCTCAAGAAGCCCTAAGGGGGACGCGGTTTGACCCCGGAGATCTCTCCTATACCGTGGTCAGGCAGCGCCCCGCAGAGGCGTTCGGAGACTTCATTGACCAGCTGGTCAAAGCAATTYGCTTGGCGGACCTGCCTCAGGCCGCCAAGGATATCCTGCTTAGACAGCTGGCCTTAGAAAACGCAAACAAAGAAACGCGAGTCATCTTAGTGACCTTGCCTGCAGACGCCACGCTCGAGCAGAAGCTCAAGCGAATGGCGAGGGTACCAGCCGGCCAGCACRCCATGCTGGTCGATGCCATTAAAGAGGTGGGCGAGGCGCAAAAGGGAGTTTTTGCGTCTCTCTTTGGGGGACAGCAGAGGGCATTCRCGGCACTGTCCTCCCAACTGGAAAGGCTTAGAAAAAGCACCCAGGAAGGAGCCTATACTGCGCTTGCCCCCTTATCACCCCCCAAAATCAGAGAGATGGTGATCCTCGCTGGTGTTTTGAGTACGGCAAGCCCGGACATTTAGCCCAGTCTTCCTGGCTTAGAGACGGCCAATGGAAATTGAAGATCAAAGCGATGCCAAAAAACTCCTAAGTGTTGGAGGACGCCGCGGGCAGCATCCTCTGAGATCCCCTAAGATAGTCTGCTCAAGACAAACTCTGTTATACGGTTCCTTTACTGTAAATAGTTTTATTGTTTTACTGTTTGAAATGTTGGCAGGCGGGAAAGGAGGTTTAGACTTTTCCAGAAGCTGGCGAACTCTAGTCTTTCGACTGGTGACTTTGTCCAGCCAATCACCAACATGAGAAAGTGAGATGTACCAATGAGAGTCGGGGGAGGGCCCGCCCCCAACCAATCATTTCGTCTCCTGTAGCTTGATATGTTATAAAAACAATGTTCCACTTGGAATAAAGCGGTTCGTCGCCAAGTTTGGATCTGCCTTTCTTCTGTGTGCTCCTTGTCRTGTGAGACTGGTGCGTGAGTGGTTTGCGATTGTGGCACGAACCCCCCTTACCCTCCAGTGTGTCTTTCCCTTCCTTCCCTCTCCTTATTCCTGCCCCCYCRGTGAACCTTTATTGTGGCGACCCACATTGGTGGAGAGCTTCGAGAAGCGCGGCTTTTCGAGGTTCTCTAGGCTTACGGGAGCCTAGCTCCTGGGAGGCGGCCTACGAGGAATAGTCGGGCACAGTAAGTAGGTTGCACCCCCGAGGGGCACCCACCCGCAAGTGGCGCCCAACGTGGGGCAGCCTTGGGGGTTCTTAATTTTGGGTCGGGGGGTGGAATAAAGATTTTGGACGGTTTAACTGGTTAGGGGTAAGGGACTTTTCTCTGTCTGTTGGGGAAAAGGTGGCAATCTTCCTAAGGAAAAAGGAGGGGGGCTCGGATTTAATTTAAGGGAAATTAATATCTGGGCAGCGAATATTTCCTTATTCCTTCTTATTTTTGAAGGGGGAGTTTCATTTCTCAGTTTCACGGGTTAACATTGATTTCTTTATATTAAAAGGGGAATTTATAAGGATTGTATTCTTAAAAGTAAACGGAAAGGTTTACGGGAGCCCTATGTGTGAGGGCAGGGTTTGGGCCTGTGTGGTCGGGGAAGTTTAAAGAAGCCACGCGGATTTTATTGAATAATTGAAATCAATATGGGTGCTTGCTGCTCAGCCAATGCCGGACCAGCYGGCTTGAAACAACTTCTGACGGCATTGAAAGGGCAGCCAGTTAACCCAAAGAGGCTAAAGAAAATTGTATACCATGGATATGTGAAGGAAATTTTTGTCGATGCCAACAGCTTACTCTTACCTAGTAATTGGGAATCCTTGAGAAAGATATATCTTAACGCCGAAGRGAAATCGTGGTCATCTAAACTAAAGAATAGGGAGAGGGCAGCTGTATGCCAACAGATTTCAGGCTTTTTAACCAAGTCTGAAATCGTGGCGTATGCGGCACAGACAAAGATTTCCCAACCTGGATTTGTACATGGAAAAGAAATGTTTTTTCGCCCGGCAATGGGGGGATGGCAAACTGTCRAGGGGCTGCCGACAGAGTCTCCGTCACTGTCCGCCATTTTCGTGGCAAGGCCAGTCATCAGTCGGCCATCTTGTGGAACAACTCGACGGSGAGCTCCGACCGACCCAGTGCCGGAAATGGATCTGACTCGGCYGCCATGTTGGGATCTAAGGGAAAGGGGTGTTGCTCCTCCCCTAGGGGCGGGGTCGGGGGAGTCAACTGAAAAAGTAACAGCAATGGTACACCCGACAGCGCCGCCTCTGGAGCAAAATGATCCACCCACAAAGGCGGTTACCGAAGCTAAAATGGAATCATGGAGGGAAGAGGATTTAAAGGTTCAGCCCCCGGGAGGGACCTTCCGGAAGGGGAGAGGGAAGCGAGAGGGATCTCTAACCCAGAAGTACCACCCCGGGGTGGGGGAACCTCCTAGAAAGGGGAACTAAGGAATCACTTCCCTTGGAAGTTCCTGAAATAACAAAGCAGGATATGGAGTCAGAACCTGATCTAAACCATAGACACCTGGAACAGGCTGCGAGTTCAAAAGGGCGGGATAGCAAAATCGAAGAACCAGTGGTCAGGCCTGGACTGACGCCTGGGGTTCGACCGTGGTCCATCTTCGACTGGGCCAACATTGCCCGGAAAGTAATAACAACAGGGGATCTCGAACTGGGTAGCCTAATAAACTCGCAGGCTTATCCAGTTATTTATGAAGTCGACCAACAAGGTCAAATGAGGGGTATATTCAAACCTTTTGATTGGAAAATTTTAACACAGTTACGAATGACTATCAATGAAAGTGGAATAAGGGGCAAACCTGCCCAACAAATGATGAATTACATTTTTTCTAGTACATTTATCTGTCAGGAGGATATTAGWGTGTTAATGAGGTTTGCGCTAACCCCTGCACAGTTTTTAATATGGGAGTCGGGATGGAAAAGGAATTGTCAATCAATTGTTAACATTTCATGCCAGCCCGACGACCCATTATTTGGGGTTACACTATCACACCTAAAGGGAACAGATCAATATGCTACCCTGGACACTCAAATCCAACTAGGCCCAGACATCGTGTCTGAAGCTATGAGGGCAGCCCAGGAAGCGTTTCGATCTGCTCGGTTCGAACCGACCGATCCTTCGTATGTATCAATCAGACAACAAGCGGCGGAACCATTTGCTTCATTCGTCAATCGTCTGATTACCRCTCTCAAAACAGCGGATCTTCAGCCAGCCGTCAGAGAGATAGTATTGAAACAACTTGTGACTGAAAACGCTAATGTGGAGAGTAAGCGAGTAATCGCTACGATGCCACCTGACTCCACATTAGCGGATATCTTAGATCGGATGTCTAAGATCCCAGCAGTCGACCAGGCAATGATTACTGTCTCTGAGGCCTATCGGGCACACGAAAAGTTGTTAGACAATATTCTTGAAAAACATGAGAATCAGTTAGCGGCCGTGGTTACTAGTATTGATAATATGATCAAAGAAAATCAAAGTAATTCGTATCCAGCTTTTGAGCCTCTTAGGTCTAAGGACAGTAATCGGCCGCCCAGTTGGAAACGTTGCTATGAGTGTGGCAACCAAGACCATCTAGCAYGAGAATGTAAACTGAGGGATAAGAGGTGGGGGCGCAATAGGAATAAGCTATCAAAAAACTCGATCAAGAGCGCGGAACGGGGCCRCGCGCAGATATAAGTGATCCCCATGACAATGCTGAGTTGGGAAAGGAGTTGAACGTGAAAAACAACTCTAGTTCCAACAATGCATCCTTATTTCGGGCGGCAGAAAGAGTCATTATGGATTCTAGAGATCATTACAGAATTAAAGGAGTAACCGACAATGGGAGTGGGGCTTTAGGATTGTTAACCGGAGATGTTGAGTGTACACCGAGGGAAATGTGCATCCTGCCTGAACTCCTCCATATGAAAGATGGAGAGATGTTATTTCTGACTGCTTATACAATTTGTCCACCCCTTGTTGTTGAAAAAGGGGATCCAATTGCCTGAATAATGAAAATTGGAATAGCGGAGAGCTCCCAAGCTTTCTTATCTGTAAAACTGGAAAATAGGCCCATGATACAAATTACATTGAAGAATGGTAAGGATGAACGTTCCCTGAAAGCGCTGGTCGACTCCGGTTCGGACGTCACGATAGTAAATCGATCCTTCTGGCCAGATGAATGGCCTACCAAGTGTTCAGTAAGGAAAGTTCAAGGAGTTGRGGGAAKTGCCACCTCTTATAGGAGCAAGGAATTGATATCTGTAATATTAGAGGACCATGAGGTAGCAGTGATTTTGTCAATAATGAATCTGCCCAGTCAATTACAGGCCTTATTGGGGAGAGATGTGTTATCCCAGATAGGAGTTGTCTTAATCAATGAAAGAAAAAATTTTCGGTGATGGCCACTGATGCGAGGTCCATCCCGATCCAGATGGGGTGGTTGTCTGACGACCCCATCTGGATCAATCAGTGGCCATTACAGGAGGACCGGTTATTCATCGCAAGACAGCTGGTAGAAGAACAGCTCCATCAAGGCYGTATACAGTATTCCACCAGCCCGTGGAACACTCCTATTTTCGTAATACAAAAAAAGTCAGGTAAATTTCGCCTGTTKCATGACTTAAGGGCTATTAATAGAATATTAAAACCAATAGGCGCATTGCAGCCAGGGATGCCGGCTCCCTCAATGATCCCTGAGAACTGGCAGATTCTAATTATTGACTTGAAAGACTGCTTTTATCAGATACCTTTGCATTCCAATGATTATGAAAGATTTGCCTTCTCTTTACCATCCTTAAATCAAGAAGCCCCAGTAGATCATTTTGAATGGCTTGTATTACCCCAGGGGATGAAAAATAGCCCTGCGGTTTGTCAGATATTTATTAGTCAAATATTAGCCCCATTAAGAGTAAACTGGTCTAAGACACTGATATATCATTATATAGATGATATTTTGTTTGCGCAGGAACAGCCCTCCACCTCGAAACAAATACAAGAGTTGGTAAGAATACTAGGTGAAGGTGGTTTGACCATTGCCCTGGAAAAAATTCAGACTTCCAGTCCTTGGAAGTACCTGGGCTGGTCAATTTCGGATTCTGAGATAAAACCCCAGAAAATTAGTTTACACACCAAAATAAGGAATCTAAATGATGTGCAAAAATTACTGGGCGACATTCAGTCGTTGCGCCCTGTTGCAGGACACTTATGTTCCCTCGTATTGCTCAAGATAGGCCCCACATTAATCATTTATGTTCAATTGTTGTGTTATTACGTTTGTTCGTTGAGACCCGATTTACTCATCACACCTGTGTTATMGAACCTTCCCRAACCCCCTCGATCCTTCCCCCCTCACACCTGTCGGTGTCAATCATTCGCGGTACCCTCCTCYCGGCCTATCCTTTCCTGAGAATTTTCCTCCCCAACAATTCCCTTAGAGCCTTACCTATGTGCTGTACCAATCATTTTCTTAGTTCTGTACGCGTTTATTATATAAGGATTGTTCGCTTTGCAATAAAGGTTCTTGCCTGCTTGATCCACACGTGTGTGTTCCCCATCTATTCTGTGTGAGTGGTGTGTGGCTGCACGCGTCGGTGTGGTGAGAACCCGCTCTCTTTCCCTCCGTGGATCGTCCCTGCGCCTCCCTGAWCTCCCTAACTCCCCTGCTTTTCGTGGCACCTGGGATCCTGTCGGTGATCGGACGGAGAAGAGCTTTTGGAGCCCCGCCGCTGGAGGYGTRCTCGACCGAGAGTGACTAGCCGGCTGGGATAGTTGTAAGATTCTGGGCTTTTGGGTTTTTCTCTCTGGGGCGGTCGGCTTCAAGCGGCACCCAGCGTGGGGCGATATTCTCACGTTGGGAAGCCGGGGGGTTGTTAGTTTCCTTTTGGGAAATTTTTGGGGAKGTATTGCTCTAAGGGACTGAGAGGGTCTTCCTTTTCTTTCTGTTTTCCGGGAGAAGGGGGAGGTGGAATACCCCTTTTGGTGGGGTACYCCTGTAACCTTTGGGCCTTATTTTCCTTTGGTTTGAGGGATAGGGCTCTGGGTGGGTTTAACTCCTTCAGTTGGAGCTGGGAGTTGAACCCAAGGGGATTTATTTTTGTTTCTGGATCCTCTAGTTGTAGCTGAGGACCCGGGAGCATATTATACTTGGAGGGTCCGTTCTGTGTGAGCGAGACCACCCCTGCGTACCGTGTTAGTTACGGATCGCTAAGGGAGGAGGTCTTTTATTTTAGGGCCTCGCATAGTCTTGTATTTTACGCAAGACGCTTAACTGGGCTCCGTTGTCGGGAGCAGCCTACGGTCGGCCCCCGCCGGGTTTGAATATAAGGGACCCGTAAAGTCGGGGATCACCGACGTGATCGGCTTGCGTAGCCGTGGGTGGGTCCGGGACCCACAAACCGACGATCAGACTGTTGAGACAGAGCCTGACGCCATTTTGATTCTCGTATTTGATTGTCGATTTGTGTTGTTTTAATGATATTTGTTTGAACTTTGTTTTAGAAAAGAATTGTACAATATATTGTAAATAATTAAGGAAGGTGTCGCTTGTATAGGTGAAGGATTTGAGGTTAACTGTATGTTATAGATATTGTACTATACCTACCTGTAAATACTTGTGAATACTTACCTGTTTGTCTCTGAATCGGAATTGTAAATACTTATCTGTTAAATCTAGTGATTGTGTTTGCATAATATCGTTGTATCTAGGGAAAATTATAAATATGTAAATACTTACCAGTGAATACTGTGTAATACTTACCTGCTGTTAGAGGCATTAATTAATTGKGTAGCATAAACCTTTGACTAATTGTATTGTATAATTGTTATCGATTTACACATACTGCTGTTGACTGTAATTTGGAGCAATGGGCGCTTGTGCTTCTGGCTTTGCGGAGCCCCAGGAACTAATGCACCTGCGGTCAGCCCTATTCGAGCACCAAGTGTGCTGGGATGAAGTTAAAACTATAATTAAGAAAATGATAAAGAAGGGGCTACTGCACGAGCGAAAGAGTCTTTTAGACCACACAACATGGTCAGGTTGGGAGAAGGAATTTTTGCAGCTATCCGGGGGCTCCTGGTTGAAACAACTAAAAGCTAGAAGCCGCGYGGCCAATTGCGGCAAAATCTCAAGGCTTTTAAGAAATTCTGATATTGTTGCTTTCGTGAAGAATTCAAGCATACCTCCTAGCGAGATCGTTTTCCGGCCTGCATTAGGAGGCTGGCAGACGGTMTCCAGAGAGCCTACACGGCCRCCGGCCAAACATGAAAGAGTATTCCTAAAGCGTAAGCTCCACAGTGGTCGACGACCGCCATCTTATGTCGAGACCGTCGATGAGCCTTCGCTCGGGACAGCGACCGGAAGAGGACTGGTGTCTCCGCCATCTTGCATTCCGACCCCTACTTTGACAGCTCCTCCTCCTTCAGCCAATGGGGAGACAGCGGGAGGAGCCGAGCGCCCCTTAGGGTGGGAGGCCTCCCCGCCCTCAGGGGTGGCACCTTCCTCGTGTGGGGGAGGAGACACCCCCCCTCAGAAAAGTTGCGAGCAGCAGCCCGCCGCTTCCCTGTGGGGGGGGGAAAGCGGCAAATTGCCGCTTAAAGCTCYGCAGACAGAAGGAGAGGAAGCTAGTCTTAAAGGGGCAAGTGCATTGGTAAAAGAGAACAGAAAAGATGAGGTTGAGACTAGCAATTACTTTAAAGAACAAACATTAAAATCTAAGGCGATCCCACAAAAATAAACAAAGATGAGTTGTTKAGGATTAGCCTCGGCTTTGATAAGCCTTGGCTAGTCTGCAACTGGAGAGATTATGCAAAGAATCTGCTAATTGAGGGAGAGTTGGAATTAGCCAACATTGTTAACACCCTGTCT
The DNA here is from genome assembly GCA_003342815.1 of Eudromia elegans. Taxonomy (NCBI): domain Eukaryota; kingdom Metazoa; phylum Chordata; class Aves; order Tinamiformes; family Tinamidae; genus Eudromia; species Eudromia elegans. The sequence goes on along the minus strand of PTEX01000525.1, from coordinate 66,255 downwards.
TGCCCGGTGATATTTGATTATGATACTAATGGTCAGATGAGGGGTCGTTTCCAGCYGTTTGACTGGAAACTGCTTACTCAGTTGAGAAGTATTGYAAAAGATTCCGGGCTAAAAGGTGAAGCAACTTTTCAAATGATCARTTACATCTTTACAAGTTGTTTTCTTGGACCTGATGATGTGAGGGTCTTAATGAACGTGCTGCTAACTCCCGCGCAGTTTTTGATATGGGAGGCAGCATGGAAGCGTCTCTGTCAAGCCTCCATTAACACTACTAGACCGCAGGGAGACCCCCTTTATGGAGTCTCCCTGGAACAGTTAATGGGGATAGGTACTTTTGCTACCATGGACTCCCACATCCAGCTAGGACCAAATGTCGTAGCTGAATCTATGAGACTGGCCTTAGAAGCCTACAGAACATCAAGGTTTGAGAGTGAAGAATTAGCATATACCAAGGTGGTCCAGAGAAAGAATGAAGGGTTCGCTTCGTTCACAGATCGTTTGCTCTCCGCTATGAAATCGGCAGAGCTCCCTCCACAAATAAAAGAGATTGTATTGAAACAATTATTAACACAGAATTGCAATGCAGAATGCAAAAGAATAATAGCTTCTCTTGACCCGAACTCAACTGTGGCAGATATCCTGGATCATATGTCCAGGATACCTACCACAGATCATGTTATGGTATCGTTGATGGATAACCAGAATAAAATCATGGCTAACCAACAGAGCCAGTTGAAGGAAATGTCAAAGATTATTGAAACATGGGCGGGAGTTTCTAATAAGGTTGTAGCGCATGCCCGTAGCCGCCCTCTMGATAATTTACGATGCTATAATTGTGGCAAGTCGGGACATTTCGCTAGATTCTGTACAGGCCCAAATTCCGAACCAGTGAGAAGAAAACGTCCTCCTTGGACAGATGAAGGAAACGACGTAGACGCAAACGGAAAAGAAACTMAAAAAAACGGGTTTGCAAGCGCGGACCGGTCATGCGTGCGGATATAAATGTGGCTGGGGGGAGTAGTGGTGAAGCTGGATATTCTAAAACAAAAGGGAAAGTAGACAACTGGGATGCTACACTGCTGCGAGGGGTTAAAGACTGTACACTGGTGGAAGAAACAATGCAGGAAGTGTTGTGTTCTAACAATTGCAGCCCTAAATCCTTGGTTATGGGAGATGCCACCTACACATCTCCGGGCTTTCGAGTGATTCCTATACTTTTATCAGATTCTAATAACTGGGAGGTTGCTATTCCGGTACTTTCCAAATTCTGTCCCTATTTTATCAAAAAAGAGGACATAATAGCAAGAGCCTTAAAACTTCCGGAGGTGGAATTGGATCAAGCTGATGCAGAGTCTCCTCGCATTGTCTCTAGACCAAAGGCCTGTGGTACCTGTAAGGCTAAGATTGGGCGAATGTACCAAAACAACAATGGCATTATTAGACACGGGATCGGACCTGACTATAGTAAATTTAAAGCTTTGGCCATCTATGTGGCCTTTAGAAGGGTCGCTCACCAGCGTCGAAGGGGTAGGAGGCCCGAGTATGCCCCTCAAAAGTAAAAAGCTCATTTCTATCGAGCTAGAAAACAACTTAATTGAAATAAAACCTACAGTAATGTCCCTTCCCAGAAGCCTCCAAATGCTTATCGGAAGGGATGTTCTATCTAGACTAGGAATTGTTCTCTGTAAAAATACGCCAAATTTGTGCGAAGGGGCCCTGGAGAATGGGATTTTCCCRTCAAATTAGAATGGCATGATGACACGCCCATTTGGTCCACCCAGTGGCCCCTTAAAGTGGACCAGTACCAAGCAGCTCTCGAAATTATAAAAATCGAATTGGCAAGAGGGCACATAGTGAACTCCCATAGCCCATGGAATTCGCCTATATTTGTCCATCCGAAAAAATCCGAAGAATACAGGCTTTTGYAGGACTTAAGGCTGGTGAATAGAAGCCTAAAACCTATGGCAAACGTGCAGCCTGGAATGCTGGCCTTGGCYGCTCTTCCAAGCGGGTGGCTGTTGCTAGTTATAGATATAAAAGATTGCTTTTTCAATATTCCGTTGCACCCGACAGATATGGAAATATTCGCTTTTACTTTACCATCAGTAAATAAGTGTCGACCTGATCTCCGTTTCCACTGGACTGTCTTGCCTCAGGGCATGAAAAACAGTCCTCTTCTGTGCCAAATCTTTGTCGCGATGGTGATTGAGCCTCTGCGCAGATTATGGCCAGAGGTAGTCATTTTGCATTATATGGAYGACCTCCTGTTATCCCAGAGGTCCCCATTTACTGATGGTCAGGTAAACGTAGTTCTGGAGCAATTGAACAAATATGGATTAAAAGTCRCTGAACATAAAATTCAAAAAGCTAGCCCATATAACTACTTAGGATGGATASTGTCAAACAGCAGGATCGGGCCTCAGAAACTTGCCTTGCGCTCCCCCGTAAGAACCCTAAACGATTTGCAGTGGTGCCTGGGCGAAGTACAATGGCTTAGGCC
>PTEX01000525.1:35978-56403 GCA_003342815.1 Eudromia elegans | reverse complement strand
TTGCACCCCCGAGGGGCGCCCACCCGCACCTAAGGAAGCGTGAAATGGAGAGACCGCGCGCAGATRGAAGTGGCTCTCTCAGCTTAAAGGGGAATTCTRCGTTTGCAGTTATTAGTGAGACTCAAACTGACGAATTGACATCTCTATCCGACTTGTCCCTGGAGGGGGACTTGGGGACCTCTCCYCCAGGAGTACGGATCGATTTGATGTTGGTAGCTCACGGCGAGCCAAGGGATAAGAAGCAGGGACCCATTACGGGAAACTTAGACCCAGGGACAGCTGAGGAAGCTGCTCCATCTGCGCCAGATCCGTGGACGGTGCCTGAGCTGAGAAAACCTCCTGGACAAGGGGCACATGTCAAGGATCTGGGTGTATTTCTCTCAATAAGTCTAGGCGAGCGGCCGATAATACCAATATGGCTTGCGCAGCATGGGGAAAGTATATGCCTGAGAGCTCTGCTTGATACCATGCTGACCGAACGGTTGTTTCTGAGAAGTCATGGCCYAAAAATTGACCACTTAGCCCCAGGCCCCAGAGAGTGGTGGGGGTTGGAGATGAAGGTCGCTTTAGGAGGAGCTCTCGATCGGTCCAGATATACCTGGACAGATGCACCGTAACGGCTTACGCCAACATCGCGCCCCTCCCTGAGGGCGTGGAGGCTCTCATAGGGAGAGAAATATTGAGCAACATAGGAGCTCTTATAACTTCAGACCTGGTGAAAACGGCATTTGACCCTGGAGGGWTCTAGGGGAGAATCTTTGGCCTGCCGGAGTCTCATCCTTCCTGCATAAGAAGTCCTTGAAGGGGTGCACTAATTCAGTGCAAAAAGAAAAAAGGGGGAGAGATGTGGGAAAGAGTGAGATCTATGGTAAAGTCTAGTGGTAGGCAGGAGTTCTCTTTTTAGAAGGGAGTCTTAGACAAGTAATTCGAAATATATCTTTTAGATGGGAAGAATCATGAGGGTGCTGCTGCCAGCCTGGGTAATAGTGATTATAATGTCATCATCGGTCTGGACCACAGAGGATGCACTTCTAGCCCAAGCATTCGAGAGCCGGGAAAACATACGGCTCTCGTGGGCCAATTTTTCGGGGGAGTGTGACTTGTGTTTAACTATGGCTTCCTCGACTCGGAACTTTCACCTGGTTCTCATAGGAAAACCCGACCTTAATCTGGTGCTTTTCAGAAATATGTCTAAGACAGTGAGAAATTGTAACCGTATGAAAAATATAGCCCAATGCGCCACGGAAGTTATAGCGAGGCTGAATGTCWCCATGGCCAGAGACCCGGCCACAATGAACCTGGCGGTGGCCCAAGCGATTGGGAATCAATCTGGCAGCTATATGAGAATGTGTTTCATGTTCGGGGACAAGTTCTACTCACATTGAGGGAGAAAAAATTGGGAGAGTCGTTAATCAGTTAAGGGGGCAGTTCCAGCCGTTTGACTGGAAACTGTTAACACAACTCAGGTCAATAATTAAAGACTCAGGTATAAAAAGTGAAGCAACTTCACAAATGGTGAGCTATATCTTTACTAGCTGCTTCTTGACCCCGGATGACATTCGTATTTTAATGAATGTATTACTGAGTCCAGCTCAGTTGTTGATATGGGAGTCTGCGTGGAAGCGCTTATGTCAGGCTTCAGTTAACCTAGTGAGACCAGCGGGAGATCCACTCTATGGTGTCACAATGGCGCAGCTTATGGGTATCGAAGGATATGCAACCATGGACTCCCAAATAAGGTTAGGGCCTGACATAACGGCTGAATCGATGAGACACGCAATTGAGGCGTTTAGAACGGCTAGATTTGATAACGAGGAGCCGGCATACACTAGGATCACCCAGAGAAAACATGAGAGCTTTGCCTCATTTGCAGACAGATTGTTGTCAGCAATGAGGTCGGCTGATCTTCCCACACAAGTAAAGGAGATAGTGTTGAAGCAATTAATAATGCAAAATTGTAACCAGGATACTAAGAAGATTCTCGCCTCACTTCCTCCCGAGTCGACCGTAGCGGATATGTTAGACCGCATGTCCAGAACTCCCAGCGTTGAGCATGCGATGACTATTATGGAGAATCAAAGCAAGTTAGTCGAGAGCTTGGCAGCTAACCAACGAGACCAAATAAAAGCCATCACCGAATGTGTCACGGCCTGAACAGAGATTTCTGCAGCTGCGGCTGAGACATCGCCAAGAGATCGCCGCTGCTTTAATTGCGGAAAAATGGGGCATTATGCTAAGAATTGTAGCATTCAACGTACTGAACCTTCAAGGAGGAAAGGAGTGACCTGGAAGGATCAATTGGGCCAGTCGCCAGTGTCAGACAGGGAGCTCCCAAAAAACGGGGAACGGAGCGCGATGCGGGCACGTGTTATGAAATAAATGTGCCTGTGAATGATGGTAATGGGGAAAGGTCCTGTAACTCCCAGAAGCGATTGCCTGAGTGGAAGGTTGTTTATGTGAAGGCCTCCAGAGATCAAACACTATCTGGAGAGGTTGCCCAGGAGGTCCTTTGTGAATGTGATTGTGTGGGTGATTCAGAATTATTAATCGTGGGAGATGCGTTATACACCCCTCCTGGTCTCCAAGTGTTACCTATAGTGATACCTAGCTCCTCCACTCAGAGTATTATCGTCTCTGTGATTCCAAGAATTAATCCTTATGTTATAAAAAGGGGAGATGTGATTGTTAGAGTGCTAAGATTTGTGGTGCTGCAGCAAGATGAGCCTAAGCTCAATAGTTTTCTTGCTATATCCATGGCAGACAGGCCGATTTTAGACGTGAAACTGAGATTAGGAGGCTGTGTAAAAACTATACCTGCCCTATTAGACACGGGCTCAGACTTAACTATTTTAAGTCTTAGAGCGTGGCCTTCTATGTGGCCACTGGAAGGAACATATACGCAGGTAGAGGGGGTTGGAGGTTCCAGTGCTCCCCTCAAAAGTAAACTCCCTATTTTGGTTGAACTTGACGGATATAAATCGGAAATCACTCCCACAGTCATGCGACTTCCTGACAAACTACAAATGCTTGTCGGAAGGATCTGCTGGCTAGAATGGGAGTTGTCTTATCCAATGAGGCTCAAAATTTATCTTAGGGGGCCCTGGGGGGTGGGATTTCCCCATCCAGATGGAATGGACCAGCGACATTCCAGTCTGGCCCCCCCAGTGGCCCCTAAAGGTGGCGCAATATAACGCTGCACTGGAAATTGTAAAAGAAGAGCTTAATAAGGGGCATGTAGAAAAATCATCTAGTCCCTGGAACTCCCCTGTTTTCATACAACCTAAAAAATCGGGGAGGTTTAGATTATTGCAAGATTTACGGCAAATTAACAAAGTACTGAAGCCGATGGGTAGTGTACAGGCTGGCATGCCCGCTGTTTCTGTCCTTCCAGCTGGATGGCCTTTGTTAATTATTGATGTAAAGGATTGTTTTTTCAATATTCCTTTGCATCCATTAGACAAGGAAAGGTTTGCCTTTACTCTACCTTCGGTAAATAAAGGCCAACCGGACCTCCGTTTCCAATGGCGAGTGTTACCACAGGGAATGCGAAACAGCCCTTTCCTTTSTCAAATCTATGTTTCCAGGGCACTAGCACCTCTTCGCACCATGTGGCCCAAAACTATAGTGCTGCACTACATGGACGACTTGTTATTATCGCAAGAGTCTCCATTTACTGACATCCAAGTATCTACATTAGTGCAGCAATTGAACAAATTTGGTTTAAAAATTGCTGAGGACAAGATTCAAAGATCTTGCCCCTTCAGCTATCTTGGCTGGATAATAGAAAGTCATATAATTAGGCCTCAGAAATTATTACTACATTCTCCGCTTAAAACTTTGAATGATATTCAAAAGCTTATGGGAGAATTACAGTGGTTACGGCCAATTGTTGGTTTCACAGACGAGGAATTGGCCCCTCTAAGGTCGTTACTTAGAGGAGTCGATCCGTCTAAGCAGATTTGCCTTTCTAAGGATCAGAAGGAGTGTGTGCAAGAGATTACTCAGAAAATATTTGGAAGAGTAGTATCTAGACTCAGGCCAAGGCTTTCTGTTGACTTGACTGTATTGAAAACACCCTCTGGATTTCTGGGGGTAATCACTCAGATTGACTCGGTAAAATCAAAGGTGGAGGTATATGTATTAGAGTGGGTATTTTCTTCTTATAACCCTCAGACGACGATCTTAGAAGAGACGGAGGGACTTGCTCAGGTGATAATTAAAGGGCGAGACTGGATAGTCCAAATTATCGGTCAAGAACCTGATACTATTTACGTTCCTGTAAGAGCAGCAGACCTTCAGTGGATACTGCGCAATAGTCCACCTTTACAGGCTGCAATTTTAAATTACCCAGGGTTAATAAACTTGAAGCCATTCAAAACCAAGACACTGAAATGGGTGGAAAATTGGAGATGAGTGGAGCGAAAACTGTTATCACCAGTTCCACTTGAGAATGCAATAAATTGTTACACAGATGCTGGACGTAAATCTCACTGTGCAGCTCTGGTATGGTCGGAAAACCAGGAGTGGAATTTGGAGGTAATTAAGGGGGAGCCATTAGACTCTTTGCAAACATTAGAGTTGAAGGCTGTAGCTAGGGCATTTGAAAAATGGATAAATGTGCCAGTGAATGTCATTTCAGATTCGCTGTTTGTGACTGGAATAGTAATTAGAATTGAGGATGCAAAGGTTAAGTCATCGGTTAAGGAACATTTGCTAAAAATATTATTACGCCTGAAGTGTGCTACAGAACAGAGGAATTTGCCTTATTGTATTATACACATAAGAAGCCACCAGGTTCCGTATGGCCTAGCAGAAGGTAACAACAAGGCCGACGACTTGGTATCACCGGCAGTGGTTTCACCTGTTGATCAGTTTAAGGCGGCAAGAGAAGCACACGATTATTTTCATCAAAACGTTAAGGCCTTGTATAAATCATTTAATATTTCTAAATCCGATGCCAGGGCTATTGTGCGTTCTTGCCCGAGGTGTTCTCAGATTGGACCGGGTTTGGGAATAGGGATTAACCCTAGGGGGCTGAACCCAAGGGATCTTTATCAGATGGATGTWACACATTATRCACCCTTTAMAAAATTAAAGTATATCCATGTCAGCATTGACACTCATAGTCATTATATGTGGGCCACTGCTCAGACAGGTGAAAGATCAATACATGTGATTAGACATCTCCTGCAAGTATTTGCTATATTGGGGGTGCCTAAGCAGATAAAGACCGACAACGGTCCTGCTTATAMTAGTGTGGCTGTCAGCAGTTTTTTCAAAAAATGGAATGTACAGCACATTACAGGTATTCCTCATAATCCCACAGGTCAAGCAATAGTAGAAAGGGCTCATAGGACCCTGAAGCAGCAATTAGATAAGTTAGAAGAGGCTGATGTCTGCGTTAAGTTATATAAGGCCTTGTTTGTTTTGAATTATCTGAATGTATATGAGTCTAATGAACAACCACCAGTAGCTCTTCATTTTACGACTCCACAAGCGGTAAAGAAGCCTGCGATAATGGTGAAGTACTGCCATCCTAGGACCGGAATTTGGATGGGGCCTGGAGAAGTTTTGTTTATGGGGCGGGGACATTTTTGCGTTTCATCTGAAGAGGGTATGGGTCCCGGTAAGATGGACTAAGCTGGAAATCCCAGCTAACAAGATCAACTATCTTTTCCAGGTGTCAGTATGACTTGGATCTTCTTCTTCTTTTTCATTCTTCTCGCTGTCGAGGCCACAGACCTTTCGAACATCGTTGAAAAAACATTTCAACAGAACGTCTAGGTTCRGCGCGCCAGGGAGACAGGAGAAGAAAAGGTTTGTGTTTCGGCRGTTCACCCAGGCAAGGAGCTATTCCCGACTCTTTTAGGCAGACCGCACCTCTCGGCAAAGGACTTCGTCGGATATTCTACTAATGTCTGTAATGCCTCAATGGATATTGCTGTTTGTTCYGTACATCTTATTAGCGGATTGTCAAGAAATCTCGCGAGCCCCCCGCTGGAATTGAAACTGGCTGGTGCGGCTGGTGTGGGATCTACAGTGGATCAAAAAGGCCGATCTTGTTTTATTTTTGGCCACCRATACCAGCGGGTAACTTGGGATTTTGACAGAGCCCACCAGAGTAGAGTCCCTAACTACTATTTCAGTGTGTCACCAGAAAAGAAATTCAATTTCTGGGAGCCCAGTAGTTTTTGTGGGTCATTTGTTGATACAAAYGCTGGCAATTATTCTACGCCACTTGGGGCTTATGATGTTGATCCAAACGACACCCTTCTCTATATTAAGAATCAACCCAAGGCTCTTGCCCCGGCGTATTATTTAATATGCGGGGATAGAGCCTGGGAAGGGGTGCCGTTAAACGCCTTTGGAGGTCCATGTTATCTAGGGACCTTGGTAATGGCAAGTCCTCACGAGGCCTCCATGAATGAATCGTTGACGATTGAAAAGGCCAAAGGATCRTCTGTTAATAGAGTTAGGCGTGATTTGAACCTGCCGGCCAACTGCAACGACAAAGTAACCTTGTTGTCGAAGGGAGCTCVTGTGGCCCTTTCGATATTCATTTCTGGGGCTGCCKCAGGAGAAGCTCTGAAGGAGATAGCTCGTGTAGCGTGCTGGTCTAATAAACAATTCAATTTGACCGGGGTTGCACTGCAGGAGCTTTTTCAGGATGACGAGATTCTAAGAACTGCGGTTCTCCAGAACAGGGCCGCTATAGATTACCTTCTCCTTCAACACAACAACGGCTGTGATGAATTCGCAGGCCTTTGCTGTTTTAATTTATCCCYGCCGGGGCAATCGATACCATCGATATTAACAGAATTAAGGCAAAATCTTAAGAAAATTACTGTACAGTCGGATGAATTTTCCGATTGGGTGTCAAGCAAAATTGCTGCCCTCGGGCATTGGTCCRTCGGCTGGTTTAAGGTCCTAATTCAATGGGCAATTATTGTTATTGTTGTATTAATAGTATGTTGTGTTTTGTTTCGTTGTATTTCCAACAGAATACAGAAGGCAGTCACAGCTACCGTTACAGTTGCYGCGGCAGTAGCTGAARAGCCAGTTTATGTAAACATGGAGTTAGTTCCTCGCCACCCTCCTGCRGGAGTACAGGAAACAAATTTGTAACTGTTATGCTGTGTTGCAATATGCATGTGTTGCATTGTTACTGCGTTGGGCTTGTGGTAACCATTGTTACTAGTTACTGTTGTGCATCGTGATTATTGCATTTTTGTGAGGGCTTATCTTGAGCAAAAAGAAAAAGGGGGATATGTAGCAGGCCAGTTCGGCCTGTCCTTATAAACGAGTGCTCAAGATAAGCCCCTTTCCCCCTGGTTATGTGATTTCCCTATCATTTAGCTTATTACATTGTGAGAGATCTTCCCTGATTGGCTGAGTGGAAGGCAGTGCTTTAGGAACATTCGAGAATTGGACAGTGAAAGGCAYAGACTGAGGAAGGTTCTCGATGCTGCGTGATTCTTCTTCCCCAACATCTSTTCCTGTCAGTCATTTGTTATGCCCTCCCATTACCCAATCCTGTTCCTGAGAACTCTCCGCTAACCAATCACCTCCTGAGTTCAATGATGCGCTGTACCAATCGTTTTGCTAGTTTTGTTTGTGTTTATTATAAAAGGGATCTGTTGACCRTTAATAAAGTCTTCACTCTGCATTCACCTTGGCACGCGTGTACCTCATCTTTGGGTGTGGGTGTGCATGCGCAGCAGTGGGGGCCCTCCACCAGATTAGCCCTCACCTCCAAGTATCCCCAGTATCCCTGGGATTTTCTGTCGTGGAACGGATTGTTTGTGGCGGCCCGCCCGGACGTGTTCTACTGAACAGCTAGCATAATTCTGGGTAAGATTGGGCATTTGGGGTGAATTCCGGGTTCTCCACTGAAAGGGTCCGCTACACTCTTTAAAAGATCATCAAATACTGTCAGACATGCTCTCTAAGAACTTGGTACTGTTCGACCGGTCAGAGCTAGAAGATGGACAGACTGCATTACATATGCCTCCTCCAACACCTGATTTTTCATTGACTGAGGACTCTGACCTGGAATCGGTTTCAGRGCAATATGAAGTCGAATCTCATTTCTCCGAAGGCTATTATGGTAGTGAAGCGGATCAAGAGTCCGTGGATGAGGATAAAGATCCTCCTGCCTACTGGCCACCTGAAGGAAAGTGCGATCATCAGGATGGCTTTGAGGACCCCRGAGGGGGAGGTACACAGAGYGCGATTACWGATGCGGAGCCAGCTCTGTCGATCATTAAAGCTGAGCTCTGTGTCATTTGTCTTGGCAGGCCAAGGACTGGCTGCATACTTCATAATAGAATTGGGCACTTAGTGGCTTGTTTCGAGTGTGCTTGGAAATTGAAGAAAATGAGACGTTCGTGCCCTGTTTGTAGTCTGCCAATTCAAATGATCATATTTACTTGCRGTGATTAGTTSATGTTTAAAAGCGGAGAGTTTAAGGCTTTGTAGACTGTTTGAAGACCGTAATTGTCACGGTTTCCTCTCTTTTTGTCCATATTTGCAGTTTCAAAGTTTCCCTACCTTGCTAATTCAAAGTTTCCCTACCTTGCTAGTTAAATTTTGACCCGTATAAATGTTTATTGGGGTAGTTGCTGAGGTAGCTTTGATTATGAGATTGTTTCCGATTGTCTTGTGTGCTGGCTGCCCATACAGGCAGTGGTATTTACTAACTTCGCATGAGTATTAAAATCCTGAGCTGTGTGCCTGCTCCTAGGCGTGTCATCCATAATTATAAAATCTAGGCCGAAGAATATTATCCTTGGGTATGTCTAAATTCGATGCTGTACGAAAGCACTTGAAAGAAGTCAATTTGGTTTTAAACCCCTGACCCTTAGAAACATGCTCCAATATACGAATTCGTTTGAAAACCCCATAACAATACTGTGTTTCATTGGTTTTACGAGGTCCTTGGCTCATAACAGGGTCATTGGAATGAGAAGTGCTATTATTAGTTGTAGCATTAGTTGCCGCCATCTTGTCCTTCAGACAGGSTGTTGCTGCCCACCTTGGCTCCCCCCTCATACCTTGTGGTGATGCTCAAGATAGGCCCTCTCCCCCCTCCGGTTGTATGATATGTTATGTGAACCACATCAATAGTTTATTATGTTGTGGGAACTTTCCTCTGATTGGATAATTGAGAAAGCACAGCTTAAGGAACATTCGAGAAGCTGCGAGTCATTGACTCTGATTGAAGAAGGTTCCCGAACCCCCTCGTTCCTTCCCCTCCTGCACCTGTTGCTGTCAATCACCTCTAGTGCCCTCCTCCTTACCATTCAAACCCTGGGAATTTCCCTTCCTCCCAATCCCTGAAATGACGATACCCTGTGACAGGCCAATCAKTTTGTTAGGTTTATTTCTGATTGTTATATAAGTGATCGTTCGCCATTCAATAAAGTTCTCACCCTGCAYGATCCTTGCTCGCGTGTCCCTCGTCTTTGTGTGATTGGCGTGTGGATGTGCGAGTGCCTGTTGGTGGGAASCCCCTTCRTGCTTTTCCCTTCGCCTCCCTGCTTCCCATGTYGTTCGTCTCCTGAGTTTTCCCCACCGCGGATATCTTCCCTGGGATTCTAGCCTTGTCGGATCGTTCGAGTGGCCCCGCCCGGACGTGTTCTACGCTGAGCTATGGGTTTCGGTATTGACGGGCTTTGAGGTTTTTTGGGGTTTTCCGGGTTCTTTGGGGAGTCTCGCTTCAACAGGGTTCATATAATCCCACCCACTTCCTCCGAAAAAGGGGATCAAGTGGGCAAGGGGGTGGTGATCGTGCCCATGGAGGTCCAGCCTCCTCAAGGGGAGGGTTCAGCCCCCAAGGTGGGCCCTAGCCATATARGGAAGCCTGGCGGGCAGGGTCCGGCCCCCGAAGGGAAGGAACTAGAAGGGGGAGGCATGGGCCCGGCAACATCAATGCCAGAAACCATATGCAAGGGCCTGGATTCCTCTGCAGACCGGAACCCAGTAAGTGGGGAAACCTTGTCCGTGAAGGAACCCGGCACACCTAATAAGGATGAAGGTAGTAATGCCACGCAACAGCGAGCTATTATGAGCRACGATAAAATCGAAGACACTGGGAAATTTGATCAAGGGCAGGCAGGTAGTACTAAACACGCCTACCGCCCATGGTCTATATTTGACTGGGCTGAAATAGCTAGGCATGTCATCACTACCRGAGACCTTGAACTGGGCTCGATAATTACTGAGCAAGCATGCCCTGTTACTTATGAAATTGACCAGGCCAACCAATTAAAGGGCCAGYTTAGGCCTTTYGATTGGAAACTYTTAACACAGTTGAGGGCTACTATTAATGAATCGGGCATAAGGGGAGAACCAGCCACCCAAAWGCTTAATTATATTTTTACAAGCACATTTATMTGTCCTGAGGACATACGGGTGTTAATGCATATAGCATTAACCCCTGCCCAATACTTAGTGTGGGAGTTGGCTTGGAGGAGAGCCTGTCAGGTGGTTATCAGTACACCTCGCCAGCCTGGTGACCCTCTCTACGGTATAACGATTCAGCATCTAATGGGGGTGGACCAATTTTCGACTCTAGATGCACAAATACAATTAGGGCCTGACATCATCGCAGAAGYGATGAGGAGTGCCCTAGATGTGTTCCGGTCCGCACGATTTGAACAAGCKGACCCTTCGTACATAACAATTAGGCAGAGGGACGGAGAGAAGTATGCATCCTTYGTTGACCGTCTCATTATAGCATTGAAGACTGCAAATCTTCAGCCCCCGATACAGGAAATCGTGCTAAAGCAGCTTGCAACTGAAAATGCAAATATAGAGAGCAAGTGAATCATCGCATAAATGCCAGCAGATGCCGTATCAATGCCGCAACAACGGCGGATATATTGGATAGGATGTCTCATGTACCAGTGTTTGATCAGATGATGCTATTAATGTCTGAGGCTTACAAGACGCAYGAAAAATTGCTTGATGATATYATGACCAGGCACGGAACRCAGGTTTCCGCCATGGTCGAGTGTATAGACCAATTGGTGAGGTCAAACCAGCATACCTTGTTCCCGGCATTCGAGCCCCTATGGGGTACTGATGAGGGTAAGGATAGGAGGTGTTTYGAATGTGGGAGCCGCGAACATTTAGTAAAGGATTGTAAACTTAGGGACAGACGTTGGGCCAAAAGGCAGCCAYGTAACCAAACAATAGAGAAGTCAAAAAACGCGTTGCTAAGCGCGAGGGAGAATCGCGCTATGAAATAAGTAATTCTCCCATGGTGGCAGAAATAGGTAATGCAGGTGAGGGTAAGACCTCACGGGTAAATCAGGGTTTTAAATTAGATAAAATAGATTTGGCGAGAGCTACTGAAAAGGTGGTAATAACTGATGGACGCAAGTASGAGATTCCATGCAGGGTTGATTCGGAAAATGATTTTGAGGCATTAATTGTGGAAGACAGTGAGGCCACCCCACCTGGATTATATATTCTGCCACAAGTTGTTCACCCRTGCGATGGTAATACTATTGTTGTCATCGCATCCTGTTTTCCATCCACTAATAATACAAAAAGAGGATCCCATTGCGTGGGTGATAACACTCGGAGAGAACAATAAGAAGGATGCAAATGTTCAGTCCTGTTTATCAATGGGTTTAGAATCTAGACCCATGATGCCTGTCACTATTCATATGGGTGAGYYTCAGTGTAAACTAARTGCGCTGATAGACTCTGGCTCAGATATTACCATCGTCAACTTAAAATGGTGGCCCACGAAATGGCCGTTGAGATCAGCTGCAGGGGCAGTTGAGGGGGTCAGCGGAGTGTCGGCTCCCCTCAAAAGTAAGGAAGTGATAACCGTGAGTATCGAAGGACGCAGCGTCTCGATAATCATGACGGTAATGAAGTTACCGGAACGGCTTCAAATGCTCGTCAGCAGAGACGTGCTTTCGCAGATGGGCATTATTYTAATGAACGAGGAAAAGGGTTTTCCAGCTGGGGCCCTGGGAAGCGGTCCTTTCCCATCCAGATGGGTTGGTCCTCGGACCAACCTATCTAGATTAGCCARTGGCCCCTAAAGGAGGACCGATTGCAAATGGCCAGGGAGCTAATTGAGGAGCAACTCAAACTGGGCAGAATACAGCCATCAACAAGSCCCTGGAATACTCCTATTTTTGTACACCAAAAGAAATCAGGAAAATTTCGGCTTTTACATGACCTAAGGGCGATTAATACCATCCTAAAGCCCATAGGGTCGCTAGAACCCGGCATGCCGTCTCCATCTATGCTGCCGTTAAATTGGCCARTCGTGATTGTCGATTTTAAGGACTGTTTTTTCCAAATCCYGCYGCATCCCTCAGATTATGAGAGGTTTGCATTTACATTGCCATCGATTAATCAGGAGTCACCATCGCAGCACTTTGAATGGAAAGTGCTGCCACAGGGGATAAAAAACAGTCCTGCCATCTGTCAAATGTATATAGATCAGGTCTTGTCGCCCCTTAGGATAAAATGGCCATCAACAATCATATATCATTATATTGATGATATATTACTAACCCAGGAAAAGCCATTCACCAACGAACAAATAGAAACGTTGATGAGTGTTTTGAGCCAAGGGGGCCTGGTTGTAGCGCCTGARAAAATCCAAAGTTCCTATCYCTRTAAATACCTGGGATGGATTATCTCAGAGGCGCAAATAAGACCTCAGAAGATATCGCTACACACTTTGATATCAAATGTTAATGATGCTCAGCGCCTCATGGGTGACTTACTTACAATGGTTGCGGCCGGTCTGTGGTATTACCGCAGAAGAACTTGAGCCGTTGAGGTCATTGTTAAAGGGCACCTGTTGCGGGCCACCTGGAATCCCCCTCAGGATTGTGCTCAAGATAGGCCCCATCATTTGTTTATTCTGCTATGAGAAATCTCACCTGATTGGCTGTTTGAAGGAACAGTGGTTAAAGAATCTTCGAGAAGTCTGGAGCCAGCTGAACAGATTGAAGAATGTTCCCGAACCCCCTCGTACCTTCCCTGCTCACACCTGTCTCTGTCAATCATCCCAAGCGCCCTCCTCCCTACCAATCAAACCCCRAGAACTTTCCTTTTCCCCAGTCCCTGGGATGACGAGTCGATGGGACAGACCAATCATTTTACTGGGTTTATTCACATTTGTTATAAATATATTCGTTTGGATTTAATAAAGGTTCCATCCTGCTTGACCATATGCTTGCGTGTTCCTCTTCTGTGCRTGCTTGAASTGTGGATGMGTGAGTGCTTGGTGGTGGGACCTTTCTCGTGTTTGTCRTTTACCCCGCTTTGGCTCCCGGCTTCCCCGACGGTTTTCCCTGGGATCCGTTCGTGAAGAGTTTAAAGCGTTCTCCGCCCGGATCGTGCTCGCTGCTGAGCTGCCACTGTGGTAATATCTGGGCCTTGTAGAGGGATTCCGGGTGGGGTCGCTTTAGGCACCGATCCTTCTGCCCCTGTTTCCCTTACTGAGGCACAGGTTGAGTGTATTGACAGTTTGGCCCAAACGATCTTGCAACGGGCTGTCGACAAAAGATGTCCTCTGATACCGGTGGAACAGAAATGTGCTGTGTAATACATATAGGCAGCCATAAATGCGCTGAGGGTCTTGGAGAAGGGAACCCCARGGTTGATCAATTGGTTTCCTTAACAGTGGATCCCCCGATGGACCAGTTTGTTGCAGCTCGCGTCTCACACGAAGTGTTCCACCAAAATGCGAAAGGATTGTGGCGGAATTTTGACATCTCATACAATGATGCTAGAATGATAATGAGAGCCTGCCCCAAATGCTGTAACCTGGGTCCAGGATTGGGGGTGAGGGTTAATCCGAGGGGATTAAATCCCAAAGAGTATTATCAAATGGACGTAACCCAGTTTCCACCATTTGGGAGGCTTAAATRTATTCATGTAACGATTGATACTAATAGCCATTATATTTGGGCCTCCGCTCAAGTTGGGGAGAAGGCGTCCCATGTGGAGAGACACCTTACCCAATGTTTTGCCATTATGGGGGTACYAAAAATGTTGAAAACCGATAACAGCCCAGCTTATTGTAGTCAGAGAATTGAAACATTCCTTCGGAAATGGAATGTAAAACATGTTAAAGGGATTCCTAACGTGTCAACTAGTCAAAGCATTGTCGAGCGGGCTAAGAGAACGTTAAAATAATATTTGTACAAAGTGGATGAACTGGATCCCGCCACTCGCTTGTCCAAAGTATTATTTGTGCTCAACCACCTTTGTGTATTTGGCAAGGAGGAATTCCCTTCTGCATATGTACATGGTAAAATGAAAGATCTTAGAGAAATACCGAAAATTTATGTTCRGTACCGGGACCCTAGAGATGGGATCTGGAGGGGTCCCACTAAGTTATGTACATGGGTCGGKGATACTTATGTGTACGCACTGATCGCGGGCCCATGTAGGTGCYGTCAAAATGGGCCAGACCATCAGTGGGGACAGAGGAAAAAGAACTTGCAAGAAATGCTAACAAAAACGGGCATGATAATGCTGACATTAACCTGGCGGAATGTTCGCTGTTTTTTCYGTAGGATCACAATGTTCCCGGTAACAGTGTTATTCCTCGGGCATATACTGTTATTAATGGGAGAAGYCRCCTCTGTACTTCCGGTTAGCCAGAACATATGGATCCGAAGGGCTAACGCATCGGGGTCAGAAACGATATGTATATCATCTAYGCAACCTGGCAGAGATTTGTTCCCTGCCAGYGCTGGGAAGCCACACTTAAATCCAGTGCTGTTTGAATCGTTTTCTGTAAATAGATGCACACCTGACATGGATCACGCACGATGTTCGGTTACCTTAATTTCAGGATTGAATGTAACTATGTTATCCAATCCTGAAGAAATCCATCTGGCCGGAGCTACCGCCTTGGGGAGAACAGCGAATCCCAAGGACAAAGCTTGCTTTTTTTGGGGAACAAATTTGTTAATACAGGTATTTATGAGATGGCCCCCAAGGCCCCACATTTATATGAAGTGACACCGGACCCRAAGTTCGACTTCTGGAAGGTGGAAGGGTTTTGTGGGACCTTGATCGATCCTAGGTACCAGCCCCCTAGATTGCCTCCCCTGGGAGCATACGGAGTTACCTTAAAGGTTCCAACATTATGGAACAACAATGGTCCAAAAGCTCTTCCAAAATCGACATTCCTTATTTGTGGAGATCGTGCTTGGGGGGGCATCCCCCATAAAGCATTCAGTGGGCCGTGCTACCTAGGTGTCCTATCTATGGTGGCCCCCCACCCAGCACCCATAAATACCACTAATGTGTCTGCTAGCATTACCAATTTGTCCCGCCAGAAACGTGACATTAAGTTACCAGCCAATTGTGACAATAAGGTAACTATCTTATCTAAAGGTGCACGTATTGCGTTATCAATATTTATTTCTGGCGCCGTGGCCGGGGAGGCCCTAAAGGAAGTTGCCCGCCTAGCTTGCTGGTCGCGCAACCAAGCCAATCTGACTGCAACTGTACTGCAAGAGCTCTRCTACGATGAGSAAATCCTGAAAACGGCTGTCCTCCAGAATCGCGCTGCAATTGATTTTCTACTACTTGCCCACAATAAGGGCTGCAGCGAATTCAAAGGATTGTGCTGCTTCGACTTAGGCCAGTCAATTCCAGCTCAGTTGAAGCTCCCGAAGGACAACCTGGAGAAAATCACACTGAAGTCCGACTCATTTTCCGACTGGATTGCTGGAAAGGTCAAGGCTCTTTCACAATGGGGGTCAGCATGGTACCAGGAAATTATTCGAGTGGGTGTCATAACTGTTATATTGATTGTTGGGGGGTGTGCTCTTTTCAGATGCATTATGAAACAAYTGTCTCGGTCTGTTGACTCAGCCATGACTGTCACCACAGCCCAGAAAGAGGAGCCCATATATGAGACAATGTTACCCGCTCCTCCTGGATATGTCGAGACTGAACTGTAACAAAATGTATTCACCAGGAGGATTTCCCCGGAAAGGAAGAAATTATCGGTTTGACCCAGGATTTGGCTTCAACTCTCAGAGCGGACCTTAGTTGAGGACCTTTGAGGTCGAAGATGACCCCTGCCTTGAGCAGAGAAAAAAGGGGGATTTGTTGGAAGACACCTGTGTTGCCCCGGACAATAATGCTCAAGGCAGGCACCTTTATTTCCGTTTAAGTTTTATTGTTAAGGTTGAGAACTGTTGTATTCATTACACTTGTGTTGAATTAGTAGTTGGGGGGGGGATCCAGAGAAGTATCTAAGGCCTTCTAGAAGATTCCACCCGTTGTACTCATTCTATGTAAGCTTTCCCGTGACCAATCGAGTTGTGGGAATAAGAGGAGGGCCAGGGGACTTCCAATGAGGGGTGAGGGAGGGCCCACCGTCACCCAATCATTTGATCCCCTTGATTGTTCAATGTTATAAAAACTCTGTGTTATGTTAAATAAACGGTTCTATTCGGGTTTTGTTTGAGCTTGCGTCTGCGTGTTGCTTACCTGTGTGCCTGGTGAGTGCGTGTGGGCGTGAGTGTGGATAGAACCCCCTTTTTCCACTGTGTGTCCTCTCTCCTTTCCCCGGCTCCCCTATTCCTTCCCTCTTGGTCCGTTTGTCCTTTGTGGCGCCCCCACACTTCRTCAGCGCAGAGCCATCAGGGGATGGCAGCCGACAACAGCAGTTGCCCTGGACCTTCGACAGGTGACGTCCGGGCGCTGGGATAGGTAACGAGCTGCACTGGTCGAAGGGTGCAATCCAGCAAGTGAATGGCCAAGTTTTGATGTGGGTTGGCCTAGGGAAGGAAACTTAGATTTGGAAATAATTAAGAAAGTTAAGAAAATAATTTTGAGACTCGCGGAGGAGGGTCATCCTGATCAAATTCCATATATTTTTACATGGGAGGACCTAGTGGAAAGACCCCCTCCCTGGCTCAAACCATTTATCGGAGGAAATTGAACGATAGGGGAAAACAAAACTGAGGTTTTTATGTTAAAGAAGGAGGAAAAACCTCCAGTACTGCCCAATTCGGACCAGTCAATTTATCCATATCTTCTAGAATTAGAAGAAAGAACTCCTCCGACTTATGCTCCTCCTCCGTTGCCCAGGGATTATGAAGTTAGTAGCACAAGCCAAAATGGGGATGAGCTGAGACAAAGGGGCCCAGCATATGGGACTCGGTCACATTCCCAAGCGGAGGAGGGAGAAATACCGACTTCCTCTACACAGGCGTTTCCAGTAYGGTTATGGGTCCTACAGGGCCAGATGGGCAGAGAATATATCAATACTGACCTATCTCTTCTAGTGATCTGTATAACTGGAAAAGTCAAAACCCACCGTTTTCGGAAAAGCCTGCTGCCCTAATCAACTTGGTGGAATCTATTCTGTTTACTCACAACCCAACTTGGGATGATTGTCAACAGCTTTTAAAGGTTCTTTTCACTACAGAAGAACGRGAGAGAATTTTGTCAGAGGCTAGAAAACTGGTGCCAGGAGAGGATGGAAGACCAACTACCCAACCTAATCTGACAGATGACAGCTTCCCTCTGGTAAGGCCTCCATGGGACTTTGAACAAGCTGAAGGTAAGGAGTGGCTCTGAGTTTATCACCAGACCCTGATGGCAGGACTAAGGGCAGCCGCGAGAAAGCCTACTAATTTAGCTAAAGTGAATGCAGTAAGACAGGAAGTAGGCGAGACCCTGATGGCATTTCTAGAACGCATATTGGATGCATTCAGGCAATATACCCCCCTAGACCCTATGGCAGAGGAAAATCGGGCAGCAGTAATCCTAGCCTTTGTGAATCAGGCAGCTCCGGACATAAGTAAGAAGTTACAGAAAGTSGATAGGTTGGAGGGAACAAACGGTACAGGATTTGTTAAAAATTGCAGAAAAGGTCTATAATAATAGAGAAACATCCAAGGAAAGACAAGAAAGACTGAGGAGAGAGGATCAGGAGTTTCCAGCAAGAGAGAATAGAAAGAATCAGAGAGAGCTAGCAAAAATCTTCTAAGGTCGGTGAGGTGAGAGGAGGGTCGCACAAAGGTGAGAGGAGGGTGGCAGCGAGTCCCACCCCCACCAGGCCTCCTGGCATGAGATCTAGATTAGASAAAGATCAATGTGCGATTTGTAAGAAGAAAAGACATTGGAAGAATGAGTGCCCTGAAAAGGAAAAAGGAGGGCCATAGAAAAAGGGACCACCTAAAATAATGGTGGTCCAGAGGAGAGTGACTGATGGGACCGGGACTCAGTTCCCTTGCCCGAGTCTTGGGTGAAACTAAAAGTGGAAGGAAAATGTGAAAAGTGTCTGGTAGATAYGGGAGCAGAATATTCGGTAATAAATAAGAAGGATGGGGCTTTGTCTTCAAAGTGAAGTCTGGTACAAGGAGTAAATGGAATCAAAACACATCAATGGACCTCGAGCCGGAATCTTGCTAATTCTCACTAGCCGGGATCTGGCTAATAAATAAATTAAGTATTCCTTCTTGTATATTCCCGAAAGCCCAGTTCCGCTGCTCCGAAGGGATTTATTGACTAAGATAGGAGCAAGAATATATTTTGAGACAAATGGAATTAAGATAAAAGACGGGACCAGACAATCCCTACAGGTACTAACAATGAGGGTAGAAGATGAGTATAGGATATACAAGGAGGAAAAGGACCAGGTGGATGAAGAGGTGAGAAAGGGGGTAGAAGAAATCCCAGAGGTGTGGGCAGAAAATTTGGGGGTAGAGGAGGCGAAGGGAAAGACTCCTCTGCTCGTGGAACTTAAACCAGGAGCTCACCCGGTTAGGGTGAAACAATATCCAATGACACCTGAGACTCGGAAAGGAATATCTAAACACATTAACAGACTACTGGGAGCTGGAATATTGTGAAAATGTAAATCGCCCTGGAACACTCCCTTACTGCCAGTAAAGAAACCGGGAGGAGATTACAGACCAGTACAAGACTTGCAGGAAGTAAATAAGAGGGTAGAAGATATTCACCCTATGGTKCCAAACCCTTACACCTTGTTAAGTACCATGCCTCCAGAGATGGAATGGTATACGGTTCTGGACTTGAAAGATGCCTTCTTCACAATCCCTCTAAGTGAACCAAGTCAATCTTTGCTTTCGAGTGGGAGGATCCTGAGAGTGGGTTCAAGGGCCAGTTAACCTGGACTCGACTCCCTCAAGGGTTTAAAAACTCACCCTCTCTGTTCAATGAGGCATTAAGTGAAGACATGATGAACTTCAAACAGAAATATCATAATTTAGTGCTGCTCCAGTATGTCRATGATTTATTATTGGCAGCASCGACTCAGGAGGAATGTGTGAAGGGGACTCGAGATTTATTAAAGGAATTAGCCACACTGGGATATCGTGTAAGTGCTAAGAAAGTTTACCTGYGGTATAAGTTACGAAGAGGAAAAAGGTGGCTCACTGATGCCATGAAAGAGACTGTTTTAAGGATACCAGAAGCGAAAACCCCTAGAAAAGTAAGGGAATTTTGGGGCACGGTGGGATACTGCTGTTTATGGATACCGGCCTTTGCAGAGATGGCCAAGCCCCTGTACCGTGCTAGTCGGGAAGGACAGGATTGGGAATGGACTGAAAAAATGCAACATGCATTCCAGTCTCTCTGTCTAGCGTTATTAAATATGCCAGCCCTAATGCTCCCTGATCCGTCTAAGGATTTTTACCTATACATTGATGAAAAGGAGGGAGTAGCCAAAGGAGTGCTGACCCAAATCCGGGGACCTTGTAAGAGAGTAGTGGCATATCTCTCCAAGAAATTTGACCCAGTGGCGGCTGAGTGGCCACAATGTTTAAGAATAATTGCTCCAGTAGCCATGACAGTGAAAGATGCTGATAAATTGACCTTCGGACAAAGGCTGCACATTACAACCCCCCACCACGTGGAAGCTATGCTAAAGCAGCCTCCTGAAAGATGGATGACAAATGCCAGACTGACCCACTATCCGTCTCTGTTATTAAATCCAGAACGACTGGTGTTCACCAACCCAACGATACTGAATCCAGCCACCTTGTTGCCTAATCCAGATTATGGGGAACCGATACATGATTGCCAGGAAATATTGTATGAAATTATTGCAATATGCGAAGATTTGAAGGACACTCCTTTGAGTGGAGGTTATGTGTGGTTCACCGATGGGAGYAGTTTTATGGMAAATGGGAAAAGGAAGGCAGGAGCTGCAATGGTAGATAAAGAAGGGAATGAGATATGGGACCAAAAACTGCCCGATGGCACATAAGCCCAAAAGGCTGAGTTGGTTGCTTTGATTAAAGCTTTGGAGTTAGCGGAGGACAGAAGGGTGACAATATATACAGACAGTCGATACGCTTACGCGACAGCCCATCCCATGTGCATGGATGACACTATATATCGAGAAAGAGGATTTCTCACATCTATGGGTAAAGAAATTAAACAC
>PTEX01000524.1:103465-117372 GCA_003342815.1 Eudromia elegans | reverse complement strand
GACCGGGCACCGGCACCGCCACCGGCACCGCCGCAGCCTCCCCGACCCCAGCGAGGGACCCCAGGAGGGGTGGGGGAAGCGCCCCCCGCCCCGCGCCGGTACCGGAGCAGCTCGGCAGGTCTCGGGTAAGGGGGGATGCGGGTCGGGGGCGGCCCCGGTCGCCGCTGTCCCGCCGCGGGGCTCGGAGCTCCGGGACCCCCCGGCTGCGCTCCGGCCGCTGCTCCCAACGGGAGGGGAGTCCCGGTCTTTGCGGCCCCCGCGGGTTCGGCACCCGCCGGGACCCCCGGGACATGTCCCGGCCCGGAGCCTCCGCGGGTTGCGGCTCCCGGGGCTCCCCTCCCGCCGCGGCCGGACAAGGCCCCGTCGGCCCCGTCCCGCCGGGCTCCCGTCCCGGGGCCCTGGGCGCTGGTGGCCGGAGTTTCCCTTGGGATGGAGGCGAGGGGCCGCCTGGCCCCTTGGAGAGAGACGCCTAGGAACGTCCTAGGGGAGGGGACAGGGACGAGCAGGGATTTGGGAAGCACCGAGAGCCTGGAGCTCTGGGACGGCGCTCGGGAGATCCCAGCTCCGCTTTCCAGCTGGGCCTCCGCAAAACCCGGGAGAGGGGCGATCTCCTTTGGGAAGTGTTGGGAAACCATCCGGGGAGGAGCCGACACGTCTCCCACCTGGGACAACCGTGCTGGGAGCGGCCGCTCCGCAGGGGCGCGAGGCGGGAAGTGGCACCGCGCGGGTGACAACAGGATGTGCTGGTGCGCCGCCCTCGCCGCCGCGGGACCGCGGACGGGACGGGAAGGGGCGTCGGCAGGGCCGGAGCGACGACCAGACGTCCCCGGTCCAACGGCGGAGCCGGGACGGGGCCCAGGGGTGGCTCCGGAGGCGGCCGYGCTCCGGGAGACCCTTGGGAAGGGACGCGTCTCCCGGCGCGGGCACCATCCGACCTGGCRGCTCCGGAGCGCGCGGAGGGGCCTGGGCTCGCCCGGAGCCCCCACGGTATCYGTCGGCTCGGACGCGGCGCGGTTGGGCCGGGGGTCCATCCAGGGGGATGCTCCGCGCGGTTCTTCCCGGCTCTGTCCCGGTGCTGCTGTTTCAAGGCCCTGGAATCGCGTGCCGGGCCCCGCTTCCCCATCGCGCTCTCGGGTCGCTGGAGCCTCCGGAGCGAAGGAGAAGGGAAGTTGCGGTGGGGAGGCCTCCTGATCCCGTCTGATAAGAGAAGGAGGAAACAGAGGCGAGACCCATGGCCCGAAACGGCCCCGTCCCCCTCGTGCTGCCCACCAGGCCCCGTGGCTGCAATGGGGCGTCCGGCTCCCTCGGGAGATTCCCACCGGAGCTCCCTTTCCCAAGCGGGGCAGAGGTGCCGAGGAGCCCGGAGCRGTGCGGGAGAAGGGCCAGGCCTTGCAGCGGGGCCTTATCTTTCCCATCAGCTGGCAATCCTGGGAAAAAAAGAGCCGTTTTCCCGGAACAGCCCGGAGGCATYGGGCTCCTCCTCCGCACGGTGGTACCTGGGAGCCCCGTTCCCACCRCGATCCTGGGAATCCGGCCCCGCTGCCAGGCCTCCCCACCCACGCTCCGGGAGCCCCTCTCCCTGCACGGGCACGTCGGAGCCGCCGGGCACGGCCGGCTTCCCACGCGCTCCCGGCGGGATCTCGGGTCCCAGGCCGATGCCGCCGGCCCTTCCCGAAGGAGGAACCCCGGGCGATGCCGGTGCCTCCCGGTTCCCGCCCCCCTCGGCAGCTCCCAAGGGACGAGTCCTCGTGTCCTGCGGCTTTGCGGGGCTCCATCCGTCCCCTGTCACCAGGGACCCAGGAGGGGAGCAGGAGGAGGGGCCGGGCCGGGTGCTGCCGCCAGCCCCGGTCCTGTCTCCGGTTACCTCCTCATGCCGCTCCGTGCCACAGCCCCGCTCCCATAGCCCTGCCCGGCAGCGGCGCTTAATTAATTAATTAACGCCCGACGCGTCCTCATGGAGATGGAAACTGATCCCGAGGGCTCATGCGGAGCGCGCCCTTGACCAGCCGCATCCGTGCGCAACCGCGAGCTCCGTGTGGGAGAGCGGGGATGGAGCGGGGATGGAGTGGGAGAGCAGGGATGGAGCGGGAGAGCCTCCAGTGCAGCTGCCGGGGGTCCCCAACGCGGCCCGGAGGAGACGGCACCGGAGCCCCCACGGCTCCGATCCCGCTCCGTGCCGGAGCCCYCGCGGATCCGATCCGCGCCGGGCGCGCGCTGACCCATAAATTATGGAAGCGCTTTTGTGTTGCTGCATGAAATATTCATCCCGCCGCCGCGGGAGCTGGAGGGGGCGCAGAGCGGCACAAAGAAGCGCTGCCAGTTACCGGTAATTGGGARATGGAGCCGCGGGAGCCGCGAGCTCCCTCGGTGGCTTTACCGGGTGCCGTGGGCCGTGCTCGGGGTGCCRGCTCTTCCTTGGCACCTTCCCGAGGGGCTGCTGGGACAAGAGGCCCTCCAGCAGCCCTAACTGGCATTAATGAGCGGGTGGACCCTGTTTTGCTCTTCCCTGCGTATCCCGACCCGGGCTTGTCCCTTGTCCTCCCTGCTCACGTGTCCCCACTGCTCCGTGGCYCGGAGCACGGGGTGGCCCCGGGCCGCCTCTCGCAGTGTGTCCCGGTGCAGGAGGGCATCGCCCCACGCGGCCGAGCCTCCCATCGCCGCTCCCGGACGGACAGCCCAGCTCCGAGACCCCTCTTGCTCTTTATGGGAGTTGGATTGTGGCAAAAGAGGTGGGAAAAACCCGAGGTAGCGGCGGTGAGTGAAGGGGAGGCCCCAGGTCAGGGTCTGCAGCGGCCGCTCTGCCGGAGCCCGGCTGCTCCTTCCATGGAAGAGGCGGCTTTTTCAGGCCATTTGCATTCAAAAGGAGAAGGAAAAGGAAAGAAAAAAAAAAATAGAAAGAAAAAAGAACACGCGGAGGGGCTGAGCAGGGCTGGAAACCTGAGCGACAGGAAGGAAATCTGGCGGTTTCTGTCTGCTCTTGGGGGCAGAGCTGCCGCTTCCGGGCACTGAGAGCGGCGGCAGCCCCCGCGCCGACAATGGGGCCGCCGGGGCCTCCCCCGCCGGGAAAGCGCCGCGTTCCCCGGGGAAGGAACATGTCCTGGGGAAAGCAGCGGCGTCTCCCTTGGGAAGGGCAGCAGGGAGGGCGCCAAGGCCCCGCGGGTGGGAGGGAACGAAGGAGAACCGCGAGGACCCGGCTTGGAAAGAGCCCGCGGGCAGGAGAGGAGGATCCCGGGCTGCAGGGTGGAATCCGCCCCGGGGAACCCTCCATCCCTCCGGCTGGGTGTCTGCGCCGGGCGCRAGGCCCCAGGACGCCCCGGCCGCAGGGCGGGTCGAGGCCGGAACGCCGTCGCTTGGGGCAGCGCCGGAGGAGCCGCYGCATCCCCGTTTCCCGGCTCCGGGCAGAGGCTGCGCTCGGTTTGTGTCTCCAGGTGCCCTGCATGGGAATTCCCCCTCCCTGGGTGCCGCTGCCCCGCGCCCTCCTCCTTCCCGCGCTGCTCCCTGCCCATCCCCATCCGCGGAGCCTCCGCATGGAGCTGGCGCCGGGAAGATCCGYGTTTGCGCACGGAGGGACCCGCACGCGGAGCTCCGTGTTTGTCCCAAGGGCTGCAGCTCGGGCTGCGCGGGGCAGGGCTGTTCCCGACGCGGGAGCCGCTCGCTCCGTGATYGGCAGCGTTGGCGCTTCCCAGCGCCAGCGGCACTGCAGTCCTTCCCGGCGGTTTTCAAGCCGTAATCCGCCCGAGCTGATGGGTTTGTGCCCGCGCGGGGCCTGAACTCGCTCTGGGGAATGAGCCGGGCTCGGCGAGCTCCAACCTGCGGCGGTTCCGCTCCGCCGGGATCGGGCAGAGCCGGGGACGAGGACCCGGCCGCGGTCGGGCACCAAGGAGAGCAGCAACGGCGGGTGCCGGAGCAGCGGGAACGCCAGGGCCCTTCCCGGGCAGGGATTCGCCGTCCCCACCTGCGCCGTCCCCTCCTGCGCGGCAGGAAATGAGTCAGGTTCCGAGGAAGGCGCCTTAGGAGGATGGGGCAAGAGCCCTTCCTGCGCGGGCAGGAGCCCGGCGCCCGCGGGAGCCTCCTGCCCTGCGTCTAGGGGTGCCCCTGCGCTCGGCGGCTTCTTCCCGGGAAGAAGGTGGGAAGCGGCTGGGAATCATCCAGGAGCAGGTGGGCCCGGGAAGGGCTGGGGCTCAACYGCGTGTGTCTCTCCCTCCTGCAGCCATGGACACCTTCAGCACTAAGAGCTTGGCCCTGCAGGCCCAGAAGAAGCTCCTGAGCAAAATGGCCTCCAAGACCATGGTGAACGTGTTCATCGACGACACGAGCAGCGAGATCCTGGACGAGCTCTACCGGGCCACCAAGGAGTACACCCGCAACCGCAAGGAGGCCCAGAAGATCATCAAAAACCTCGTCAAGATCGTCATGAAGCTGGGCGTGCTCTACCGCAACGGGCAGTTCAGCGGCGAGGAGCTGCTGCTCATGGAGCGCTTCCGCAAGAAGGTGCACACCTTGGCCATGACGGCCGTGAGCTTCCACCAGATAGACTTCACCTTCGACCGCAGGGTCATGGCGAGCGCGCTCACCGAGTGCCGGGACCTGCTGCACCAGGCGGTCAACAGGCACCTGACGGCCAAATCCCACGCGCGCATCAACCACGTGTTCAACCACTTTGCGGACTACGAGTTCCTGTCGGCGCTGTACGGGCCGGCCGAGCCGTACCGCAGCCACGTGGCCAGGATCTGCGAGGGCGTCAACAAGCTGCTGGAGGAGGAGAGCATCTGAGCGGCCCCGGCGCGGCCCCGGCGCTCCCGCTGCCCTCCGGCTCTCCCGTCTCCTCCTCCTCTGTRCGAGGACTGGACTCTGATCACCCCCTGCCCCGGGTTCAGCCGCCCTGGGCTCCTGCTGTACATTTCTTTCTCGCGGCCCGGAGCCCGGGGGAGTGCCAGGGACTGGACTCGCTGCATTGGGCTCCTGCCATGGGAAACAACCAAACTAAATACCCCCAAGGCGCGAGGCCGGTGGACGGGGGCTCTCGTGCAAGYGGTTGGATGTGCCCCCTCACGGGCCGCAGGGTGACAAGGCCATGGGAGCACCCAGCAGCTCTGGGCAGGCTGATGTCGCCCAAAAGGAGAAGGTTCCTCTGCACCCTGTGGTCTGGAAGGAGCTTTGGCCTCYTCCAAGGCAGGTCCTCATGCCCAGAGGACCCTCCTTTCTCGGGTGAGTCCCCTGGGCCGGACGGGCCACCCGCACGGATGCCAGTGGAGTGAGCTGCTCCTTCTTCGTGTCCCCAGGCGCTTGGTTGTCCACAGCTCCCCTGCCMGGCCCCGTCGGGCTCCTGCGGACGGTCGTGCGGTGCTCGGGACCTGCCCGAGGCTGTTCTCGGGATTTCATCCTGTTTTCCCYCTCCTAGACTGGACTATGGCTGTTGGGTTTTGGCGAGGGTAGCCCTCCCTGATGGGTTATTGGAATAAACTCACCTCTGTGGCCTGGACGTGCAGCGTGGTGGTTACGGGGCCGTTGGCACGTGCAGGGTCAGGCTGCCTCCGTCTTCCACACGACGACGGGTCTTGTGGTCGGGAGGCTCCGTTCCCCCGGCCCAGCCCCAGCAGAGCCGCTGCTCCCAGCACCTCCGTGTCTGACWGGGCTCCCGGAACTCGGTTCCCTTRGGAATCGCGGGATTTGGCTCTTCCTGTGTAACTTCCCCTCCCGGGACGCGTGCAGACACKAGGCGCCGTCCCGAGCAGCCCTCACGCTGTTCCGCATAGCGGGAATGGGCACCGAGCAAGCTCCCAGTTCCCCCCAAATCCCCTGCAAACCACGGGCAGGGGAGCCCCTGGGCTGAGGACAGGGCAGAGCCCTCCTCGCCTCCGCCTGCGCTGATATGCAGGGAGGAGATGGCGCAAATCCCAGGAAATTGCCCCATCCCAGGATCCTGTAGGCCCCTCACAGCACAGACGGGGCTGGGAAGGCAAAGAAGGGCACTTTGGCAGCACTAAACACAGGAGCACGGCGCKCTCAGAGCGTTGCTGCACCGGCTGCTGCTCCTCTCCACCGCCCTGATCAATTTGTACCTTGAAAATGGCCCTTTCAGCCCGCGGGACCCGGCGCAGTCTCGGCTGGCCCCATCCCTCATCGAATGCCCAGCATCAGTTTCCCTTCACACCTAGGTGCCTAATGTGAAACCTCCCCCCTCATTTCACAGCAAATACCCATCGCRTTCCCAAACTCCTGCCTTCTTGCCACCTTATGGCCTGGATTTCAAATCCCAGTCCTTGGCACACACCTGGGAGCAGGGAGAGAAGCATCCATAAGCAGCTGGAAAATAGAGCTTAGAAACACCACTGGTGCAAATCACCCCTGAGCCCGACACAGAGCAGGGAGCTCTTCCAAGCAGCTACCAAAACCCATGGTGCTCATCAAGTGTTACCTGGGGMTGCTGCTGCTGGGCAGCTGGACCCCTGTCCTCTCATGGTGGCTTCAAATGGCACCAGAGCAGCTGCCGGGACTCCCCTCACGTCCCCTCAGCAGCCTCTCACCTCATCTGCCCCATCAAACCAACGCCGCGCGTGGGGCTACTCCCTGGGCAAGGGCAGGAGCCGCAGGCAGCAGTGAACCCAGGGGACAGCGTTAGGCTTTATTTTTAATTTGTGCTGTATTTACACAGGAAAGGAATTCCATTTTCCCCTCAGTGTTATTACTCTAAATAATAATAATAACAAATCACTTACATAGGTAGAAAATAGTCCCGCAGTTGTGCTGGGAYGTGAAAGTGTTGCTTGGATGGTTTCCTGGCTTGTGTCAGAAGAAGAAGGCTCTCTGCACCAAGGCAGGCCCAGAACATCCTCCCTAACAGCATCAGTGATGCTCTTAGAAGCCCCGCTCATCAAGGAGTCAGAAAGCCAATTCCAGCCCCTTYGCCCCCGCTTCCACCCAATTTATTTCTCCTGTCATGCTTGCAGAGAGAGAAATCCTGTCCCTCCTCCAGAGACTACACAGTTAACGGCATTCCTTCAGCAAACCTTGTTKAAACCCAGCTGCTTATCTGTCTGCATTGCTCTTTCTAGCAAGGGAGATAAGGAGCCCCTGTTAGAGGGGGAGCTYTGCCGTATTCAGCAGGTCAGCGAAGCAGAAAGCGGGCGACAGAACGGCTGGCTGCAGATCAAGAGTCTCCGAGGGGGTTTCCAGCTGCACAGCAYATTGTTACTCTGACACAGGACAGAACGCATCCGTCTCAACACCTCCACGTCCCACTTGTGTTGGACCCCAGTACATTTCAATACGGAACACAGGAAAGATTTCTCCCACCAAAAACCCCGCCAGTAACAAGCAGTCCCTCTATGTGTCACGCTGCTCTGGTTGCAACGCCCTGCCCAGCGCTGCCCTTGGGCTCACAGCTCATCACGGGGCGTTTTTGCTACAATCATGAGTTTGGACAGTTCGGAACGGAACTTGCCTTCCTTGTGAGACACTAGAAAGAGAGAAAACAAGCAAAGGATAAACAGATGGCGAGGCACGAACAAGCAGCACTGCTGGTTCCTTTCCAGAATAAAAAAGCCAGCACGCAGGGCCTCGTGTTTCCTCCTATGCAAAGTACTAGTATGTTGTGATAAACCCATTCTTCCCCCACGTGAATTCACACTGGAACAGGACCCGCAAGACCCTGCTGTCCACCGCAAGCACCTCGCCTCCCGCAGTGGCATAGAGCACCCTGCTATGTCCTGTCGCCATCCTGCGCCAGTTCTAAACTCTTGGCTCCTGGTGGATCCCCAGGCTCCTTTCCCACACCAGCCCYGTTTTTCACATACTTCTTTTGGTCACAGACCTGTTGTTTCGGTGATTTCAAATTCTTCCTGTTTTAAGGGAACGTCGCTTTGTCCACCCACTGCAGCTTGAGACTGAAATGGGAAGGAAGAAGGTTTTCAGCAGGTGAGGCAATTCAGGAAACAAACAAACAAAGCAGGCCTCAAGAAAAGAAAGACTTTGCATTTTASCAAGGTAGAGTAAGGGGATTGAACCTGGAAAGGAACCTTTAAGGAAAATCTCTAGCTATTTTTACATTTCCTATTAAATGAAGTATTTGTACCCTTCAGACAACTCAAAGCCTTGTCACTGAAGACGGTGGGAAATGGAAGAATMAGGGCTTTGAGTAGAAAAGGCAAAAGGATCAGCTGAGGTTTTATTTACTTTGCCACATTCAATTTGCTGGGACAGATGGAGACTCCCTGCATCCCGCACACCCTGGTACAACGGTGTTTGTTGGTGTCACCAGCACCAGCAAAGCCAGGGGCCGAAACGATGGCTTTGAGGAAGCAAAAGGAAACGAGGTAGGGGGCCAGACTGCATCCACCCTCCCGCCTGCCACCACGCTCCAGGTAAGGCCGTGGTGGGGTATGTTTTATTGGACTAATCCGATTCAGGTTTTCCAACCATCCTCCCACCCGCCCACTTCCAAACGCTCAGCTGGGACTTACATAAGCCATGGCATGCTCTATCTTGGCTCCTTTCACTTCAGCTTTAAACTGGGTGAAGAAGAGGTAMGACTTTCCTTGGGGCCTGAAACAAAAGAGCAAAACCTTTGGCACGGAAAGCAGGAAAAAGTTACAGGGCAGGGGGGAATGTGGGCAAAGCTCCGGCACAGGGAGAGCAAAGCTGGTTCCTGACTCTCCGGATGGAGGCCTGGATGAGAGGATGCCGTGATCCCCTGCCTGCTCCACCGCCTTCCCGGCTCTCCTGCAGCTCCATGCAGCGAGGAAGCTGCYGGTGGGGTTGTCCCCACAGCACTCACCAAGCCCGTCTGCAGGAAGAACCACCCAGAGCCGCGGCAGCTCCAGGGAGAGCAACGCCTTGGTGCTCCTCACGCCCAGCTAGCACACACGAGCCCAGCTGCCCCTGCTGTTGGCAAGGTCCAGCTTGAGCTCCGTGGCTTGGGTCCCATCTAACCCGTCCTTGCGTTTGTCTCGAGGCAAGCAGGACTAAACCACGCACCTCCAGACAGAGCAGGAGAAGAGCAGGTTGTCTTCACTGACGCCAACGTTCATCTGCCATTGCTGCGGAGGGAAAAAGGCCCGAGAGTTATTTCGGGTACGAGCGTCCCACTCACGGGTGCCCCCYAACATGAATCACCTTCCTCCCCAAATAGCTGCAGGCGGCACAAGTTTCCACCACTGCAATTACTCCTGGGGAAGCAGCTCATTAGAAGGAACGGGCCTGAATCAGAGGTAGAAACTTAAAAGTAGTATTATTATTATGTCGTGGAGAGGGTGTTTTTGTAAAGGACAGGGGTGGAGAAGGCGTGAGAACACTTGCAAGGCTCCTGCCAAACGGTGACTTATTAAAACAACACAACAAAAATTGCAACACAGCCACTGATGGCCCCTTTTATCTCACATGGCACAAAGCCCAGGGCTGGCTGCCTCCTTTCCACAATTTCAGTTATGGAGACGAGCTGAAGTTTCATTTTCTTTTATAATAAAGGAAAAGGACTCAATGCCAACACCTTCAAGCCTCATAAAGAAACCCGGAGTTACTCTAACAAGGCCCTTCCTAGCAACTGGGGTATGAAAATATTGCCCTTTGTTCTCCGAAGGAGGTATCCGAGCCAGAGATTAGTTAAGCCTTACAGCGTCCCGGCCTTGCAAACCACAGCATCGCTGCAGCACACAAAGGACACTTCCTCTCAAGAAGCAAATCCACCGAGCTACTTTTATCAACATGCAGCACTGCAAACTGTYGCAGTCACCCTTCCTTCCCGCTCCCAGTTCCTGGTCACAAAAGTAGCAGCTTCCTCTCTGGAGGAGAACAAAGTTTCTTGTTCCTTTAGTTATATAAAGAAGCCCTACAAATGTTGAGTCCCACTCATCCTGAACGCTATCATTTTAAACCGCCGACTTTTTAGACACAAAACGATTTTAGGAGAACAAGGTTTGGGGCAGAAGAGCAGTCTGGGCACGTGCCTCCTTCTTAGTTGCCGTTGCTACCAGCAGAGACTCGATGCTCTCTTGCTCCACGCCACCTTCGAGACTGAGCGTACGGGAAGCGTTTGGAGGTTTTCCCAACTCACCTCATTTGTCCCTCCCTGAGCAGAGTACGTGAACGTGCAGGTGTAATCCCCCTGGAAAGAGAGGAGAAACGTGAGCAACCCGAGTGCAACAGGACACGCTCCGCGCCAGCAGCTGCTCGTGGAGCGCCGGGAACTGCCCTCGGCAAAGCGAGGGGCACGCGAGGGCCGGAGAGGGATGCAGGAGGAGCTGGGGCCTTGTCCCTGTGGCACGCAGGGCTCAGCCGGGCAGGCTGGCGCCCATCGGCGGGGCCCTCGGCTGCACCCAGCGCTGCCGGGGTGGGCACAGGCGCTACCAGAGGCCCACGGTCCTCCCAGCAACCTGCAGCCCCCTCCTCTTAGCAGCCCTTTCCCTGGGGSACCCCCTTTCCCGGGATGACCCCTCGCTCTCGCTCTGTGCGGAATCCCCTCTCTTTGGAGACCTCCATGGGGACCCTCTTCTCYCGGGGCACTTGGGGACCCTGGTCCCTACCCTTGTAGCCCCCTTGTCTTTGGCAATGTCCTYCCTGGGAGCCCTCCCATCCCCCTGGGGACCCCGTGGGGCTCAGGGGACCCTCCCGCACGGGCCACCCCTCCTTCCTTGGGGCTCTCCGTGTCCTTGGGGACCTTCTCCTTGTAAGGTCCCCCCTGCGGCCTAGTGCGGTCCAGACCCGCCCACACCCCCCCCCCTCCCAGCCGGTCCCTAGCAACCCGCCCTAGCAACGGGCTGGACCCCCCCCCCTCCACCGCCTCATCCCGCCCTCTTTCTACGGCAGCCAACCACCGCGGCGGGAGGCGGGAGCGACGTGGCGCCCAGCCAATCAGGGAGAGGCGCGTATTCTCCGCTCCTCGTCGCCGCCGTCTCACCAGGCTGCGGGAGAAGGAATGGACCATCCCGCCGGGCCGCACGTCGAAGTCCGCGCTGCCCGAGGCCTCCTCGGCCCGCGCCGCCAGGCACAGGAGAGCGACGGCCCCGAGCCCGGCCACGAGCCACCGGCCTGCCACTCCGCTGGGCGCCGCCATCTTGGAAAGGAAGCCCGCGCTACGGCGCRCGGGAGGGGTCAAATTCGCGCCCGCAGCGACTCAGGAGCGTGCCCTGGCGGCCATCTTGGGTGTGGGCAGAGAGCCCGGGCGGATCGTCCCTGTCCCCCAACCAGGACGTTGGGGCCGGGGGACATTTGGACACGGGGCTGTGGCAAAGGGGACCTTGGGGACGGGGGACCGTGGGGGTTGCAGGTGTGCGGAGCAGCGAGCGGGGCAGGAAGAGCCTCTTCCAGCAGGAAAGGGGCCCGAGATGGAGGGCGGCGGGAGGCAGCTCCGTTCCTCCAGCCGCGGTGGCTTCCGTCTGTACCCGGTTCCTCTTGGGACAGGAGCTCCGAGCTGTCCCGGGGGTACTTGAGGGTCCTGTTTAGGGGAGCGGAGCCGCATCCCGAGTGCCAGGCTGGGGCTCCGGAGCAGCCCGGCCGCCTCCGTGGGCACTTCCCGGCCCCGTTTTACACGTGGCCGTTGCAGCCTTGGCGGGCGCAGAGGGCCCCGGCGGGCGCAGGGAAGCGGCCGCTTCCCRAGCTCCCTTTGCAGCCGCGGGGCCCTCGGCTCCCCGCGGCGCCGGCGCGTGGCGAACCAGCCTCGTGCTGCAGCCGGGGAGGCCCCAGAGCGGGCGCAACCGGAGCGGCCTCCAGCACCGCGGGACACCCTCCCGTCAGGGCCAAGGCCAGGCCTGGGGKGCCCATGGTGGCAGGCCAGGGCCCAGTCAAAGCTCTCGGGGCCTCGCTACCCAAACGGGAGAAAGAGCTTTTGGTTTTAATGGCAGCAAACCCTCCTGTGGCCACAGCAGCGAGCTGGGAGGACCGAAGGAGGTGAACGCCGAGCTCAGCCCCCTCTGGACAGGGGCCATTCACGAGTGCATTGCAGGCAGCCGAAGGCCGTGTGCTCCTTCAGGACACCAGGAAGCAGCAGGGACGAAGAGCGCAAGGAAATGAACCTGTGAACGGCGGCTCCGACACGACCTCGGATCCCAGCCCTCCTCCCGGCTGGCCTCTCCGCTTGCTGCCTCCCTGGATCACCGGGGCTCCGGCTCGCACCTGGGCAGAGCCGCTCGCTTCGCCCGGCAGCAGCTTCGCGTTCCCGGCATTCCCACGGGACACACACAGGTACCAGCCGCCCTCGTCGCTCTCCGGTATTTTAATGAGTCGCGACATCTTACACTCAAAATTATAAAAGAATAAGAACCCATAAAAATATCTTCTTTTCATAATACACACTTAAAATACTCCAGGGCAAGTTGACGTGGTTCATGAGGGTGGGTGGGTTTTCCTTGGTGCCCCGGCACAACCCGTGGCCCCGCTCCCCCTGCGGCCTCTGGTGCAGGGGATCCCCACGTGGGAGGGACGGTCGCGGGACCTGGGGGGCTCGCAGTGCCCGTTGTGGCGTGGCTGGAGAGCCGGACCTGGCTCTTTTCCAGGGAAAGCTCCATCCTGCAGGACCGGCCGGGGCTGGGGGCTGCGGCGTGGATGCCCAAGGCCAGGCTTGGACCGACCTTGTCTCGTCTGTGCCATCTACCGGCCACGGGGCTGGAAAACCCCCTCGGGCGGCTGCAGGGCCTGGGCCTGCCCGGCCGCCGGCGCTGCTCCCCGCGGCCCGCGCTGCTGCGGCCCCATCCGCGCCGTCGGGCCCTGGCGATGGGCCGGGCTCGCGGCGCGGCACCGCGCCCCCGGTGCCGTTAATTCACCGGGCGGAGAGCAGCGGTCGTAGGGCAAGCACGGCACGTGGGTACACGCGTGTGTGCAAGCATGCAGGAGTACCTGCGGAGCTGCATGTGTGTAAGTGCATGTCACGCACACGTGAACATGTCAAGTGGGCGGGGGGCTGTGTGTGCCCACATGTCTGTGCACATGTGCGGGGACATGTGTGAAGAGCGGCACCTGTGCCTGCACACACGTATGCGTGCAAGTGTGCAAAGGTGAGTGTGCAGGTGTGTGCACACATGTGCATGCAGGTGTGTGTGCAGGCATGCACAGGTGTGCCCACGTGTGTGTGCAGGTGTGTGCTCATGTGCATGCAGGTGTGCCCACATGTGTGTGCAGGTGTGCACAGGCATGCCCACGTGTGTGCAGGTGTGCACGGGCGTGCCCACATGTGCGTGCAGGTGTGCACAGGTGTGCCCACATGTGTGTGCAGATGTGTGCTCATGTGCATGCAGGCGTGCCCACATGTGTGTGCAGGTGTGCACAGGAGTGCCCACATGTGTGTGCAGGTGTGTGCTCATATGCATGCAGGCGTGCCCACGTGTGTGTGCAGATGTGTGCTCATGTGCATGCAGGTGTGCCCACATGTGTGTGCAGGTGTGCACAGGCGTGCCCACATGTGTGTGCGGATGTGTGCTCATGTGTGTGCAGGTGTGCTCAGGTGTGCCCGTGTGTGTGTGCAGGTGTATGCTCATGTGCATGCAGGCGTGCCCACGTGTGTGCAGGTGTGCACAGGCGTGCCCACATGTGTGTGCAGATGTGTGCTCATGTGCATGCAGGTGTNTGCTCATGTGCATGCAGGCGTGCCCACGTGTGTGCAGGTGTGCACAGGCGTGCCCACATGTGTGTGCAGATGTGTGCTCATGTGCATGCAGGTGTGCCCACGTGTGTGTGCAGCTGTGCACAGGTGTGCCCACGTGTGTGTGCAGATGTGTGCTCATGTGCATGCAGGCGTGCCCACGTGTGTGCAGGTGTGCACAGGAGTGCCCACATGTGTGTGCGGATGTGTGCTCATGTGCATGCAGGTGTGCCCACGTGTGTGTGCAGGTGTGCATAGGTGTGCCCATGTGTGTGTGCAGGTGTGCACAGGCATGCCCACGTGTGTGTGCAGGTGTGTGCTCATGTGCATGCAGGCG